>JAMXBB010000011.1:25932733-26532733 GCA_024138015.1 Lumnitzera littorea
TATCTAACATATGAAGACATTTACCCTCCCTCTTTTTTCCTTCAATACTTTTGAATAAAATAGGTAATCACAAACAAGTTCAAGCATAACTTTGACTTGGTTAATGTCTTCATATGTTAGATAAGAGATAACCCATCTTATTAGTATCAATGAAGCAACAACATGTATCTAAAACTTCTTAATGGGTAGATATTAGTCGACGTGAAGATTGTATAATGCCTTAGTTAAAAGTAACCAAAAAGCATACCAACAAATACTAAAATCTTAGGAGGTAGTGTTGATTTTGAAGATAAGAGTATTTTGATCATTTTAAGTTTATTACATAAGATCATTTTAAGTTTATTACATACTTATTCTTATATGTTCATTTTGTTCAAGTAAACAATGTAATAATCATCATAGGCTTATTCCATTTCCTATTAATAATAATTTTATTATACGTCTATTTCATGTAGTGAAGTGAATAAGTCAGAGGCATGTGTCATTATATTTTATATTTATCCTATATTATATTTTTCCAATGAGTTGAACGAGTCAATCCACGAATTAAAGTTATAACTAGATTAAACAAGCCGATCCAAACTAGTCCACTTTAATCTATAGGTTAAATAAGCTAGACTCATTTGACTTATTTTCAAATAAGTAGACTCGTAAGTTAAAACTCATTTATACACCTCTGACTATGTATCTCTTTTTTCACTGTGTGGGCAAGGATCGGTACAGGAGGGGGCCGAATCCTAGGCGTGATTTATTAGTGTGAGAAATCAAATAACAGCTTTGGAACCCGTGTCCCAGCCTTGTCCAAGCAATCAATCATGGTCCAAGAACACGTCCTAGGAATTTCTCCTATGCATGCATGTCCAGCTTTTGGAGTCCACCTGTCCACGAGAATCAGCCCAACATGTCTGTCTGCCACTTCACGTGAGAAGTAACGGTCCAACACTAATCAGCCATTAGTTAGAATAGTTTTGTCCAGCCCATCACGCCAATGATCCCACGCGTCCAAGCTTTAAACAGAGCTGGTTCGTGCGCCAGAGCGAAGAATTAGGTTTTGTTTTTAAAAATAAGAACATAAAGTACACCCAAAAAAATATATATATATATATAATAAGAAAAGGAGAACGCACAACCCACAGAACTGGACCTTGTACGTTAGTTAGAATAGTTTTTTTTTTTTTTCTTCTTCTAGTTTTTGTTAATAATGTGATGTACACCGGTTGCAAATGATAACATAATTTATGCAAATATTAAAGAATTAGGGATGCTAAATTCTCGAAGACCAGGTTTTCTCTTTTCTTATATTATTTTCTTTTTCATGATTTGCGTTCTTGCAATTGAAATTTGTATCTTGAATTAGGTTTAATTGTTTAGAATATTGGATCGATAGATTTATAATATTATTTTATTAATTATTTGGATATTCATGCGTTCTTAGTTTTTGTTTATTAAGTATGTATTTTATGGTTTATTAAATGCATATTAAATTGGGTTAAAATCTAAAAGTAGTAAAATTAACTCAGATGGACAAATACAAATAACATTTAGGGATATGTATTGGAATTAGGCTAAGCTTTAGAATATTAAATGATTAATTAAGTAAATGAACTTATCTAGAAATGAAAAGACTTTGTTAATTAATAAGGGTAACTTATGTTTTGAGAGGAGGTGCTTGCTATACTTCACTACTTTAATAAATCAAAAGGAAAAATTAAAGAAAATAATCTACACCAATCTATAATCCAATAATCAAATATAGAATAATTTAGTATCATGTTCATCAACATCAATTTCTAATATTCCAATTTACCGATTCATTAATTTAGTCCATTTGGTGCTACTATTCCCATGATTTAGAATAACTAGGAATAGGCTTAGATTTTATAAATTAACAAGTTCTTATCTACATAGATATTTGTAGGGCTAACATTGTTAAGAGCTAGTCATAATCCTCATGGGTTCACCTATCTTATTAGTATTATTATGTATATATAACCTAATGCACTTGCCAGTAGAAAATATACTTTTGGGATAGTGGTTTAAGCATTTCAACAATTCTAAGAACCAAACAAGATTAACGTTGGAGATCGAGATTGTAACAGCATACAACTTGGTTGTAAATTCGATACATGTAAGGTTTACGTTATAATGGCTCCAAACTATCATCAAGGCATATTGGATTCAACTCTAGAATGTAAACATGGACCATTCGCAAGCTGAGATAAATAAGTTAAGGGTCGAGAAAACCAAGATTTGTTACAAATGTTTAACGAGTTGAATTAGCAAGCATAGCAATTGCAATAGTGCTTGCACTATCCATAGCGATTCATGTCACCATACGCTTCAATTAGTCCAAACTTTATCCCTAAAGATAATTGAGTGTTTTGTCTAATTATGATTTATAGCACTTGAGTTATAACGTGTTAGTATCATTATATTTTTTCTCTTCTTCTAAAGCCTCCCTTCCCCCCGATCAAATATGTATGGAATGTCACTTGGTACACCCTCTTTCAGTTTTATCTTATGTCACCTTAGTGGATGATGTAGCCTAATCGAGAATAAAGTGTATAAACCATGTGCAAAACGTCTAACTGAGCACTTTTTTGAGGAACATGCTTGAAAAGCACCTTCCTCTTTTTTGTAATTTAAGAGGGAGGCCCTTTTCAAGAAAGCGCTTTCTTCATAATATGAGAGCACCTTCTTCTTTAATATGTTAATGAAGAAAGCGCACTTTAGGAAAGTGCCTTCTTCATTATCACCTATTATACAACAACCAGAAAGTGTAGCAAGCATCCTTAAATATATATATATATATATATATATATAATTGACATTTTTCAAGTAAAAACAAAACAAATACAAGCTAAAAAGTAAAACCCTACTTCAAACTCAGATAGCCAACTCCAAACTCTACTACATTTCACCAAAGTCGACAATTTTCCATCCATTAACAATGCATATATCCAATGTCAAACAAGACAACCAAAAGTTGAAATCAAATGTTTAAGTGCAAGACAATCAAAGCATACAAGGAAACAGAAAAAAGCGTTCTTATATGAAAATGTACATAACTAGAAATGTCGAGTTTAGGAGTTCATATAAAATAAAATAATGTCTATAACTAGTCCTTTTTTTCTCTTACTTCTAAGAATGCATGAGCCACTTGAGAAGCTAACCCCTACTTAGAGCTACTTTCATCGTAAATGGCTGGAGCCTATAATTCCTGTATCGGAATGTGCTCTTAGAATGGTTCTATAAATAAAGGTGGAACAACTACTAGAACTTGGGATGAACTCTCATCCTTGAGAACTTCCCTCTCTAATGTAGAGCCTATGGCATAAAGGGAGGTTCAACGTACATCTGTATAGGAGGGGTCTTGAAGGAGTTAAATGGAAGGCCCGAAATGATCTCTGCATCAGGATACTCAATGGCTACCAAGGTATTAGATGGCCCTACGGTGTCAAGATCTGGTTGACGTCATCGTTATTGCTATCGTCTAAGGCCCCTCATCCTTATGCATCCACCTTACCTGGGTGGATCTAGAGGGTCATAATTTGGCTCATTTGAGTCATGTTACTCTTAGACCTATGCTTTAACCAGATGAAGTAGGTACTATGTAATTGGAATGTGGTCCTCTAGCAACAACATACCTTAATCAACATGGACTCGAGCGGTGTCGTAATTGGCCTGGTCCATAGATATCCTAATCTATCAAAACTCATCATCTTGTAAAATCAAGGAACATTAGCACAAGTGGGTATAAGATAGTGAAACACGACCAATAGGTCTCATACATATATTTATCAATCCCCCAAGCAAAGCTCCATCACAACTAATGTAACGACGCGTAACGTTCCTATACCATTACTTGTAGCCACACTCGGTACCTCTAGAACTTTTTGTATGTAGCACCCAAGCATGACTATCGTTCTATATGTCGATATAGTTGTGAACCTCGTAATCAGCAAATAAGAATCGAGTGGATAAATTTAGGGTATTGATAAAACTAACCTAATTAATCTAAAAACTTATGAATAGAATCCAAACATTATACAAGGAGACTCTTTAAACCTAGATTTTAAAAATATAATAAAATAATAATAGTATAGTTAAAATAGTACAATTTAATGATATTACGTATTATTCGTTGTAATCACGTAAAATAGGTTTCATTAGTTCATAAATTTTTAGAAATAAGTTATATATGTAATAAAATTTATATGCAACATAAAATAACATATATAATATACCTGTATGCATTGTAAGTAATTTTTAAGTATGTACATATACCCATATTTAGTTAAAATACCCTAATATGTGCATTTTAGGCTAAAATAGTTAAGAAATTAACAAAAAATCATTAAAAATTATAAAAAAAAAATTTATGGTAGCTGGAATGAAGTGGTTTAGGTGTGCGTAATTATCCAAGATAGGTTTTTAAGTAATATAGCTAACGATCATGCAAGAAATGAGTGATATTTAAGAGAAAATCCAAGAGGAAAGACAAAGGAAATTATTTTACATTAACTAAACAACTCTAAAAATCTGGAAACCATCTCTACTAGATTATACATGCAAATTAGTATTTAAGGAAATTTAGTGGGGAATTTGGAGATTAAAGGAAAAAATTACACAAAATGGGTGCAATCCAAGCAACTAAGGGTACGTCGGCCTTAGGAGTT
Source organism: Lumnitzera littorea (assembly GCA_024138015.1). NCBI lineage: Eukaryota > Viridiplantae > Streptophyta > Magnoliopsida > Myrtales > Combretaceae > Lumnitzera > Lumnitzera littorea. Next base: position 25,937,413 of record JAMXBB010000011.1, read on the forward strand.
GCTAGAGTTTGACCACCACCACCACCAGGGGCTATGACCACCACCACCACTAGGAGCCATAACTACTGCCTAGCACAGCCAATAAGGAGGGAGCAACCACTGGTGGCCAAAGGCCAATTGTCCAGTGGGTGTCCATTCTTATCTGATTTCGTAAAATTTATAAAAAATATTAAGAATACCTAGAAAATTATAAAAAAAAAATTATTCTTATATATTTTCGTATATAAAATCTAGGAAAAATATCAATTATATAAATTTAATAGCTAATATATACATCTTTAAGAAATCAAAGAAATTGGATGATTTTTAAAGTTAAAATAAACTGGATAAATCACGTAGTTTATATCTCAAATTTTTTCTACAAGCTATCCTAAGTTAATATTGAATTGCTATGTCAAAGTTTTTTGTGATACTATTTTTCATATTTTAATTTGATTTTTGAGACTAATATGATGCTTAAAATAGTGTATTTTAGTGAAAATAATGTGTTTATTTTAATAATCCCATTTAGATACTAAGTTTAAATCATATTTGGAGTATGTATAATTGTTCTAGAGTGGTTAGACTGGTTTTTGAAGTGAGAAGATATGAGAAGTGGGAAGTTGACTTTAAATAATAAAGTTGGTATTTGACTAATCGAGGAAATTTGATACAATTGATAGATTGTGATGGGATACATGAGAAATTGAGAAGAAATAAAGCTAAGGAAGGTTTTTTCAAGTGTTACTTGTTGGTTAAAAACTGATTTCATAACTATAAATTGGAATAAAGTTAGTAAATAAACTAATTATGGGACATTGATAAAAGGCAAAGGATGATTTAAAGGATATTGATAATGAATAATGCACTAAATTGATGCTCAAAAAGTAAGTCAGAAGCAACAATGATAAGTAAAATGTAAAAACAAGAGAAGTAAAGTATTAGTTAGAGGATGATTTTATTAGAACTTCTATAGATAACAAAGTCAGAGGATAACTCAAAGGGTTGTCGAATAGGGAGTTTAACTTGGAAAAAGTTCAAAGAATGTCTCAAAGGATAAAATCAATATAAGAAATAACCCTAGTATAGCTTAGAGAAAAACTTAGAGGATTTTTTTACTAAAGGGAATTACTATAAAACTACTCAAAACCAAACTTAGACGATTTAGACTAAAGAAAACAACTATAGATCCACTCAAATGATAGCTTAGAGGATTTGACCAATTAAGGTAATTTGTAAATATCATTAATTGGTCAAAATATCATGATTTTAAAGGGAAAATGACTAATAAAATTTATTACTAAACAACCAAAAACATATAACCTAAACTAATGACTAAGGAATTAAGGCTTGAAACTAATCTATTGTATATTTTTAGGGGTAATTGAAGATCAAGGAGGCTACGATCAAGAGTAACTACTAGAAAGTGTAGGTAAGATGGGATCGATGCTTTGTGGCATATTGAAATATCATATTAAGATACTTGGAGAAGTATGAGTACTTATTTGTGGTTGTAGTTAGATTCTTTATGCATATGCTATGTGTGTATCTGTAATACTGATTGAAGATTGGGAGTTGAACTCTGAGTGCTGTTCTCTACTTATATATACATGTCATGTCTTAAGTGTATAAGCTTGGTTGCTCACTTAATAATCCAGATTAATCTTGAATTGATTTAGACCTATCCTGACATTCATGATAACCTAATAAGGGTAACGATTAGGTTATCAAACTAAATACAAACACTGCGATAAGAATAGTAGAATTGATTCTTTTCCCACCCTTAGTCAAACTAAGTGACAAAAGAGGTGGTTCTGGCAAGGTTAGAAACCATAGTTTGAATATTGTTTAGGGAGGAGAAATGTCTCCATTATACAAGCTCGGATCTAATATGATAATACCACATTGAAACTCCTCAAAATCTAGGTTAAAGTGAACAAAATTACTTTGACTTCACAATGAACCGGTTAAATATTGTGAGATACTATATAATTTGTCTATTGCACTTGCATTTAATTAATAATTGAATAACCATGTTTACTATTGTACTCTTATGTCTCCGTCCCTTCTTACTGAGCTAGTTGATCTTACATCCCAATAGATTATTTTGCAGGTGAAGAATAGTACTAGACGATGCTTCGTTACAATTATCCACAAGTTAATTCTGACTAGTTGGGGAGTGAAGTAATGAAGTCTAATGAATTGATCGAAACTCATGTCAATTTTGTTTTTCTTTTATGTTAGGATTATAAGTATTAGGACCATATAGGAAGTATAGTAGAATTGTCTAAAATTTTCATATCACATGTGCACCCATGATATAAAAATCGCCTTACAAGTCAAAAGTTGCAAGACTCTAAATAATTTATCATTAGGGTTTCCAATTGTTAATTAATTAATATATTATAAAATATAAATAGTTATGGATATCCAATATTCTACAGTTCTTTAAAACCATAGAGAATCAGTATCCCTTACTAAAAGATAAGATTAAGTAGTAGAGACCTAAAATATAAACTTACTAATGTTATAAAATCTAAGTATAAGAACAATAATTACACGTAATGTTTCAAGTTAGCTAATGAAACTATCTTTAGATTATGTCTCCTATAGTATCATAATACCTACACTCAATATTCGACTCTTAACCCATGCCCAATTATCTATCAACTTGCAAAAAAAAAAAAAAAAACTATTAGAAAATAAGTTACAAGAGATTAGTGAGTTATTCCTCACACTATACTAAAAGTAAGTTATTAAACAAATTATTAACAACTATATAAATGCATGTACACACAATATGCTAAACAATATATGCAGTTGACTTGTAAACCTCTAAATTTTTCGATCTAACATCTGAAATAGACTCAAGTGTGTTAGATATTCCTAAGAGTTTACAAGGCTAATAACGGTGAAAACCCTAAAATAACCAATCAATCGCATATAAAATTTTTATACCTTAAACGTATGTAAATACTAAAGATTTCATCCAAAAGTAATAAAAATCCTAAAACTATAACTTTAAGGATATAAAAGTATTAATTCATCATAACTTACTATAAAACTCTAATTGATATCATATTCTTAGTATCTTGCCAAATCATTAGTAAAAAATTAAAGATAACTTTCAATCATTCATAAATACATATAATACTAAAGTAATCCTTTAGGAATTAGGATATTGCATTATAGAGCACATCCATCTTCCAATTATATAACTAGGTTAGTATTATGTAGAATTAAGAGCTTAGTTAATGATTATACTACATATAGTAAGTATTCATACCCTAGAAGACATTTTTCATAATAGTTACATTAAGTAGCCTACCAAATGATCTATATAAATTATAAACACCTAAAGGAAGATCTCATTACCTATTCTTATTAATCATTTCAATAAACACCATATTTCCTTTCATTTCCTTAATTTTATTCCTAATTTTCCCTAATTACTTCATTGTGTACACTTATATTACATGTAAACTTAAGGAGTTGACTAAGTCAACATATTGAAAAGTCAACAAAATGTCATTGTCATCTAGAGAATTCCTTCCTTTTCTTTAACTTTCTACCCATTTTTTTTTTCCAATTCTACCCCTTCTTTGCCGTCCACTTCCTCCCACCATAGACCCCACTTATCTTCATCTTTTTAAACACAAAAACAACACAAAACAAAGTCCTTTTCTCCTTCACCAAACCATGATTTCCCTTATTCCCTTATTTCCACATTTTCTCACTTCACTTTCACAAATCTTACTACCATAAGTAAAAAAAAAAAGGTATATTATTATGTATCTTTCCATCTTATTTAGTAGTTAGATGAATAGGTTAGGTTAGTGTAGGAAACTTCTGTGATATGAGCATATGTGTTGTTGAGCGTAGAAGGTCCATATTCACGCTTAGAAGTGCAAGAAATCTCTAGTAAATGGAAAAAGAACACATGTATATATATACTTAAGCATGTGAACATAGGAATACACTTGATAAATACATGTATGAAGACCGTTATACATAAGTATCCTTTATGTACATAACCTAAAAAGAGGTATATACTAACTACACATATATATACCTTGCTAAATAAGCTTTTAAAGTGTAAAAATATGAAATTTGTAAAGCTTTCTTAAGAGGGAATATTAAGCATACGAAAATACATATAAAAATATATATGTAACCGTATGTATATACGGGTATATGTACTAGTACACGTATAAGTATACAAGTATACATACTAGTATATTAGAAGTATAAGTTTATACATAACATATGTGTAAAGTATATGAATATATAAGGATAAGTATACATATGTAATGGATGATGTAAGCAAATGATAACATAAGCGATAACATAAGCAATTAATGACATAAACCTCTAAAATAATAAACCATAAGATCATCTAAGCGTAAGAGTTAATGGCTAATGAAATTATTAACTATTAAAATAGAATATAAAACTACCCAATAAGAATATTTAAGCTTTAATAGATAACATTTCAATGAATTTAATCTATATCATTAAACACGGGTTTTAATGCTCAAAACGAACATTACCGTGTGAACGTGCGTTCAAAAACGATGAAAAACAACTATAAATTCGTAAATATCAGAAATAGAATGAAAAATTACATACGATTAGCGATAAAATCTAATAGGATAAAAATTGATAGTAATCTAAGTAGAATTAGGTAAATAAATATCTAAAACTATTAGTTAAATCGATTGCTTACTATCCTTGTTATATCGTATTGATCAGGTGATCTTGACGTGGGCCAAGATCTCCTAATTGATTGCTACTACTAGAGCGAGTCATCATAGCTGAGTAAGTATTTACCCTATGATTCCATACTTGTATGTGATTATAGATAATGAACTTAAATGATATTGTTAATTGATTGTAGTGTGAGGTGGGGAAATGTTTGTGTATGTATTATGTGCTGAATTGTGAATTTACCTTAAGTACGAATAATAATTTGTTTGTTGCATGGTAATATAGATAATGATTGTGTGTGCTATTGGATGGTCACATCATAATTGGACTTAACTATACTTAGCTTATAAAAAGAAGCTAGTTTATGCATCAACATGCATTACATAGACATAATTCTGATCGTTACATCATATCACACAGAGGTAAAGAGAGGCGATTCGAAGGTTGTTATTATAAATTTATTGGTTTTGTATGGAACACTCATACAAAGTAACCTTACCCTGGCCCACATGAATACTAGGCGTTAGAGGCGCCAATCGTCTGGCTAAAGGTCAAGTCTAAAGACCTCCATTTAGGAGTGAGTGTAGACAGTGAGAGCCTACTCATAATTATACTAAAACTTAGTTTTTATGAAAATAAAGGACTTGTTTGATTTAAGTACGGAACGTGGAGTTCCTTAGTAATGTAAGTTTTAGTATAATACTCGGATCTGACTAGTGTTGTGTATACTCTAACCTTGACTTTGGAGAGCGTTAAATCTGAGTTGCGTATATTGACTAGTTAACTGTACGTATTGTTTGGCATTCTATTTGATCATTCATTCATATTCGTGAATATAATGTATTTATAATTTACTTGTAATGTGACTGAAGGTTTTACTCACTAAGCTTAAGCTTACATCCCCTTAGACTTTTGCTACAGGATGGCTTATTCATTAAGGCTAGCCAAGAGATGCTAGAGGTTAGTTTGGAGACCTAAGCAAGAGCAAGTCATTCAGTGTGATGAGAGAACTAATTATGCAAAATTTTACTTATATACTTTTGTTTTGTTAGTAATATAGACCTAGATGTACTAAATTACTGCTTACTGTAAACTTTATAGTTTAAATGTTATATAAATATGTTATGCGATGATATCCTTTGAATCTATGTGTTTTTGGGAAGCTGGTATGTTGTAGAGCCTTGTATATTGTATGAAGAGTTCTTGATTAAAAGGGTAACCAATCAGAGGTTCTTCATACAATATACAACGTCTGCCACGACTAGACCGTCTTTAGTTCACGACATGATTGATACTGCATATAACATCAAATTTAACACCCTCCAAAGTAAGGGTTAAAGATACATCAGCACTAATCACAATCGGATTCTAACACCTGGGTTTGTAAACATATAATGAAATTCCATATTTGACAAAATATATTTTTCATTTCCAAAATCTGGCAGTACATAAATTCCCAAGTCTAGCGGTGAGGTAGCCCCTTATAATCTATGCTTACACCCTACAACGAAGGTCTCTAGACTCGACTCTTAGCCATATGGTTAGCATCTCCAGCGCTTAGTAAGCCCGTAGGTTAAGGTAAAGTCATATTGTACAAGTGCACTATACTAAAACACTTTAATTCAATATATAAAAACAACCCCCGCATGGCTTCTCTTTACCCCCACGTAAGGTGATGGCTGAAATAAATAGTGCAATGAATGGTTGATGCATGATCCTTTTAATTTAAGATAAGCTAAATATAATTAAGTCAAATTATTGAGTAATCAATTAATATCAACAAACCATTCAAATCATACAATAGTCAATCATATAACCAAACCTTCAATTATCATATTTAACAATATTTTGCACAGCAATCAACCAATATCAAGCACATGCATAACCCAAACCCCCATGCATGAAGTTATTAATATTTAATTTAGGTACACTAACTACAAGTATAAAGTCCTTAGAAGTACTCACTTGACCAAAGTTTATATGACTCTTAGTAATCAACAAGCAGCTTGCCTTCATAATCGATATCTCCTAATAAATAGATATAAGAAAAACCTAATGAGTATCTAGTTGTAGGGCTAAATAGCCTAAACACTTACTATTTACTTTATAATTCCCTTTCCGTTTGGGTTTTAAATCCTATATAACTTTTTAGTTTTATCTTAAATCTTTACATTTTCATAAGCGATTCTTAACGAGTCTGCATTACTTTATCTTATGGGTAATAACATTTGATTTATTTAAGATCATATAAATTCAAATTATCCAACTATTTGTAAGTTTTGTATCAATATTTTGCTATATCCTAATTTAATTATAGTATTCATGTATAGTAGAATAGATCTTACTGTAATGATTTATACATATTAGATAAAGTAATAGAGTTAAGTGAAACATCTTGAAATTGTCTAATTAGATAATTAAAAACTTTAGTTCCATCATACTTTAGTATCGTTCTAACTTTACATTGTGTGTGTGTATATAAATACATATATTCAATTTATTTCCTACAAATGTATGATTTTATCTTATTGTTACCATTATTATTATTATTATTATTATTATTAGGTGTTATTATCATTACCATTTTATATTTATATATATCAATATGATATACGAAAGTATTTCTTCTTTGAAGTGCTTTGACTTTTTAGATACATGTATATATGTATAACACTTTGATCTTTTGAAAAACTTTATATCTCATAATCATGTCTTATCTGCACATTATGATATGTTTTTGTCAGTTTTCTTTTTGTAGGAAATTATATATGTATGTTTGTAAATAACTGCATTTAGTTATTTCTTTATTTAGTTGGAGCTTTATTCTAATTATTTATTTATAAGATCATATTACTTAAATAATGTAATCAATTGACTTATATCCTTATGTTTTATCTAAATTCTAAATTGCATATAGTTTTTTTCATTCTAACCTCGATTTTTATAAACTTATAATTAATTTTTATCGTTTTCAGATGTATATTCACCTAGCGAGGTCCATTTTGAACGTTAAAACCCATATTTTTTTAAATAAGCTTAAATTGCTATAAATTTTAATTATTTTAACTCAAATATTTTTATTTATTAATTTTCGAGTTTTCGTTATTATTTTGTAACTTAATTAATCTCTAAATTTTATATTTTTATGATTTCTTATTTTTAGCTTTCATTTATGTAGTCTTCATTATTTTCTTTGATTTACTATTTACTATAATTTTGTTATTACTATTAATTTACTTAATTAATTTTATCATTATTCCTTAATTATTTTGAAGTTTTTGATTTAATTATTTATTTGGATATATTGTTGACATAGCACGATTTGGTTAGTCTACATAGCACTTTATTGAGTTTTCTTAACATATTTTATTATTATTAGATATATTTATATATTATTATATTTAATTAATTAGTAGATTATGGACCTTAATTAGGTATTATGATTTTCGGCCCATTATGTAGGTATATATATTTTATTATATTATATTAAATAAATATATTTTGTACATATACAATTATACTTATATACTTATGTGTTTATGTACATGCATATATCCTCAATTATTTTATTATGTTTGATATTTTATTATATGTACTTAAATTTAATATTTTATTATATATACTCATAAATATATATAAGTACATATATATTATTATTATACTTGATATACTATTAGATACACTTACACTTAGTATATTAGTATATGTACTTATACCTATCTACATGTTTACATATGTATATTTATATATGTAGGCATACGTATGTACACATATTTATACATTTACTATACTTTTATTGTACATGTTTATGTACATATATATATGTATACGTGTTTATACCTAAATTTATACGTGTACATTTATACATATTTTTATATTTTCTTAGTACTATTTTAAAAGAATTTCAAGATGATTCCTATATACATATATACATACTTTCGATTTACACACACACATATATATACTTAATATTTCTTATGTATATGCTTATGTATGTATATATTTTTATACTACATAAGGGCATATATGTAAGTATTCATGTGTATTCCTTATCTTGATTCCTTTTTCATTCATGTACATATACTTATTAGGTATTTATATGTATCTAAATATAATTCATATATGTGTGCATACTCTAACAAGCTTATAGTATATTTTTACAATTAAGTATATATATAATCTCATATGTTTAATAGCACATATACACATAATTTTCTAAAAGACTAAGAATATGTACATAAAATTCTATTACATGTATATACATATGTATATATATAGTTTTATTTCCAAGATGCTAGAATACATAAAAGCCCTATTACCTATGCTAGTATATAAGACACTGTCTAACATTGCATATACAACAAAAGAATATAGATATAGAATAATATTACAATACTATATAAATATTAATTCAATTACCTCTTTGTCTAGAAGTTTTGTGTAGTAAAATCTTACTTTAAGCATGGATAAAATAAGTGTAAATAGGATGTGTTATGGTAAAAAGTTTAATAGAATAATTGAGAGAAAACAAGAAGAAGAAGATAGAAAATAAGGGAAGGGATTTGACGATTTGGAAATAGGGTTTTCAAACTCCAATTTGATTTATACATTAAGTTAGAAAGTAGTAGAAAATTGTAGAATCTTGTAGGACACATAGGTCATGGCTAAAGGAAAAAAAATAAGAAGAAAAAGAAAGGATAAGGAAAATTAAATGCATTTAAAGAGGAAATTTAATGCATTTGACAAAGATGTGTTGACTTAATCAATTATATATAAATAATTTGGAAATAAAAAGAAAATAGAGAAAAAGATGAAGTAAGAGGGAAAATAGAAAATTAAATACAATAAATCAATAAACATATATTTGAATTTCCTTACACATTTCTAACCTTATAAATAATATTTAGAATAGTAAATAATATAATTTTAAGGTAAATTATAAATCATGTTAGTAATATTTACTATACATTATCTAAATAACCAATAATATCTAAATTAACATTACACTAACTTTATCTATGTAAATATAAGGTTAATATTAATTATAAAATAATATTATAAATTTTTATGAATTAACATAGTATTGTTGTTCTTATAAGCAATTAAAAGTTATCTCTAATTGTTCACTAGTAATTTTATGCGATTTGGCATGTCATTTAGTTATTTGACTTAATTAAGGTTTTATCACCTTCATAGCAAATTGGTGTATTTATAAGCTTAAAGTTTTGGTTTTAAAGTTTTAATCAAGTTTAAGTTCGATTTCTCATATGTATATGCAGATTGAATTTAGGGTTTTCATACACGATTAAGGTTTTTAATCCGATTTGAGGCCAATCTCTTATACTTACATATATTTAGGGTTTAAGGTTTTCATATGCGATTAGAGTTTCAATGAATAAATTAGGGTTTTTTATATTCGTTTTAAGTTTTATATTTAAAATTTTAATCTATTTTAAACTTAGTAACTCTGTTAATTTAAGGAAATCATCTATAGTACACAAGTTCAATTTTATACTCAAAATACTAGATTTGCAAAGTTTATAATAAAGTCTTCTAGGGAGGCCTTATAATCTTTGTTGGTTCACTATTATGTCTATATATATAATGTAGTCTCCTTATGGAGATGTATGATTTCTTTTAGAAACTTTGGTACTTTTGATATATGATAAGCTATTTAAAAGAACTAAACTATATGTAAATATGAGAATATGTATTTTGTTAAGTGTTACTTTACTAGTCTTATATACTATAGTTGCCTATCTAATTGCTTCAAAACTAATTAAGTCATCTTTTGCCTTGTGTAGACTATACTTATGTTAGCAGCTAAGGGAATAGCTTCTAGCTTAGGTTTTTTTACACGACGGGACTGTTACGACTTCTTGAGTTTAGGGCATGATAATAGCCCGTATGATAGTTGATTTAATTGACATCCATATAACCTCTCAAGTTGATGCAATGTAATCTCTTTACCTCATCCATACCACACACTAGGGGAACCCTTTGCAACCCCCTAAATTGGCGTACCACCCATTTTGTATTAGGTCACTCAATAATGTGGAAGCATATCAAGGACACCTGAGTAGTCTAAACATCTCTGCTACTGCTACAGTACTCAGGTATGATCTAAAGAAGGTCATTTATGTAAGGCTATCAAATGACCTGCAAATACATGTAAGCAATGTTAATTCCCATACAACATATATGGAATGCAAAAGCAGAAGTTGTATTCATTATACATACTTGATCTAGGCTTTGTCAATTAAAGGCATCTCAATACACCCTCACCACATAGGGTAGGTGTTATGTGGTATCTCACCTTATACTCCATCGAGTTGCCAAGGGCCTTATACTGCCAACTACCATACAATATCTACTAGTGGAGAGGGGGGGGAGGGGAAGGGTGGTGTTGGTGGCAATGTGTAGGAATCAATCCTAAGCCTACACTTAAAGGAGGATGGCCACTCCTCCCATCTCATGAGTTGTATGCCTATAAGCTAGGTACAGCTATCTATGCAACTAGGTAAGAAATGTCAACCCATAACTGTACTATCCAACTCATTTGAAGTCCTATAAGAAAATAAGGTGTACGACGTTCCTTGACTTATCTACAAAGATATACCCTCCTAGGATCTGCAAGATATAAGCCCTAGTATGTCTTTTCACCTACTTCTCATCAGCCATACACGGCAGAAACTTGAAATGCTTTTGCAACCATGTCAACTTAATACATCCTCACCTACCTTCATTGCCCTTTGTCATGATACTAAGATATCTCATGGATATCTTAGTCCATGTCAGATAAGTGCTACCGGTAACTACTATGCCATCAACTCAGAAGCTAAATTGAACTTCAGTATCCTAAAGGGTAATAATGTGTTCCCTATGAGCCATGTGAATTATGTATATCTCTCATCTCTACTGCTCAACAAGCGTAATGATCAAGTGACAGTCCAACTAGATATATGAGAAATGACTCAGCCTTGTGAACTTGGCCTCCTTTAGGTAGGGCTCCATACGAGGGTCCAGCTCAATCTCATTCACATCCTAGTCAAGATGTAACTCTCGCTTACAGTGTCGAGCAACAACTACCTCAATTAGCTACAAAAAAGAACTACCACCAAACATTATAAACTAATGGCAAAGGTACAATAACAAGCTATCATAAGGAAAATGAGTAGTTAGTGGCCTTACATGCCCTGCCTAAACTCGCTGCAACCTATGCCTATCCTGCCTACTAAGAACTAATCCGTCAAAAGATTCGAGCTCTATCTAACCTACAAAAATGAAACATAAAAGAGTTAGAATTCACTACTGTTATGCCCCTAAGAGGTAAAGTTATAACAGTCCCATCGTATAAATCATTTTAAGATAGAAGCTGACCTTTTAGTCTTAACTTAGACCTAATTTATACAAGGCATCTACAACTAACTCAGTTTGAAGTAAACAATTCATAAATTTAAAATATCAATTGCTTGCAAAAGTAAGAAAAATATATATTAGGATTCAAATATCCAAGTAATGTTTATATAATTTAATAACCTAATCTTACTTAAGTAATACATAATTTGATATTAGAACATTCAAAAATAAGAACTAAAACCTTAAGAATATAACTGATCATTAGTTTTATATTCTCATTCCCCAAGATCCAGCAGTAGCTAGCTTTAAGGTAATTATAATACCCCTTCCTAACTAACACCTACAATAAAATTTTTAAGGATCTGAGCAACCAATCGCTAAGTAAGATAGGATGGAGATATAAGACTATACATCAAGCATAGTAGGGCTATCAACCAGTTATTTAAATGTAATGCAATAAACAAATGCCATTAAACGACGTTATCCAGTCCATCATGAGATTAAAGAAACTACACCTGCTCTAATCCAAGTTAAGAAGTTTAACGTACATTTAACAGCTCACAACTAAACCCATGCTTTTGCAATGAAAACACCGCTCCTCCTGCAACTATCTTCGAACCACTACCTTCACCCCTACCATAATCTTCTCTCTTGTCACTTTATTCTATTAAGGATGAAAAAGGGACCATTATGCTCCAGCATTATCCCTTTTGAAGGCATCGGTATTTGATCAGAGAATCTTAAACATTTCCCCTAATCAATTGCAATACATGTCCATTTAAGATTACAAGTCATATGTATAGTGAAGTTCATCTTAAGGCGATCGATCAATATCAAGAAAATCAACTACTTGCAAACCAGAACAACAAGCTAGTAATATACAATTAAGTTCAATAATACACACATATAGGCATGCGTACAAACAAATTACATATAAACACAACCAAGTATAATCTTAAGCCTTCGAGCGCTATGAAACAGTACTTTGAAATACAGTTACATATTGATTTTAAACTTACCTAAACTTCCCATTTGCTCACTTAACGTACGACTTGCTACAAATCTTCGCCAATAGTCCCTATAATACAAATATTATTTTAGTATTCGTATATCTACTATTTATATATAGAATTTATTCTGAAATTACGATTACTATCTTTAGTTTAGGATTTTATCATACCTATTTATTCGGGTTTTTAAGTCCCTTTCAATTATTCTTATTTTGAGCTAGGTTCTAATTCAGCTTCTGATTTAGTTTTTTATTTAGCCTTCAATTAGCTTTTAATTATAGTTTTATTCTCAAGTTTTAAATCATTTATTAATCCATCCTCTGCTTATCTAACTATATTTCAGGTATAAAAGTCTCTAAATTATGTGCTAATCCTATTCCTATCCATACTCACTTTATTCACCCGGCCTCTGATTGATCTTCTAAATCAGCTTCTAATCTGAGGATACTCCATATTTTATCTTAAACACTAATAAGTTTGATTTATAGTCAAATTCAAAGTTTATCATATAACATATTTTAACTTTAGTTTGAATTAACTCCACTTGACTCCCACATTTGAATATTTCACATATTACACATATATACACCCTAAATCCATAATATTCAAATCCAATGTTCCTAACACTACGAAACACATCACTTAACATTATAAAATATCAAAATTTACCCTAAATCAGATTATATATAAATTACTTGAAAATCTACTAAATATATGTTGATAAATAGCTATTTTAATAGGATTTTAGGGCCTAAAATTCAAATAAAAATATATAGAATAGTTTTCATGAAAAAATGTTCATAGCAATATAATATACATACTATATGTTTTATAGAAAAATTTCGCAATTGAAACAGCGTCAATAAGGCTTTTGAAAATAAAAGTGAAATTGGCTCAAGTTTTAGTTATTTGTTAAGGGCGATATATTTATAGAATCAATTTAAAGGAAAAAAAAAATATTTTTCCTCAAAACTACATACAAAAATATGTCAAAATACAAATTTTCATAATTTTTGAATAAAATTTACTATTTTTGACAAATTCTTCAAAATTGAACATGGTTTGGAGCCTTACTGAAATCTAACCTTCTAGCCATCATAGGGTTGTTGACTAGGTTGGGCACTAACTCTACCTTTAAGTGGTGGTAGCCCCTTACCCCTAAATCATGCTTTGACGTCTGTGTAAGCCCCAAAGTTCAGCCAAGTAATCGTAGGATTGAACATAGAACTCAAGGTTTAGGGCGATCGGTTAAAAGATCCGATCAAACCCAAATTATAAATTATTTAACAAGATACCAATAAAAATGACCCTGTAAACTTAAATTTAAGAAAATAAGTAGTAAAATAGGAGACTATAAAATTTTCAAATTTTAAGCATAATAACTGTTAATTACCAAAAAGGCAAAAAGTGTAATATAATAACTAATAAATTATTAGAGATAAATTATATGTATACCAAAAATTTTAGAATGACCAAAATAATATTTAAGAATATTCACGTGCACCCTACATGTATTTACGTGTAGATAAAAATACGCGTAATTACCTAATTTGGCCAAAAATTAAGCAAATAATTAAAGAAAATTATAAAATAATTATGGAAAAATCAGAAAAAAATCAGAAGAGGATAAGATGCATCAATATCAGGTCGTGGCATGTCAGGATAAGAAAAAGAAAAATTAGCCAATAGAAATTGAACAACTTAAAGACCAAAAATCAAGGAATTTGGACAAAGTCTTGTCAAATTAATGCATATTAATTACAGCAAATGTATATAAATAGGGAAAAAATTTACAGAGCTCATTTGGACAGTTTGAAAAGTGAGAAAATTAGGGAGAGTCAAAAATTCGAGAGAAAATCCAGAAAATAAAAAAAATAAGAAAAACTGTGCAGTTAAGGGTTTTAAAAGGAACCCACACCAGAAGAGGAGCTGGAAGTGGACGGCCACCACCACCACACGGTGGTGGCAGCGCCCAGGCCGGCCGACAAGGCCACGGCGGCCCGCGGTGGCCGGAGCCACCCGAACCGGTAAGTCCAAATTCCAGCCCGATTTTTGTGAAATTTTGTAAAAATAGTAAATATAATTAGAAAATTATGAATTTTGTTATTCTGGGATATTTTTGTATGTATTTTTTATGAAAAATGTTATTTTGATGAAATTATGTCCCGTAATATATGGTCCCTAAGAAATTGTGCAAAACCGAGCATGTTTCGGTTTAGAAATAAATGACCTTAGGAGTGTAGTTTCAAGCCCAAAATTTTTTTGTAGATTACTTAGATGATATAGAACAGTGCTATGAAGCCCTTTTTCAAAAATTAATTTTCGAAATTTTTAGATAATTTTTAGGCTCTAAAAAGAGGCATAAAATGGGTAATTTAGGGTTAATTATGTAATTAAATGACTAATTTCTGATTTAGTGAATAATTACATGTTTTAGGATGTTAAGATCTAATGGAGTATGATACTTATAGCATTTAGGGTGTTAGATGTAATTATTAGGTTAATTATGTAGTAGATTAGTAATAGAAAAACATAGTAAATTATGAGTTAATTTTTGTAAATTAGAATAATTAGGTGTAAAACCTGATTTAGGATGGATTTAGACATTTTGAAATAATAATTGGTTTTTAGAGATGGTAATTAGGGTAATAGAAATATTAGAAATGCATTATGTGCATAATATGCAATAATGCATAATGTGTAATTATTGAAAATATAATAAATAGAAAATATTATAATAAAAATTGATATTTTGAGAATAATAAAAATGCACAATAAATCTGATAGGAAACTTGAATTTATGGAATTATATGAAAAATGTAAAAATTTGTCACATTAGGACTGAATTCGGTACACTGATATGGATTTAAGTGTACCGAGTAAAATAAACACTGACAAAGGGTAATGATAGTATTTAGGTTATCGGGAAATAATGTGATTAATTTCACATTATGGGTTGAAACTAATTTCTAGGGTTGGAATATAAAACGCTACTTAAAAATCGAACTAAAAACCTGGTTTAGAAATCGATGCGAAAACCGAACCCGAACCTGAACCTAACCCCAAACCTAGAATAATTGTAAAAGACTTAATACCTAGATAAATGGGCATATTAAACCTTAAACAAAACCTAACAAGAAGCATTATAGGATAAAACGAACCTATAATAATTATATGAAAAGCTGAAACCACGTTCGTGTTATAGGGATAATCGGCGATGGCCTGAGCAAATCGGACCTCGAGTGAGCGAGCGAGGAGTCGAGGTAAGTTGGGATTAATACGACGCTGTATTTTGGGGGCTTAAGATTATGCCTGGTTGTGCTTGTTAGATAGTTGAATGCTGCATGTGCTTGATTATGGGTGATGTTATGATTATGTTTGTTGCTTTGGCGCATATTGTATGAATTGTATGTAATGATTGATCACCCTAAATTGGACTTAATCAAATGTACAACCAGTAATCATAATCGAACATGCATGGCAACCCGTTAGGGGATTTAGGACTCTCCGGCCAAATACCGACCCCTTCGGAAGGGATAGCGCAGGATTGCAAAATGGTCCCTTCTTCATCCTCAGTCGAACTAAGTGACAGGAGAGGAGGTCGTGGCGGGGATGAAGACAATGGTTCGAAGGTAGTCGCGGGAGGAGCAAGGTCTCCATTACACAAGCCTGGGTTTGGTCGTGAGCTGTTGCATTAACGGTAACTCCTCAACCCGGATTAGAGCGGGCGCAATTTCTCTAATCTCACGACGGGCCGGACAACGTCGTGCGATGGCATTTGCTTGCACATGCATTGCATTTAATAAGTGATTGAAAACCTTGTTGAGTGTATGGTATAGTTTTAAGTCCTCCGTCCCTACTTACTGAGCTGTGGTTGCTCACATCCCTATAGACATCGTGCAGGTGCTGGCTAAGAAGCGGCAACCAATTACTCCGAAGCTAGCAACTGCTGGATCCTGGGGAGTGAGGAAAAACATTGAAGAATAAACACATATTTTAAGGTCTAAGTTTTTATTCTAGAATTACTTTTCATTTTGAATAATGTAACAACTAGGAAATATATTACGGAGAAATATTGTAAACCTTAATTACAATAGCTGAATTATAGCATATATATATTTCCTCACTTTCTTAGATAAATGATTTATTTAAATTACAAATTGTCTACTTCAAAGCGGGTTAGTTGTGGACGCCTTGTGTAGATCAGGTCTAGGATAGCGGTTGTGAGGCCAACTTCTATCTTAGGGTGGTTTACACGGCGGGGCTGTTACGACTCTGCCGCTTCGGGGCATGACAGTCTGCTCCTTGAATTAGCTCTTATTACACTATATTTTTGCATAATTTTCTAAAAATATCTATTCCACTCTCCCTGACCTCTTTATATTTTTCCTAGGTTCTAAGGTGTCCAAATGAGCTTCTAGAGTGAGGGTTTGAATTTATGAAGAGGTTAGAAGTTGGTTGAGATTTCTTTGCATGCCACATGTCCATTTTCATCCTTACCTAATGTATTTAGGTGTCCTTAACTTTATTTTTATTGTTGCCAAATCCAATCTGTAAGCTTCAAAATTAGTTACTTGGAATTCGGTTTGTAGAATTTAGTGTAATCAAGCAAATTGTTCAATTCAGTCCAAATTCTATGACGAAGCTAAGAATATTAGTAAAAGCGATCGTGAAAGTTCTAATTTAAGAAAATAAGTAATAAAATAAAAGAATATAAAATTTCTAAATTTTAAATATATTACTCGTAATTTATCAAAAATGCGTAAAATACATTCCAATAATTAACGAATCACTAGAGATAAATTATATGTACACTAAAAATCATAAAATAACTTAAATAATATTTAGGAGTATTTATTGATACCAAATATGTATTTACTTATAGATAAAAATACGCGTAATTACTTAAAATATGCGAAATAAGCTAAAATAAGGTTAATTAATTAAAGAAAATTCATAAATAACTAAGGAAAAATCAAGAAAATTCTGAAAAGTTATGGAAATGTCTAAAATAGGGCGTAGCAAGCAAAAAATTAAAGTAGAAAATCAATTAATTAGATTAAAACAACAACAAAGGCAATTTAGAAGAGGATAAGGCCAATGTTACCTCAATTTAATGTATAAAAATTGCTTTATGCCTCAAAAAATTTCAAAAGCTTATTTTGAATATCTATAATTGTAGAAAATTAGAGAGAGATAAAATTAAGAGGAAATTAAGGTTTTTACAAAAAATTACAAAAAACCGTACAATTAGGGCTTTTAAGGAGAACTTAGATTTGACGAGCAACTAGAAGTGGATGGCCACCATCACCACACGGTGGTGGCAACACCTAAATGGGCCAACACACCCATAGCCACTAACAGTGGCCGGAGCCACCAATTCTAGCGAGTTCCGATTTTTCTTAAATTGTTAAAAATATCAAAATTAGTTGAAAAATTATAAAACTTGTTATTCTGGAATATTTCTGTATTTATTTTTTAGGAAAAATATTATTTTGATAAAAATATGTCCCATGATATATGGTCCCTAAGAAATTATGCAAAATCGAGCATGTTTCGATTTAAAATAAATGACCTTAGGAGTATAGTTTTTAGCCTAAAATTTTTGTATAGACTACTTAGGGGTTATATAATAGTATTATGAAGCCCTTTTTTAAAAATTAATTTTTGAAATTTTTAGATAATCTTTAGGTTTTAAAATGATGCATAAAATGGGTAATTTAGAGTTAATTAATTAATTAAATGGGTAATTACTGATTCGATGCATAATTATATGTTTTAAGATATTCAAATCTAATGAAGTATGATACTTATAGCATTTAAGGTGTTAGATATAATTATTAGAGTATTATGTAGTAAATAAGTAATAGAAAAAATAGTAAAATTTAAGTTAATTTTGTAAATTAGGGTAATTAAGTGTAAAATCTGATTTTGGATAAATTTAGATATTTTGAGATATTTGGACTGATAGAAATATTAGATGTCTATTATGTACATAATAGGTAATAATGCATAATACAGAAAATTGGAAATATAATAAACATAAAACATTAGAATAAAAATCGATATTTTACTAATAATAGGAAAATATATAAAATCTAGTTGGAGACTTGAATTTAGGTAATTATATGAAAAATGTAAAATTTTCTCATATCGGGGATAAATTCGGTAGTTAAGTAAGATAAATGGAATACTGAATGAATTAACATACTGATTAGGGGTAAATATGAGATTTAGGAGACCCAAAAAATAAAAAATAATGTAATTAGTTTTACATTATGGGGTCAAAATGAGTATTAGGGTTCATGTATAAAACCGTATTCAAAAAATGAACTAGAATCTAATTTAGAAATCAATGTGGGAAACTAAACTCGAACTTAACCCAAATCAAGAATAATAATAAAAGACTTAAGAACCTAGATAATTAGGTATATTAAACCCTAAATAAAAAATAACAATAAGTGTTATAGGATAAAATCAACCTATAATAGTTATATGGAAAATTGAAACCACGTTTATATTATAGGAATGATCGACGATGGCTTAAGCGAGTCGAACCTCGAATGAGCAAGCGAAGAGTCCAAGTAAGTTAAGATTAATACATTGTTGTATTTCAGAGGCTTAAAATTGTATCTAATTGTACTTGTTAGGTAATGGCTGTATGCATGTGCCTATTTTTTAGTTTAATGCCACAATTTTGAATTGTTGCTCTGGCCTGTATTGTATGAACTGATTGATCACCTTAAACTAGACCTAATCAAATATATAATTTTTAATTATAAACCGGACTTACATAGCAACCCATTAGGGGAACATTAGGATTTTCCGGCCAAATACCAACCCCTTCGAAAGGAATAGAGCTGGATGGCATAATTGGTCTATTCTTCATCCTTAGTCGAACTAAGTGACAAGTAAGGAGGTCACAGCAAGGGTGAAGTTAATGATTTAAAAGTTGTTACAAGAGAAGTGGTATCTCCATTGCACAAGCCTGGGTATAATTGTGAGTTGTTGCATTAACGACAACTCTTTAACCCAGATTAAAGTGAGCGCAATTTCTCAATCTTACAACGGGCCAGACAACGTCATACGACTGCATTTGCTTAAATGTGTATTGCACCTAATAATTTGGTTGATAACCTTGTTTATGTTTATAGTATAGTTTTAAGTTTCCATTCTAACTTACTGAACCATGGTTGCTTACATATTTATAGATGTTATTGCAAATGCTAACTAAAAAGCGACATATATCAACCTCAAAGTTAGCAACTACGGGATCTTAGGGAGTAAGGATGTAAACTGAAGACCAAATACACTTTTTAGTTAAATTTATTTTAAAGCTTCTAGCATTAGTTTACAAATTACTCAATTAAATTGTGACTAGATTACTAAATCTTGTGAAATACTTAGATTATTTTAATGCAAGTATTTACTTTTTTTAAGTTCATAAGTAAATAACTTATTTAAATTATGAACTGTTTACTTTAAAGTGGGTTAGTTATGGACACCTTGTGTAAATCAAGTCTAAGATGGTGACTATATAGCCAGCTTCTATCTTAGAATAGTTTGTATGGTGGGACTGTTATGACTTTGCCGCTTTGGGGCATAACACCATCCAAGCCTGCCATGCCATCTTCTAGCATTTTCTAGCATATTACCTTATTTTTCTTAATTTTTATTAATGTTCCTATATTTATTTAGTATTATTTAGTATAAATTAGATATTTTAGGTAATTTTAGGTATTTTTACACATACGTAAATACTTATATAATACAAATAAATACTCTTATATATTATTTAAGTTATTTTATGGTTTTTAGTATACATATAATTTATCTATAGTGATTCGTTAATTATCAAAACCCTTTGTTCTCGTTTCTGATAAATAACAAGTAAAATACATTTATTTTATAAATATAATATTTAATTATTTTATTTTCTTCAATCCAAACTTATAGAGTCATTTCTACTAATATTCTTAACTTTATCGTAAAATTTAAGCTTAATCAGACAACTTATGTGATTGCCCTAAATTGTATGAATTGTTTTCAAATTGACCAATTGTAAGTTGATAACCAACTTTTTATAAGGTCTCATATTCCACACAACCCCCCCCCCCCCCCCCAACCCCCCCGCTTACAAATAATTTCATTCTCAAAACTACTGCATTCCAAATCTCTCTTTAGAGATATACATGTTCTTAAAGTTACAACCTATTTTGTATCTTCTAATTAAGCTTTTAAATTGTCTTCTAATTGAGATTTCAAATTCTCCTCTATTTAAGCCTTTACTTTGACTTCTTTATTTATCTCTCAAATTCTCAATCACATTTTCTTCCTTTGCATTCCATACTTTGTTATCAATCATGCCTTATTTCATCACTACAATCCTTTAGTTGAATTATACTACCCATCTTATAACTTAGCTCCATAACTTTACAAATTCTCTTGTTGGTTAACCCTCCACTTTGCTTTTTATTTTACAGATTCCTAAGTTTTTTTATGATTAACAATGGTATTAGACCACCTCATGTCACCAACCTTTTCTCTCATTCATAATCTTTTACTTACAATGACTATGTTGTTGCTATGGTTTTTCATTTGTTTCTTCATATAACTTAGAATAGGATCAAAAGAAGTAAATTTGATAAATCTTGACTTTCCTCCATCTCAAATTCAAATGAGATGCTTAACAATTTGGATCAACTCAACTCGACTTAACTTAACTTGATAAAAACAAATATGACTCTTAATTAACAAATTCATTAAAAGATGAGGCATTGACAAGAACTTATTACTTAACAAGACTTGATATGATAGAATACACTTAAAGGGTTGGTATGATACGAGACTCAACAAACAAGAAATTCGATCACCTAAATTTGTCATTGCTCTATTGAACTACCCATTACAATTGTTCATATAAAGTGTGTTATTGTCTCATATCTTTCTTATACATCCGATCACCTTAACGGATTTTCTTTCATGTTAGTGATTATCGGTTATCTCTCTTTGGTCACTGTTTAACATTTTCAGTATCCACGAAAGTACCTTCTCTAAATATGACTCATTTGAGGGAAGAAATATTATTTCATCCAAAAGTCACACTTCACTAGTTTAGCATACTACTTATGATTGCTTAACTTCAGTAATGTCATCCACATATACTTTGTATATTCTTCTTTAGTTGTTAAGTAAATCAAAGTATTATTGATAGTTATCACAAGTTTCTTCGTACATAGTTAGTATGTGTATGATTCTCCAATTCTATAAATATAACCAAGACATTGCTAATCTAAAATACACCATTAGGAATTTATAATGTTCGTATCATATCATAGACAGAAACTTCCTCTAACATAATCCGAAATTGATAACATTCTAACCTGAAGTCATTTCAAGAAAATATGACCGCTTCTCATAATTAATTCGAAAATTCCTAAATTTAAAGTTAAAGATACTTATTTCGGATAGTCACTTTATTTATCACTTTGTCTCCATAACACCATATACAGTTTCTTTGTCAAATAACATAGGTGTCCTTTGTGAAGAATTATTTGCATGTGTAAATCCCTTATCCAATAGTTCTTTAAAGCTATTCCTTTAGCTTCTAAGGTCCCATTTGCAATATCCAATACAAAACTTCAACTATAGGTTTGGTGCTTGATTAACTTAATCAATAAGTTCAATTTTCAAGATATAGTTACACCAAATAAGTCTTCAGAAATATATTTGGACATTCACATATCCCCCGTAGATCTAGTAGTGTTGATACTTTCCTTGGTTTCTCAATTACACATTATTCTTATAATTATCATCTAAGTCTTTTTTTCATAGAACTTGAATTCTAACTAGTTGAGTTCAACTCACATTTCAATTGTTACTTCAAAATAAGAACTTTGAATACTTATCTATCATAAGTCCTATTGTGATTTTTATCTTCAACTTCCTAGATCAATGCGTAATCATCATGATAATATACTTCCATCTTTTAAATATAATTCTCTTCATCAACCAATATGTCATCCATGACAAGTGTTTGAACAATCAAATACTTATCTATCGTAAGTCTTGCTACGATTTTTATCTTCAACTTCCTAGATCAATGGGTAATGATCATGATAATACACTTCTATCTTTTCAATATAATTCTCTTTATCAACCAATATATCATCCATGACAAGTGTTTGAACAATCATAATAGTATTACTAAATTCATTAATGTCTCCAATTTCACCTCTATATGCGATAATGCTTTAAAAGAACATCCACTCTTCCAATACTGATGACTCTTAACTAATTTCATTATCGAACGTTTATAAATTTTGTGATTCCTATCTCCACAACTAAATATTTCTCTTTTAAGTCGAACATAACATTTGAGAAAAATATCATACTCCTTGTTCCAATACTTGATACTTTCATTATTGTTACAAAATTCAAACTAAATACAAATTAAGTAAATTTATTTACTAGAGATGCTAGCTTCTCATTCTTTTGTTCAAAATTACTATCACCCAGCTAAGATCTAGTGAGTATCCTTAATTGGAAACCACTACTTATCTTTCAACTCCTTTAAGCTTCAATCTTTAAATTATTATTTTCGATCACTTTTTTTTTTTTAATCCATCACCTCATTGATAGAGGTAAGACAACAATCTTCCAACTTACAGTACGTAAGAAGCAACTCCTTCCCTTAACTCAAACAATTCCTATATCATCTTTATCTAAACACCACTATAGAAATATTCCATTCTAATCCTTCCTTTTAATCACCCGCCTCTCAAGTTTTTCCCTGCTCATACTGCTAGCTTCAATATGATCGTACCATAAGTTTGATATTCCAAAATCCCGAGGGCTCAAAACTCTCTCTCTCTCCTTGATTAACAATTAATTGATCTTAAAGGCTTATCCATCTTGTCTTAAGATACCATATTGCTTGGTGATTCCAGACAGCCTACCATCTCCTTAGGATTTATCTATACTCCATTTTACCTCTTGAGACCTTCTGTCTCCTATAATTCTTTCTATAACAAGGTGATAAATCATTATTCCTTACTATTATATCATAATGGATATGCTAATGAGTAGCTGTCATATAAAGTTCACTTCCTATAAGGGCAGGGGTATATCCTATCTAGATTCATTTTGGGGGTAGTGAAGAAACTTATGATAGAGGGACCTAGTTTTCTCTAAACTTTCCATTGTGGTTTTCATTTCTACCGTCAATCATGACTCCCTTCGCTATTATTATTTTATAATACCTGGATAAATGTCCAATAATAATTTATCTAACAATCTTATATTACTTCTTATGTGCCATTTAACAATTAAAAATCCCCTTTCATCTGGACATAAGTACCACATAATGATATCATTTCATTTGCCTCAACACAACATAGAGATTTCATTATCCACTTTATACTTGTTTTGTCTCACTTGTATCTACTTGCAAACTCTTGAGAAATAAGCTTCAGACTCATTATTCATTTGATTAAAGACTTATAAATTCACAATCTCGGTATAGCATCATTTTATAGTATACATTATACATTCAGCAACCATCTCTACATATAAAGGACTTATAAGACTAATCACTGAAGCACATTTGATTCTTTTACACCCCTAACTACCAAACTCATAAAATATTATAGCATATGCACATCATCAAGAGGAACAACAATATCCATCAAGGGATTAGCAAGATATTTGCATATATAAACAACTAACATAAGATCAAATTCTAACGTCCTAACAAAACAAAGCCAATAATCATAATATATCCATCATTCTAATCACCAATAGCAACCATTCATTCAAAAGAATTTTACCAAATTTATCTTCCAGTTAAATTATCATTATTTCCACTTATTGATTCAATATTCTATACCTCTATAAGAAAATAAGAAATAGTAATTACTTCTTATACCTTATCGTTACTGGACTCCTCAATACCATTATTAACTATTATCTCACATACAACATTCTTTTTTGTATAGGGTCCACATCTAAGTTAAGTTCAGATTGCACATTTAATATAGGTTCTAATTCATTCTCTAAATCAACTTATGACCGTTCCCCTCATTCATCTCTTCTTTTTCAAAATTCTCTTCTACACCATACATTATTTCACTCTCCACTACAACTATCTCGTATTTAAACTTAACACCAAGCTAATATAATCTTGGAACTTTATAAGCTACTAATTCACTTACAGTTCGTCAAGCTACTGGTTTAGGGTGAGATCATTTTAGCTCTAAGGGTGTTTCTTTACCTACTCTAATTGTTCTAGTAAAATAGGAGAACCAATCAATAATTCCTTGAAGGTATCATCTGAAGATATATGATAAGTTAGCCGAAATATGAGTTGTACTCATAGGGTACGATCTCTCTCTTTTGCCCTTACTAAAAGTATCCTACTAACATTATCTAAACCGTAATTCCTTTCACTTTCTAATTATCTCTATGCAAAGGCAATTGTTGTAATATATCTATCATTTTAAAGACTCGAATTAATTGCCATTAATGTCCATTAGGTCTCATCAACTACAACATATCCTATCTACAGTCTTAAATGTATCTTAACTTAACATTTTAAACACATCCTATCCATGGTCTCTCTCTTTTGCCCTTACTAAAAGTATCCCACTAGCATTATCTAGACTGTAATTGTAAGCCTCTAAAATTGTGTTTTAGACAATCGAGCCTAGATTTAAGACCTTTAAAGAAAATTAATCGATTGAATCTAAACTTTACGACTAACATAGAAAAGTTAAACAAAGTAACATAGTGAAGTTTGATTTTGAAAATAATGATCCAAAATCCCAATTTTACCCTTCAAAGTAAGATTATTTAGTATAACACTAAAATACTTAAAACTCTTAAAATTAAACTCGGAATGCGATGAGAACTTAAAGATAAGTTAATTAAGTTATAAAATGAGATAACATAATATAATTTACTATATGAATATATACGTATTTTTATGAATATACCTAGTATAAATAATAATTATACTCATAAATTAACCTTAAATTATGTAATTATATATATATATTGCATTGAATTCATGAAATTAATTAAGGGAACATATCCTAAAAATAAAGGATATATTAGAAACTTAATTATACAAGTATAGTCATATATACATAGGATATATATACTCGTATATTAATAAATGACCAAATATTAATAAAATATACTTAAACTACTAAAAGAAATTTGTAAATCTCATCCAATAAGTGTAATTTTGACTGGGAATTGCTGGATACTGCTATGACTTGTTGTAGAGGATCCATTTAGCTTAATCAAAAGTTCATTTCCTAAGTAATTGACACCTCCTCTTTAGGCATTAATGAAGGAAAAAGCAAGAAAAAAAAATTAAAAAATTCTAGGCGATAGAAAATCCTCTATAAATAGCAAACCCTAGCAGCTTAGTGTTAGTTTAGCAATTTGGAATAAAAAACACTTAGAGGAAATAAAGAAAAAATTGTAGGAAATTAGAAAGAAAATAAGAAGAAAAAAAAAACAGAGAAACCACCGTGTCCTATCTGTACCTGATTCAAATGACCACCTGACGACCAACCCAAATAGCCACCCCTAGTTCAGGTCGCGTCATGGCCGTCTAACACACCCCCACCACCCCACAGCCACTAGAGCCACCAAGAACAGTTAAGTCAAAATTTTGCTCTGTTTTTCAAGAATTTCTAAAAAATAATAATTCCACCCAAAAAATTATGAAAAAAAATTTTACTTTGGTTATTTTGAACATGCTTTCATGTGATATTTTTATTTTTGAAAAATTCATAATTTTTAATATATTTCCTTAAGAAATCTACTATTCATCCAAAGTTTGAATTATAAAATAAATATATCAAATGATATTGTTTCTAGCTAAAAATTTTTGTGTAGGATGTGTATGATATATGGATAATTACTATGTAGCCCAAATTTTTATTTGAATATTTTTTATATTTATTGCATTTTTAGGCCTAAAAATGGCTCGAAAATAGGCTGAAATTGTGAAATAAATAGGAAATTATTAAATTAAAAGATGAAATGGACATTTACTAATCTCTGGTGAATAATAACAATGTTGGATCATATTAAAATTAATTTAGTATAAAAAGGATCATAATTGAGTAATTTAAGATAATTCAAGAGTAAAATCGTAAATATAAATATATAAGCGATAGGTCGAAAACTTGAAATCAAGTAATAATTGAGTTCCTCATATTTTTAGAAGTCTATAGAAATTTTTAGGGAATTATTTGGTGACCTGAACTATTTATTATGAATTTTTTTAATAAAATGACTTAAATTACAAAGCGGGACATATTTTTAGTAATAATAAGTTAAAATAAATTAAATAGTTAAATAAAAACTATATATGAGATTGCTAATCAGATTAGATAAAAAGAGTATTTTAATATATTTACTAATATTTTCTTATCGAGATACATTATAGGTATATTAGGATTTGATAATACTCATATTATAGTATTATATGAACAAATCTGGTAAAATACAATTTAATAACGTAAATTATGTATAATATGATAATCTTTATATAGATACGTATAACTGTATTAAAAACTTGAACTACCTGTTAAAAGCCATATTTAGGAACAAAAACCGTAATACATGTCGTTAAATCTATACAAACCTAACAACACTAATTTTATTAAAATCAAACAATTTTAGATAATATAACCTATAACTCTATCATATTCTAGAATGTAAGTATTTCAGTAACCCTACCGGAATTAAAACGTGATTTAATTAATTAAAAGTACGTTTTGACACAATCGAAACAATATATCATACATAACAGTATAAATTACGTATATTATAGATAATTAACAACTTAACTCAATATATAATAATAATACAACTATATATTATGGAAATAATATATAGTTATATATATATATATGACCATTTTAGGTTAAACCCTAATATTTTCATAATTATTACGAAAATTGAATTTAGATTTTCTATATATATAGGATCTTCCAGCAAATAGACTATTAACGGATTAAGTCTATTGTAGTGAGCGTCTAAATAAGTAAGTTAGGATTTGTAGCTTCACTGCTTATTGGGATGCTATACTAAAGTATCTAAAGACTTACGAATACTTTTAGTTGTGTTTATAGTTAGTTAACTATGCACATACTGTGTGTGTGTATGATACTCTGTTGTAACAAGAGTTAAACTACTTAGTATACTATTCTATATGTTCACATTGTTTTTGTACTGTATAAACTTGTTTAGCCACCTCTAATTAAAACTAATGTCTATTCGACTAAAACGAAACTAAACATGCATAACACCCATTAAGGGAAACGATTAAGAGTGTCAAGTCAAATACTAACTTCCATCGATGAGAATAATTGAAATGGTCATTTCCCCATCCTTAGTCAAACTAAATGACAGGCCAGAAGGTCGCGGCAAGGATGGGGGCTGTAGTTCGAAGGCGATCATGGGAGAAAGGTGTTCTCCATTGCATAGATTTGGTCTGATTTGAGTCGTGATAAAACTCCTTAATCTGGGTTAGAGTAGATGTAATTTCTCTAACTTTACAATAGACCGAAAAACATTATGTAATATTTCATTTGATTGATTGCATTGCATTTCAGCTCATCATAATTAATAACCTTACTTGCGATTGTACAGTACTCTTTTAACTTTGTCCCACTTACTGAGCTAATTGTGCTCACATCCTCATAAACTTTTTTGGAGGTACTGAGTGAGGACTAAGATGTTCTGATACCGCCAACCCTAAGTTAGTGTATTGTTGATTGGGAAAGTAAGGGACGAAGAATCAATTGAACCTAGGATTTTGACCTTTCTTTTAAATTTTGAGGAAACTAATTTGGAATTCCTTAAGACGCCTACTAGTTTCCTAACTTATTGTAAATAATTTGCAAAACCTGTAACTTTTTTATAAACTCTAATTATAAATTATAACTCTGGATGTAAGACATTTATATCAATACTGTTGTGTTATGAGACAACAAGTTATATAGAATAAGTATTTTGTAAAGTTATACCACATGTTTGATTACTTACAAGTATCAGAATGGATACTTCAAGCTGGTTGAGTCGTGTACGCCTTGTGTGGACTGTATCTATGATAGCAGCTGTGAGGTCAACTTCTATCTTAGGTTAGTTTATACGGCATGATTATTATGACTCTTTTTGTTCGAAGTGTGACAGTAATTCCTTTTACTTTCCAATTATCTCTGCGGAAAGGCAATTGTTGCCGTATATATATCATTTTAAAGACTCGAATTAATTGCCATTAATGTCCATAAGTCTCATCAACTACAACACATCCTATCCACAATCTTAAATGTATCCCAACCTATCATTTCTAACATTAATCTTTATGTCCTAACTCTATATTAGATAAAAGACTTCTCCATTCCACTTAAATTACTCCAACTAACTATCAATTCTCCATATGACCTCATAGATAGATTTAAGATTAATTAACATTCATCTTAGTTCAGTGTTATATTCACTTCTTATAATTTATAATATGATCCTTTACAACTCATTTATTACTACCCACTCTCAACGTGCTCCTAATGTCTACTTCTTTTAATTATTACACTTAAAAGCAAGTTTACTATAATTACACACTGATACCAACTTAGAACTATTACTCCCCGAAGCGGCATAGTTGTAACAGTCTCGCCATGTAAATCATTCTATGATAAAAGCTGACATTTCAGCCACTATCTTAAACTTGATTTACATAAGGCTTTCACAACTGACTCAATTTAAAGTAAACAGTTCACAAATTTAAAATGTTAATTGCTTACAAAAGTATGAAAAATATATAATGGGCTTCAATTATTCAAGTAATGTTTATGTAATTTAATAACCTAATCTTATTTAAGTAATACATAATTTGATATTAGAAGATTCAAAAATAAGAACTAAAACCTCAAGATTGTAACAGATTATCAGTTTTATATCCTTACTCTCTAAGATCCAGCAGCAGCTAGCTTTAAGATAGTTATAATGTCGCTTCGTAGCTAATACCTTAACTCACTAAAAGTGTGAACATGAGCCAACAAGTGAATTGGATCATGGAAGTAGTATAAACAATGAGTCAATGTCATATTCCACTTGGAGCTAGAAGCTAAGTACTAAGTACTAAACTACCCAAGTTTTTTCCTAAGCTAAGTTATTAATAATTAAACCCAAAGAGAGTAAAAACTAATCAACAAAGTAAACACTAAACCAAAATTCATAGCTATACTATGAGGGCCTTGAGTCTACGGAGTAAATAAATATCAAATTGGGATTCGCAAATCTATTCTCATTTGAATCAATGTGATGTCTTAAATCAATATTCGAAATTAACTAAATGAAAATTAACTAAACTCACTAAAATTTACCTACCTCTCGAAGTAGCAGAATTCTAATTATGTTATAAATCTACCCACCAAGGTAATTTATCTATAATTATCAGGTAAATAGTAATCCGCTCACACTATTCTAGTTATAGAAATATAGTTTGAGCATATCTCCATGACTCAAACTATATTTCCAACCGCATTAAGTATGTAAATTCATAAATTTAATTAAAACTCGTATATCCTTATGACGAGTTTTTTCAAAAATTTAAGTCATGTTCATTACAAGTTAACGGAACCTTCCCTAATATCCTATAATTCTATCTAGCTAAATAATGATGGCCAAATACAAAATAACTAGATGATGAATATAATGGCAAAATACCCAATTACTCAAAATCAATATCAAAACAAATTATAAAATACATCAATCAATTAAATTCATCAATGCAAAACCCAATATATATTAAGTACAATATCTTATCACAATACCCAAATAAATCAAGATATATAACAAGAAAAAAAAAACACCTCAATTGGTACAATTAAATCTGACTTTCAATACAAAATTGGTATATCTTGAGACATTTGACACTCAAGAATTCCTCTAATGAGTTAGAACAAAAGAATTTTAACGTGTTGAAATGAAAGAAAACATCATGCAATTAATAAAATAAAAAGAGAATTTATGTTTGTTCTTCACTATACTTTGCTGCTATATTTCTAAGCTAAGCTATTGTCTTCCATTTTCCTTTCATAAGCTCCGTCTCTTCCCTCATTTCCCTCTATCTTC
Organism: Lumnitzera littorea; assembly: GCA_024138015.1. Classification (NCBI taxonomy): domain Eukaryota; kingdom Viridiplantae; phylum Streptophyta; class Magnoliopsida; order Myrtales; family Combretaceae; genus Lumnitzera; species Lumnitzera littorea. Next base: position 25,968,627 of record JAMXBB010000011.1, read on the forward strand.
TGTTCTCTTGATGCAAAACAAAGGGCTCCATTGTCTACACGTGGGCTTATATCACTAACATGGGCTGACTTCGACCCCTCTTCTTAGATTAAATCCCCCATGTGTATTTTTTTTTTTTCCAATAATTGAAAATGGTTGCTTTTCCATTTCCCTTTGCTATACGGTGTGCTTGAACTCAGTTCACATTCTTGATTGAAAGTGGAATAATGCAATTCATTTGATCCCTCAACATGTGTAGTCCACGTGTGGGCTTTACTCTTTGGAGTTGAGCTGCTCTTTTTCCAATTATAGCACATTCAAGACAGTATTTCTTCCAAACTTGATGATACTACTCCTAAAAATTGCCCCGCTTTCTCCCTTAATTAATTTTAGGCCCCAGATTAATACTTGTCTACTATTTTTGTCCACTTCTAGCCCAAGTTTTCTGCTGTTTTTCCAAAGAGTTGCTTTCCATGTCCAGCTTTACGTCTGCAGTTATTTCACAAATGACAGCTCGGTTTTGCTTGTCTTGTTCGCAGCTGCCATGCGTGCCTAAAGTGGAGAATTGGAGCTGCTGCTGTTCGGTTTGTTTAGTTGTTGCACTGAGGCTTGGACTTGTTGCTGCTGAAATTGTGTGATCTCGACCTGTTGTGTTGGTTTTGCGCGGGCTGCTGTAGGGAGCATCGGTTGATGCTCTGCTGCTCGTGAAGTGAAATTCAACTCGACTAGTTGCTGTTTGGATTTGGTGAAGTTCTCAGCTTGCTGCTTGTCTTGGAGCTCATGTGCTACTGTCACTTGGAGGTATCGACCAGGTGAAGATCAAGCGTGTTGCTGCTGCTGTTTTAAGTGATCAACTCTGCTACAGATTTTAGGATGCAGCTGCTGTTCTCAGATGGTTCTTGGCTACAGCTGTTGTTGAAGTACTCTGCTCTGCTACTGTCACAAAGAAGATGCACGAGCTGCTATGGAGTTGGATGCCTTAGCTTGCTGAATTTTACTAGCGCGAGCTGCTGCAATTGAATTCCATGTCCTGAAATAAAATTAGTTAAACTTGACTTCTACAAGCTTAACTCAATAATAAGAATAATAGGATACATGTTTTCTTCCCTAAGTTTAGTCTATTTTATCCCAAAAGCTGAGCGGATGTGATCCAACCCTTCTCAATAAATTTAGATAGCTCTAGGCATCTTCAAAACTGTGGCCGCTCCTTTCACATTGCCAGTAAGTTCCAACTCTAAATGAAAACTGATCTCTTATTCTTCACGTTAGAGGTGTGCTGCACTTTATCCTCAAAGGGAACTCGTGGTTTGCTTTTGACTTTTCAGTCTAGTGGCTGTAATTTATCCTTCAAACAAAAGTGCAGCTACTATTGGTGATTGAGTGAAGCCATCCTTGCTGACTTGCTGTTCTAGGTCATGACTTGGAGTTGTTCAATTGATGACGGCTGCTAAAATTTTCTGCAGCAAGTGTCCAAGGAACTGTTGTAGAATTTCCTCAATTGGAGTTTATTCTCAGCTACTACTTGGTTAATTAAATAACAAGGCTGCTATCCTTCTCTTCTCAAAAAGCTGTCACAATTTGAGCTCGAAGTAAGCACTCGAGTCTGTGTTTGGAGCTTGGTGTTTGGTCAAATGTTTGGAGTTGCTCGAGTACTTCTTGTAACTCAAGTTGCTGACGTCAAAATAAAAGAGCATGAAGCTACTGTAATTTGGTCCTGATTGTGATGTTCTTGGAAGTTTTGTCGGCTACAGCAACTTGACATGCCATTCGTCACCTGCAGATAAGAATGAATGAAGTCTACAGTTTGCTACACGCTTGGTTGGTTTGTGGGGTGCTTTAGTTGCTGTCTGTTGTGCCATTAGTTAAGGGATGCTCGGTCATCAAATGGAGCGCCACTCAGGACTCTTAGTTGCTCGATTGGATCGATGATTGGTGCTCGGCATTTGCTGCCTATAGGTGCGGTTGTGGTTTGGTTTTTGGAGTGTTGCAGCTGCTTAGCAATGACGTGTTAGGCTGCGGATCAGTTGCTGCAGCTGTTCTCGAATGCTTGGCGTGTAAATTGCTACAGCTGATCTTGCTGAGTTTGGAGAGCAGCTCCGGTTTTGGATTTGCTTCACTGCTGCTATAATGAAAGAGTGGCCCCGTGCAAACTCAACAAATGAGTTGCTAATGTTATGCTCAAATTGAGAAAGAACTCGGGTTCAGCTACTCAGATGTGAGCATCCATAATAAAATAAAACAATTTGATTCAATTGAATTGAAAGATTGAAAAACTAAATTAGGCAATTGGGACGAATAAATCCACAGCTCGGCATGCTTGGTTCTCAGCTACAGCTGCTGTCCGTGTTTGGTGAGTGCTTGAAGTTTAGCTTGAACTGAGGAGCTGCTGCTATTGCCAACTCAAAGAGCTGCTGTTAAGCTTGGTTAAGAACTAATTGCTGTCACTTGGTTGTTTTTTCTTTTTTATTTCAACTCTGTTGCTTGGTGAGGCTTGATGCATATGGAGCTATGGCTAGTGAAACTCAAATTGCAGCTCATGTCTGTTGCATTACTGGCACTCAAACTACTGTCATCAACTCGAGCTTGGATTGCTTCGCTGGTCTTAATAGTTTGGTTCTTGTTGCAACAGTTGAATAGCAACATGACGAGAACCAATGAGCTCATATTAATGAAAACAAAATACAAGCAATTGTTGTAAGCACGTGTCCTTGTGAAACATGCTAGATAGCTAATTGAAATGACTTTTTTTTCTTTTATAAGATATAAAATCATTATATGAATACATAAATTTATATAAAGTTATTTGAGTTATATTTTGATCCTTCATTTCACTATTTATGCAATTGACCAAGAAAACTACATTTTTCATAACTTATAAGCATAATTCACAATAAAAACATCATGAAATGCATAAATGTATAGTAATTAAATAGAGATAAATATGTAATTTTTTACATTTATCACACCTACAATAACATTTATAAGGATGTGAGCAACCAACCGCTTAATAAGTTGGGATGAAGACATATGACTATACATCAAGTACAAGTAAAGCTATCAACCAATTATTTAAATGCAATGCAACAGACAACGACCATTACACAACATTATCCTATTTATCATAAGATTAAAGAAATTATACCCGCTCTAATCAAAGTTGAGAAGTTTAGTGTACATTCAACAACTCACGACCAAACCCAGGCTTGTATAATTAAAACACTGTTCCTCCCGCAACTACTTTCAAACTACTACTTTTACTCTTACTACTACCTCCTCTCCTATTACTTACTTCGGTTAAAGATAAAGAAAAAACCATTATACTCTCCCTTTCAAAGGCATTAGTATTTGATCAGAGAATTCTAAACATTTTCTTTAATGGGTTGCAATGCATGTACATTTAAGATTACAAGTCATGTATAGTTAAGTCCATCTTAAGGCGATTAATCAATATCAAGCAATTCAACCAGTTGCAAACCAGAATAGCAAGCTAGTAATAAACAATTAAGTTTAGTAACACACACTTACAAGTATGTGAACAAACAAACTACCTACAAACACAATCAAATATAATCTTAAACCTCTAAATATTATGAAACGGTACTCAAAAATACAATTATGTATTGATTCCAAACTTATCTGAACTTTTCACTTACTCACTTAAGGTGCGACTTGCTATAAATCTTCACCAATAGTCTCTATAATATAAATATCATTTTAGTATTCATATACCTACTATTTATATATAGACCTTATTCCACAATTATGATTATTATCTTTAGTTTAGGGTTTTATCATACCTATTTATTCGTGTTTTTAAATCCCTTTCAATTATTTTCGTTTTGAGTTAAGTTCTAATTTAGTTTCTAAGTCAACCTCTAATCCAGCTTCTAATTATAATTTTATTCTCAAGTCTTATATCATCTACTAATCCATCCTCTACTTATCCAACTATATTTCAAGTATAAAAATCTCTAAACTATACGTTAATCCTAGTCCTATTCTTACTCTCTTTATTCACCAAACCTCTTATTGATCTTTTGAATCAGCTTCTAATTTGAGGGTACACCATATTTTAGCTTAAACACTCATAACTTGGATTAACAATCAAATTCAAAGTTCATCATATAGCCTATTTTCACTTTATTTTGAATCAACTCCACTTGACTCTTACATTTGAATATTTCACAAATTACACATATATGCACCCTAAATCTATAATATTTAAACCCAATGCTCCCAATACCACCAAACACATCATTCGACATTATAAAATATTAGAATTCACCCTAAATCAGATTATAAATCAATTACTTAAAAATTTACTAAATATATATTGATAAATAGCTATTTTAATAAGATTTTAGGGCCTAAAATTCAAATAAAATATATATAATAGTTTTATGAACAAATTTTCATAGCAATCTAAATATGCTTTACAAAAAATTTTCAAAACCAAAACAACATCAATAGGACTTTTGAAAATAAAAGCAAAATCGACTCAAGTTTTAGCAATTTATTAAGGGCAATATATTTTTAGACTTAATTGAAACAAAACAATATTTTTCCTAAAAACTACATACAAAAATGTGCCAAAATATAAATTTTCATAATTTTTGAACAAAATTTACTATTTTTAACAAATTCTTGAAAATCAAACGAGTTTTGGAGCCTTACCAGAATCCAACCACCATAGGGTTGTTAGCTAGGTTAGGCGTTACCTCCACCTTTAAGTGGTGGTAGCCCCTCACTCCCAGATCATGCTTTGACACCCACTCCTTGAATTAGCCCACATTACACTATATTGTTGCATAATTTTCTAAAAATATCTATTCTACTCTCCCTAACCTCTCCATATTTTTCCTAAGTTCTAAGATGTCCAAATGAGCTTTAGAGGGAGGTTTTAAGTTTATAAAGAGGGTAGAAGTTGGTGGAGATCTTTTTGCATACCACATGTCCATTTTCGTCCTTATTTAATGTGCTTAGGTATCCTTAACTATATTTTTCTTTTTATCAATTCCCATCCTAGCTTGCCACGCCATCTTCTAGCATTTTCTAGCATATTATCTCATCTTTCTAAATTTTTATTAATTTTTCTATATTTATTTAGTATAAAATAGATATTTTAGGTAATTTCAAGTACTTTCACCTATACATAAATACTTATATAATACAAATAAATATCTTACATATTATTTAAGTTATTTTATGATTTTTAATATACATATGATTTATCTCTAATGATTAGTTAATTATCGAAACCCCTTGTTCACGATTCCAATAAATAAAGGGTAAAATATTTATTCTATAAATATTATATTTTATTATTTTATTTTCTTAAATCCTAACTTGTAGGGTTATTTCTACTAGTATTTCTATATTTGTCATAAAATTTAGGCTCGGTTAAATAACTTACATGATTACCTTAAATTTTACGACCTAAATTTTACAAACAATTTCTAAATCGACCGATTGTGAATTGATAACCAACTTTTGTATGGGCTCATAGCTACCATAAGAAACACATAACATAGCAATAAGAATTGAGCATAAGTATGACACGTATATCGATATTATTCCTATGCGATGAATTACCCTATTAATTCCTATGTAGACATGTTCTTCTATTGTGTCCCTTTCTTCTGCACAAGGTACATGTTATTCTGTTTGGACGTTCTCTCACATTCATCTCCATGTAGAATAGTTTTGTTTAGGGCTTACCTTTCTTATGCTCAAGCCATAGATTAGGACGAACTTTCTGGAGACATAGAATAATCGACCATGCCAACTTGTGTTTGATAAAAAAGAAGTGTACTTTGTAACATTATACCTAATGGACAAATCTATAACAATCCTTAATCGAGGACATCACATCAAACCATTCAAATCGTATCGTAACTATTGAATACGAATAAGGGATCCTATATATCTGTCATTTATTGCAAGTGCACATGCAATTGTTGAATTCGACCATTTACATGTGGTTACCTCCCTTCATCTCGTTGCCTACACGCTTGCTACCTGTCTTAACCTCATATAGCTTGCTATGTCTGTTGAAACGCACCACATTATGCAAACTTGCTCGCTTCAACTACTCCCCCAACATATCTACAGCATATTTTGTGTATGGTTGATTCCCCAACAAAACCACTTCAGTGCTTTTATATATGGGCCAAAAGACTAGCAAACCTATAGTAGCTCTATCATCCCCGGTTCCCTCGACCAACCCCATATCCACTCAACTTTCGTCCCAGGATTGCTCATCTATATAGCATTAAGGAGTCTTGGAAGATCATCATACAATCGCCCTTAGTTACCATATACAACTTCAATAGCCTTTATCTTTCCAGCCTACAACCTTTTGTTGGTAACCATATACTCGAATTATTTATTAACAATACTGCCTAATTGAGAAATTTTTGTATCTAGTTCTTCTCTAATGACATTCACAAACTCCATTGCCATTGTATTAGAAACCAACTATGACTAGCCTTAATTTATGATTGGATTTACACATGTATAGGTCCTACTAACCTTTTTGTGACCCATAAGCCCTCTAACATCTTCTTACATGTCCTCAATCTCCATTTGCATCTGCCTTCGTGCTTAGTCCGCATGATGCTTAATGTAGCAATGTGCCACAGCTCTCATCAATTCATCCTTCTTATTGAATCTCATACCTATGCATAGGTCTTCACTAGCTTATAGGCTATTAAACTCCTCGTTAACATTCCTCTCAAACTATACATAGCCATCATCTCTACCCTTATTAAAGAACATTACCGCATCCTTGACAACTAATCCAGTTGTTTGTACCTCTAGAGGATGGTTCGATGCTAATATAGGCTCCATTAAGCTTGAGCCAAAGGCATAAGGGTATCCAAGTAGCATCTCTGGAATATAGAAATGGCTAGCACCCATCTCAAGAATAATAGGACATGCTGGAGGCATCTCGATTTCAGTATCATCATCACAGTCATTATCGCCATCCTCTTTATCTCCATTCAACTCATAATCATCATCATCTAAACCTAACCCCCACCCCATTCGTTAAACCGCCCAGTCGTGCGAAACTTTCCTTTGAAATACCAATCCAACCACCTCGTTAATTGCAATATCATCATCCCATGTAAAGGTAAACATAGATAGTTAGTTATCTCCATATTCAATTGGCTCATTGAATTGAGTTAGAGGCACATGTGTTGCCTGTACTCGGGGGCCCTTCCACTTCTCTGATCCTCACATATAATTGGTAAATGTAGGTTTGCCTAAATTCTTTCGCCATCTCAAATAAGTTTTCAACACTATTGTTATCCTTGAAGGTAATTAGGGAGTAAGATACAACTCCTGAATAAGCATTCAGATGTCGGTACAAAATCTCAATCCTATTGGCACTTACATCAATTCCAAAACCTTAGCAAACCCCTTACAACAATTCAAAGAAGTTCGCATTTGTTCTTACTTTTAACATCTTTACCAGGTCTTGATCGTACTCCAATCCCAAATTTCTCCTTATAATATTCCCATGGATATAAACCATAAATTTCACCATGCCTACCATTTCTAACTGATTCACATCAACATGATCATCTCAGTTAATACATCATGATTTGTGCACTGTACCTTTCATCTTTGCACCATTACTCCCAGCTTAAACTAAATAATTCTCTATTCTCAAGTAGACATTTAATCGAACACCTTATGTGTGATATGCTACAAGCTCAAATTTAAACTCCACAACGACTAAAATATGTGCTAATGTGTAATTTACAAGAAAATCAACCACTTCAAAAGGAGGAAATCATATATATACTAGCTTTAACTAAATAATTTTCTATTCTCAAAGAAGCATTTCACTAAACATCTTATGTGTGATATGTAACACCCTTAAACTTAAATTCCACAATGACTATAATATACGCCAATGTATTATTTACAAACAAATCAAGTAACTATACATTTCAACGTTGACGATTACACACAAAAACAACTTAAAAAGGAAGAAATCATACATTGACATAAACATGGAACCATAGCATAGAAATTGTGTAATTTGTATTTATATGAATGATTCATGTAAAAGAATGAATTAGACAAAGTACGGAGTTGTTTACCTTCAATTTTGGGTAAAGAAAATGCAAAAAAAAAAAAAAAAAGTGCTAAAGATGTTGGATTAAAGAGGAAGTGCACTATTCAGTCGAGAGTAAGAGGAAGGAATTTTTTTATTGCTTTGGTTCATAACTAATAAAATATCGTGTGAAGGGGTTTATGTATTTTGTGTAGTGAAGGTGCTTTCTTAAAGTGCGCCTTCTTTGTTAAAATATTAAAGAAGAAGACACCATCTTCTTTACTATATTATGAATAAGGCGCTTTCTAAAAGTACCTTCCTCTTAAATTGCAAAAAAAAAAAAGGAATGCACTTTTCCAAAAAGCACATTCGCTACCCCTGTACATAATATCTTTCCCCCCAGCTCCTTTTTTTGAATTGTTTTCAAGAAATGCACAGTACGTTCCTTAGCATTCTTTTGGATAGCTTTTATGTATGGTTTATATTCTTTGGGACTGTTTGGGATAAACTTATCATCATGTAATATTATTTATGTTATATTAGAGTTTTGTGTTATCTTATAATTTTTTTAAATATGAATATATTTAATTGCAATTAATTTTGAAATATTGTTTTTATTCCAAATTAGGCTAAATTAGAAACTTTAATTGTTAAAAAAACAATTCTAAAATTTAATTACGTAAATTTTGCATTTTCATAATAAAAATATTATTTAGTAAAAATGCATTTATTTAAAATTAGTAATATTTATATATGTATGTATGTTAGAGACTAATGAGGGAGTTTGGAGTGCTCTTTTTTCATGTTAAGGTTCTTGTTGCGAGAAGTTATGTGTAACACCCCAAGACACCGGGGTACTACAACATATCACATGTTTGTAAGATTTAATGACATATCAGGCATCTTAGAACCTATTGTCTTACTAGAATCTTCACACAATAACATCACCATAAAATAAATCTATGTAATTAAAATCATTGAATAACTTAAAAGCTGGATGTGATTATTACCACTCCTGTAGTCATTAAAGATCTTACATGGAAGTTTACAACTACCTTGAACATAAAAGAAAATTTAAATAACTTCAATAACTCTTGACTAAAATCTAGTAGCAATATTGTTAACAAAATCCTCAATGACTCAGGCAACTCTCCAACTAAAACAAAATAACAAACATGATAGCTCATAACTCATCACTAGAGAAAATACAAAATCAAGCTGATCTAATGCCATCATCATAAAAATAGTAGTCACAATCTCTAACCTGATCCTTGTACTGATAACCATATGCATCATGATAGTACTACTCATACGTTCCATACACTGCTCTTGAAACTAAAAATAAAAAGGTCTACGAAAGGTAAGCAACGCTTAATACAAGATACACAAGCACATGCATGTGGAATAAGAAACCACATAAAACAGGCATCAAGTATAAGTAAATTGTAGCACACAAAGGTTATTATCTTCATTTAAGTATGGCAAACAACACAATTTCGGTATCCCAGAACTTAGAATAACTCATGACTTCGGCAAGCAATATATGTATGTATGTATGTATGTATGTATGTATGTATATTGTATACTGTATAGATATCAAAGTTAAGTCTTCCTCAATACCCTAAAAACCAAAAATTGACATAAATCTACCCAGATCATTTCTATGCGAGACTTCACTCGGGACACCATGGCGTACAGATCATCGAGGTACTACCTTAAGATCATTTGTCCTACCAATCCCTTAAGCCTAGTCAAGCACTTTACTATTCCCCATTCAAGACTAGTCACACATAATTGAGTTAGAGGATTGCAAGGAACTCACATAAAAAATATTAGCTCAATGCCCCATTCAAGATGAGGATTTCCATTCCAATCTCCATCTTTTACACTACTACCAACCCGATCACCAAGCTCTTATAAGTGCCAACACAGTCTCCAAGCTACCAAGCAGTCATGCTGACCTTCTGAGCAGTTGTGCCAAACCTTAAAGCACACATGCTGACTTGCGAAGTAACCATGCCTATTGTCAAGCTCTTGCTATAGTCTAGATAGCGTCCAAGTAGACCAACCTCAAACATTTAACTGAGTTGAGCTACCAAAACATCCAACCTAAAGAAAGATTGTCATAAACTTCACATCAACAAGAACAGCTCCTATACATGGCGCCAACCATCCTTTGACATGTATCTTCTGACACAATATTCTAAAAGGATTCCTTACTCTTTTAGTACAAAATATTCTTTATCTTTTTTACCTTTTTTCTAGTATATTTTATGTATTCTATTTGTAAATTACCCTTTTTTCTTTTCCATGTACATTTTGTAACCCCAGTAAGGCTAGTACATAAACCCTGTTTACTTGTACACAAACACATCAACATCATTACGTTATTGAATATTACCAATTTCCTTCTTCAATAACCTTAGTGTTCTCACTCAATCTTAACTCTTATCTATTCCCTTTAGTAAGAATAATGGTGAGTGACCTTATAGTTCAAACCAATAAGTCACATCCAACGAATTGTAGGTCAAGTAAGATTGAATAGTGCATCATATCCAATTGGTAGTTGCCTAGATTTTCTAATCCTCTTTTATTTTCTTTTGATTCATTCCATTGTAGTGTTTCTCCATGTATACGACTCCAGAAATGCATCATCGGTCCTCCCAATCCCTCGAGCTTAGTCAAGCACAAGCATCACTCATTTGTTAATGTCCAAATAATTATTAGTTAGATTATATTGTATCCCATACTTGAATCTTGAGAATAGTGAATAAAGTCTACTTCAAAAATCCTTTCAGTATGAACACCTCTAGTACAACGTAAGGATAACGACTTTAGAATTCCTTTTCAAGTTCTTTATTCTAGCTAAGTCCTCTTATTTGTCTAATTAAGTCACTTAACATGACCTAAGGTTTTAAAGTCAATTTAAGCTTCTAAACTAGCTTATAATGGATTAGATTACACATTTAAAGGTTAAGAAACGAAAAATAAGAGGAATAAAAGAAGTTACAAGTCCACGCCTAGGGATCACAATCATGAACCTTAGCTGTGATTCCCTTCCTAAAACTATGGTAAGACTACGCCCTAGGATCACAGCCGTAGACCTTGGTCATGATCCTCTTGTTTACAATTTCTTCCAAATCCTTCCTTCAGACTTTGACTTACACATCTACAAGGTCCACAAGCAATTCATCTCTAAAAGCTCAACACTTTATACCCAAAACCTTATCACCAATACAATCAATCCTTCTAATCAACCCCATCAACATCTCCAATTCAAAATGCATACAATTCTTCATGCTTAACAATCAATAACCAATCTATTATTATATTATAATCCATGATATCTTCTGTAATCATCACAAACTTCAACAAGAATAATGTAGGGTTAGAATCTCACCATAAGGAATGAGATTCAACACCTCCTATGAAAACACAATGCTTGTAATCACGAAAACCGATCTTTATTTAGTTTATCTCCTTACCCTAGGTAGAAAACAAGCTCTTATCTATCAAAACTATAAAAACTGATTATGAAACACCCAAAATCACTACTTACCGTAATCCTTCTTGTCAATCTTATGAGTTTATCTTAGCTTCTTAGTTAAACTCGCGTAATAGATCTATCCAAGATAGCCTCGTACGCAAAAGCAGTAAGAAAAGAAGAAATAGTGGCTTGAACTCCGTTTTTTTATAAAGTTAGGTTTACAAGACTTTTCAATATGACTATTATGCCCTTGTCTTTAGTTTATTTTCCTTTATCTTGCTTTTCCCTTTTTATTCCTTATTTATTTATTTATTTGCTTTTACACTATGTTCTTACAATAAGCTTTTAGTTACATTGTCTCTTTACTATAGAGGTTTTTCACTTTTTTTACAAAATCCTTCAGCAAATTTTGGATATTCACACCTAATCATTTTTCCAACATCTTGAATTTCTTTTAGTGAATTGTTAACGCATGCCACATCAATTTATGGTCATGACTAAGCCTAAGGAATGGCTTAGTCCGGCCCGTAAACCAGATCGAAATTAACCTGTCAGTTCACCAAGTAAGCTTAAACCCATGAGTTATAGGCTTAAATCATAGCTAACCCATTGAGCTTGGTGAGTTGGTACAGTTCATTGTACTCAACCCACCAAACTGGCAGGTCCAAGCCCGAGTTAAAGGATCAGTGATTCAACTTGTCAATTTTAACTCAGAAATTAAAAAATAAAAAATAAAAATAAAAATTTAAATAAATTAAATGTAAGTATTCCCTCTAATTAAAATATAAAATTAAATTAAATTAAATATATATTATTACTTATATCTATAATTTGATATAGAGACCGAACAATTTATATGAGTTTCTAAGAAATAAAATTATTAAAACCGTATATTTTAATATTGACAAAAGTAAATAGTTATGGTATAAAATATATTACTTTAATAACTAAAGGAATTTGGAGCATAAAATATCATAAGTTTCATATAATCTTAACTAACTTTTGAGGGAGCAAACACTTCTATAAATTAATATATTGTAATGATTTACAAGAATACTAGTGTATTTATAATTTAATGTAATTAAAAGTCATAAGAAATATATTTATGTTATATATAAAACAACAAATGTACTATAGATATTAGTTACATAATGTTTTCTTTACAATACTTGGTTGACTTCCACATAGATTATATTGTTTTTTAAAATTTTCTCTAAAATAATAAAAGATAGCGATGAGTATTATCTATCATAAGTTTAATCCCATATTGATTATATTGGCAAATTTTCCTTAAAATGTTACCTATAAAAAAAAGCCTCTTCGTTCGATTCATCAATTGTGAACATACAGTAATAATTATGTATTATAAAAAGTATAAATTATTAATTTCAATACCCAATAATTAATAAGATAAAATAGTTAAAATTTTTAATTATTATCATTTTTATGGTTATTTTTTTCCAAAAAAATTAAAAATAAAAAGAAGTGAAACTGTCCAATTAAATGAACCGACCTAAACTAAGCCAAAGGGGACCTGGTCTAGTTAAGACTCAGATTAGGATTGCGTTGAATAGAAACTACACATAATTTTGATGACCAACCTGCTCGAAACGATTGCAAATGGTTCTGGTCGTGGAGAGGTATTGCAAAGTATTGCCCTATCGTGTGCGGCAACCATATTACCATAAATATCTGTTGGATGATTTCTTCGTGACGAGGCAATGATCAAGACGACCAACATGACCATACACATATGTATTATCACCTTAAAAGTGCTCGTCTTTGCTCTCCACCAATGTCCTTTCATGCTATTATTAGGTGTCTTGTCCTTGTACTAAATAGACTTCTTCAAAAAGCTAGTTTTTGCCCAATGACCTAAATTTTTCTTTCCAGCGCAAGGGACAAGTTTAATTAATATATATGAGATGGCATCTCTACACAAATTTGACCATATTATTTGTTTCTTCTTTTCCTTCCGTCTTCACAAATTCGTTCTCATATATGCAAACTATACCCTATTGGTATTAGTTGAACCAACTTCATCTATATTATTGCAAATTCATTCCCATATATACAAACTATACCATATAGATTTCAAAAACTTCTACATCATACTTTTTACTTCTCCATGACTTTTAAAATGTACTCATCCCTAAAACCATGGTTAAACCCACGCACCCAAACTCCTCACCGTCGCTATTTATAATCATTTTAGAAAAGTATTGGAGTTTTAGCAATAAAGTTGGAAAGATGCGTATGTTTTTAGATATTATGGAGAGGTCCTCATAATTTCTAATATATAGTTGCAATTATTTATTTATATAATACAGATACTATAAGGCCCGAATTATAAAACAACTCATCAAATACCTCTATTAGGTATTAAATTATAAAAAAAAGAAAGAGGAAATTTAAGCATTAAATTGTCCAAATTTTAAAGTACAAGCATTTACTGTACCTTTATCTCAGACTCTATTTTACCTAGTTCTAGTTGTTGATAATAAATATGGAATTTTGTGGTTCTCTTTTATGCAATTTAAACAGCTTTTTTATTTCTAGTTTAGATAAAATACATGTCATTTAATCTCCAATCGGCACATAAAATAAATGAAAAAAAAAAGAAAGAAAGAAAAGAAGATGTAAGACGTTAATAGAAGAATGGATTTGTTTAATTGATAAGAGGAGTAATTTGATAATTTCAAACGAAGCCCAAACCAAACTCGTTGAATTAATTAATGAATCCATTAAAGGAGTCCACTAACCTCATAGACTTATTATTAATGCGCTTACAAAAGAAAAGCCTTCTTTTCTCAACTTTTTATATCTTTCAAATTTAATAATCAAAAGCATAAAGAAGTGACCTTTCCTAATGGAATTAACTATAAATTTCCCGTTATATCTCACTGTCAAATCTGTGTATTTTAATATGTTTCTCTAAGACATAGATTGGAAGAAGCATCAATGCTCCTTTTTTACTTTTAATGCTAGAGAACTTGTTGAGGAGCTTTGCTTAACATTACCTACATGATGGGTGCCATGTTCATGAAGAAGATCGTTCTTGTCTTCCTCCTACTCTCAGCTTCACTTTTGTCACCTTCTCTGGGAGGTATGTCCTTTAAACCCTAATATTGCGAGCCACACTTCACAAGGCACAAATTAATACATAATTTGATGCATGGAGGTTTCTGTAACCATTCATGTTAGATTCTCTAACAAGATAGGTCATGTATTGAATTCTTTTTGATTTATGTCTATTACTAAGCATTACATATTACAACTTTCACTAATTACAATCTTTTACGAAGCACAATATGTAATGTAAATAAACTGGATCTTAGAATTTGTGTATACTACTTATATATGGTAGAAGAAGGTAATTAACTTTAGAAATTCCTTAATTAATTATTAAATATCACCTCACCATGTTTTTCTCCTTCTCCTTACAATTGTTGTACATCCAAAATTAATCGCGAGTTTCTTATTTACAAATGAACCTCGTTATTTGAAAGGAGGGATCTACTGAAATTAAGTATTTATTACATTTATAGGACAGCATTTGAAATTATTTCTTCTTAAGATACATATGTATATATATACACACGCACACACACATTCTTCTTAGTGTTCTTATTGTTTCTTTTTTCAGTTACACGAAGCAACATCTTCCTTAACAGGCTCGCAGATGAGGACACACGAAGACCTTTTAAGGTTTCTTGACATTTCTTTTCTTTTCTATCTCTCCTCTCTTGTTAATTGTTTTGAGTGCATTTATAATCATAAGGATATACATCGACGTTCGCTATTATAAGCTATAAACTAAATTCCGCTTGAATCTACAAATCAAAATCAAAATATGATTCGGTGATTTATCTCTACTACGTGCTATCGCAGCAATAGTATCCTAGAATGTGGTTACTGAGGTTAAGAATTTGCATATTTTGATAGGTGGTAAAGGAAGATGGCATCAGCACTGTCTTTCATAAGAGGATTCTTAAGGTAAACACCGATGACTATGGAACCTACGACCCAACTCCAACTCTTGTGAAGCCGCCTTCCAAGCTCATACCCAACTGATCATCATCATCATCGTTATCTTGCCTGGAATGAGCAACGAAAGCAAAGCATACATAGATTATTTATGAATCAACTACACATTAATTACCTGCTGGCTGCTATCTCATAGTTTGCTTATGGAGACGTATGCTGTACTTATTTGAAATTACTTACGTTATACATACAATTTATACGGATACAACATACACTGGTGTGTCATGTGTGCATTTTATATATAATTTTGTATCATCTATTTATTAGAGCTTTGGTACACAATGGAATGATTATATTTGACGTCCTACTCTTTGTGAATGCGATATATATTATTTGTGTTTTTACTTTTATAGTATTGATTTACTTATAATTATGCACCATTTGGATGCCATATATTTTACATCGAGCGTTGAATTTTCATGGAAGGATATAACAACCAAAGGCACTTGATCTCAGGATAATAATAATAATGCCGGCCAACCTTTAAGCATTCCTGTCTTAAAACACTAAGCCGAAATATATAGTATTGTCATGTATGTGCCATATCTACATTGTAATGTTATTTATTGAAAATTCTAATATGACACTTATAATTCGAATATCTTACTCTAATAGGATATCTGTGGATCAAGTTTATGTAAGAAAAATTCATTATATATTATCTTAATAAAATATCTATTTTATGCGATTAATTCATAAGAGCATCATCATCCGTCAGAATTCTAGTTAAAATTCATAAATACCACGTCAATAATTTAAAGATCTCTTTTTTAAAAAACCTTTCTATTTTATCTGTAAGATTCTTAATAAGAAGTTCTTAATATTTATTTATATTATTTATAAAACTCACAATACAAACTTTTAATAAAAATAACACTTAAAAAAAAAAAAAAGACAATTCCTTGAGGTCTTCAATCAAGGACTCCAAAAAATGTAAGAACTTGGCTCTAATGATAAAAGAACTCACATAGAGTATTTCACCTTTTGGAACCCGTGTTAAAGAGCATAATAATGAGGATGCTCCAAATCGGTTGGTTTTGTTAGGACAACATTGAAATGTGTGAGATTCTCTTAATCTTCACCCAATAACGTGTGTCCTACTACTTCTTCCTCGTTCTCTTGCTTAAAGGTTATTCTTCTTTGAATAGAACTTTTGAAGCATCATTGACTAGTTCATCTATCCCTACAGAGAACCCCGGTCCTCATTCTTCCTTTTTCCCCTTCTCACTCTTTCTCCTCCTTAATAAAGTTTCTCTTCTCCTCCTCTCCTCTTGGCATATTACAGTGTTGGATCCACTGGAGAAGAGGAGTGTGATTGACCAGTTCGAGAATAAATTTAGCCAGATTGATGAGTTGCTTTTGGTTAGTTCGTGCTTAATGTGGTCATGTGGGTGTTCAACATGCTTAAATCAAAATGAATTTGGTAGGATCTAGGTGTTATTTAAGTAAATTAAGACACATAGGAATAATACATATATTTATAATGTATAGCTAATTTAATTTTAATCAGTACGCAATTGATCCGGTGGTCTTTTATCTACATAAATCAATGAATAATATAATAAACAATAAATTGATTCATATACATATATACATACATATATATATATTTATTTATTTATTGATCAAAGAAGTAATCTAGTACTATAGTTAGAGGTTGTTACCAATAATGTTTAGATGGTACAAACATTTTGAAGGCACTTCAATTTTTTTAAGTATTAGGGCGTTCAAAATCGTTTTTAGGCCCTTTAAATGTTTTGGGAATGCATGCCATGATTGTATCTCATGTGCGAAATATGAAAAGATAGTAGAGTGTCTACAGCTAGCCAATTGCAGACCAAATGTTTGTAGATCCACTTCTTGGGATCATCTCATCATTGCCAAGCACGAATCATCACGGTTTGGACCTCTGGATCGGGACGACGGATATGATGTTACTACTGTGGATGTTGGATAATAGATGAATCTAGTTAGATTTAGGTTAATAAAGATTTTACCAAGTATATGGAGATTATAATAATTTATCATAAATAAAATTGATTTGGTATATGAGAATAATGAAAGACTTACTTGGATAACTTTTGTGCTATTTAATCGGATTTAACCTTAACAATACATGTCTACTAATATTTAGAAAAAAAAAAAAGTTATATAATTATAAATTATATAAAAAAATATTACCAAAATATCAATAGTATATTACATTTTGAAAATACTATATAAATTTAAATACATTTTTAAGAATATTGCATTTTAAAAATATGATATAATATTAATATTTTGATAATAAGTTTTGTATCATTTGTAATTATATAAATTTTTTTTTTTATTTTTATGGTAAACGTGCAATATTCTCGCTCATACTGCCTTATATACATATATGCAGTCTTTTAGATACAGAACCTAACAAAATTTATATAAATATTACTATCATCTTTCGCACCATTGCATATAATACAATGCGGTTAGAGTCTAGATCTCCTCTCACTGTTTGAGCCAAAAATAAAATAAAATAAAATAAGAAAAAATGAATGGAATGACTCCACCATCTAAATAGATTCAACTTCAGCGAAATTGGGTTCGATCTTATATTTCCTAAGAATATTAGCTGGACAAACAGCTTAACCGTGAATAGGACCGAAACGTGTCTCTAAGCTCTTTCAAGAAATTTTCCAACAAGATAAACCTTGGATTATAAGAAAAACAGATATATATATATATATATATATATAGTACATTTTGATCAAAGATAAGTCCGTTATGAACATGTCCATTATTTGTTGTTTTCTCTCAAATACACCTTCGTTACAATGATCACTCCAACGTGTTGTAGGCGTAGCAGCGGATTCCCTGACAATAATGTAGTACTAGGACTTAGGATACGATCCATCTTATCTACATCCTCTCTCTCTCTCTCTCTCTCTGGGCAACATATATAGACAAAGGCCAACACGTACGCCCCTTTCGTTCGACGTGGCAACGCCCATTTTTGTCTCAAACTCGTCTTCCACTACACGTGTAATTGCCCAAACCCACGCCATGAAACCAGCAACTCTTGCTCTTGCGCTATGTAAATACACTGCACCGCCATGCATTTGCCTATGAGAATCCACTTCTTATTGTACTGTTACCTCCAAGGTAAAGCTTTTAGCTAGATAACAGCAGACATCTTGGAAGAAGAAGACTGAGAATAATGGCTGATTTAAGAGACGAGTATGGTAATCCAATACAGCTTACTGATTCGTCTGGCAATCCGGTTCAGCTGACCGATGAATTTGGTAACCCTATGCACCTCTCTGGCGTGGCCACCACTCATGCTACAACGGGAGTGACGCATCCCACCACTGGCACGACAGCAGTTGGCACCGAAGGTGAGTCTCAGCAGCCCCAGGAGCATCGTCAGGAGGAGGAGGAGGAGGAGGTGGAGGAGGAGAAGGAGAAGGAGAAGGAGACTGCTGGGGAGCATCGCCGCTCAAGCAGTTCGAGCTCTAGTTCGGTGTGTTGTTTATATACTTTTCATTTTGTAAGATTCATGCACCGGTTATGTAGTTTTATTCTGTCTGCTAACTATAGTTGGTAAAATTCCTAGTCAACTATACTACTCTACTAAGTTCATAATTATATGTTTATTATCTTCGTGTGATGTTTTTCTTAGTTAAAACGATTAAATTGTTTTATTATAAAGTTTTTGTAGAATTGTGAATTTTGATATACACTTCTATAAATTTATGATTTATCAGTTCAAAGTTTCAATAAACTGATAATTTTGAGAACTATTATGGTTACTCTATTGCATATAGGAGAGGGGTTTATATGAGTTTAAGGTTTCTGATGAGGCCATGTTATACGTATAGGTATATGGGTGTACGCAAATCTATGTATTTATAGATGAGTGAAAGGATCTTATATGTTTTCAAAGTATTGACGTTCTTTACATGCAGTCTGAGGATGATGGAGAAGGAGGAAGGAGGAAGAAGAAGACGAGAATAAAGGAGAAGATCAAAGAGAAACTTCCTGGGTCAGGGAAGCACAAGGAGGAGCATACCACAGCCATCACCTACGAGGAAGGGCATCACGAGCCACACGAGAAGAAGAGCTTCATGGAGAAAATCAAAGAAAAATTACCTGGCCATCATAGCCATTAAAATTTCGGTTTGAATGATCTCGAAAAGAGAAACTTCTGTTGAATAATATATGCAGGTGTGTCTTCATGTGGGTGTTTTTAAGTGTCGAGTTTGGAACATTTGTTCATTAGCAGTTTTATATGATGTCGTGCCCTGTGTATATGGTTTGCTCTATATATACATTAGGATTTGAATGTCTCAATGCTTTGAATTTCCTTGGTGTGTTTATGGTAATATGTTACACGATGTTTGCTGTACTTCGTATGGAACTTTCGAATCCCTAAGAGCGGCCCGTTTTCTCCTTCCTCCTTGCGAGATTGATCAGTTCGTGCGAATGGGTTCTGGGTAGAGCGCTTTCTACTGGGAAATTGAAAATGAGATACGCACGCCCGTTTCAATGTTAAATGTTTCAGTTTTCGTTGTATTGTCACATCCCATTTAATCTGTAATTTCTCCAAATTAATCTCTAATCTCTACGGTTTGATTTTGGTTCTGGTTCAATTCTTAGTTCGATTTTCGGTCGAACTCGGTCATTTTCTTAATTTTTTATCATCTCACATGTTTGGATTGTGGATTGGATCAATTGGTTTAGGTTAAAAAGTTTAGTCCTTTTCTTAATTTTTTAATCATCTCACATGTTTGGGATTAGATCAACTGGTTTAGGTTAAAAAGTTAATAGTCTTTTTCTTAATTGGTTTAGGTTGAGAAGTTTCAATCTTTTTCTTAATTTTTTTATCATGTCACATGTCTGGATTGGATCAACCTAAGGATCAACTGGTTTACTGGTTTAGGTTAAGAAGTTTAAGTCTTTTTCTTAATTTTTTTTATCATCTCATATATCAAAATTTTTTTATCATCTCACATATCTAGATAGGATCAACTGGTTTAGGTTGAGAAGTTTCAATCTTTTTTTTTTTTTTTTTAATTGGTTTAGGTTAAGATGTTTCAGCCTTTTTTTTAATTTTTTATCATCTCACATATCTAAATTAACTTTTAGGTTGAGAAGTTTGATTTTCACTAAATTTTTTATCATCTCACAAATCTAAATTAACATAAGGATCAACTGGTTTAGGTTGAGAAGTTTGATTTTCATTAACTTGGATGGTTGGAATACTTATATGGTTAGTACTTATCCACCCCCATCTACTAGAAAGTGTGTAATCTAGTGTATCTTCTTGGGATTTTTGGGACTTATCGTCTAGGCAATTTTACACTATAGTTAATAAATCCTCATCTCCTTTTAAGACAAAAGAAACTAAACCGACGTAGGGTTCGGAGGAGTTTGGTGTTTTGTTTTTTTTAAATTGTCCAAATTGCCACTTCTAATATTACTATATTACTTTACATAATTTATCATCTATTACTTGGAAGCTTTTAATATTATTTCTTAGAGCTACAAATATCTTTTACATTGATGATCATCATCAATTAAAATTATCACCATTATTACAATATAGTCAATCATTTAAATTTGATATATTATTAATTGGTACTTGACTTCATTAGTAAACAGTATATTTCTTGGCGTATAATCATTAGTCCATGTGGTCAACTAAGAACACCTCCAAATTCAAATACTTTCATAAATTTTATATTCGTAAATTGGAATATGGATATTTTTATAAAAGTAAAGATGTGTGAAAAATATAGTATATCAAATAAGGAGAAACGGATTTTTTACATGGAATATGGTAGCCATATATGCTATATTGTTCACCAATGAAATGAAAAAATGGATTTAAAAAAAAAAAACTAACTTTTAAATTTTAAAATCATAAGGAATTCATGGCTTCTTCGGATGACTACCTCCTTTTAAATACAAAGGAATTTCTCAATATTCATTTGTTTTTTTAATCTATTCTATTTATTTTATCTATTATACATATATAAATATCTATAGTGTAATATAGTTACTATCTATCATGGTTAATTCACTTATCACTGTTAATTATTGCATTTACTTTTGACAATTACAAAATTTCAGTTATTCATTTTGATCATACCAAAATCTTAGAAACTATAAATAGTAAATGACACATTAGTATAAAACAATTTTTTTAAATGTACATTTTATTATTATTATATTGTCATTATCTGATACGATTTTTTTTAAATTTTCATTTGTCATTAATTATGTAAATATCATTAATATTGCATTTTCAATTCTTTCCATAAATCTAGGGATTCATTTGTTATTAATTTTGTAATTACCATCAACATTCCAATTTTATTCCCATTGATACTAACATTATATCCCATCAATTTTACCATTTACTCTATAATTAGTAGAAAATAAAGTTAGAAAGGATTGTTTGGTTTTTGCTTTTTATCTATTGTTAAAAAAATATTAGTATGTTTGTATTTATTATTTACTTAATAAGTTTATTAATTAGAAAGTACATTAAAAGTAAGATTTTTGTAATGCTTTATTTTTAATATAACTACAACCATATATTTTGTACTTTTGGTTTTTTTTTTTCTATTAATTTTTATTGTTGCAAAGTTTTTTATTCCATTAGCACAATGCATAGGTATTTTATGGGTTTAGACCTAAATAAGGGTTTATTTATTATTTTAATATGAGCCAAATTAAGAAAATTTAGATTAAACGGACCAATCCAATTAGCTCAACTCCAAGTCTACTATGTTAAAACTCTCTTGATCATTTCAGATATTTAAACTCGATTATTTGGACCCCATTACATTAATCTAAATAGTCAAACTTAATTAATTAAAGCCCAAATTTTAATTTAGCCTTAATTTGAATTAACCCCTCTACAACCTATAAATGATATATTAATAATTTAAAAAAAAAAAAAGATAAGAAATCATGGACTCTTAATCATGAGTACTTGATTAGCATAAATTATCTAGGCACGACTATGTTTTATATATAAGTTATGAGTGAAATACGGCCGATCAAAGTTTCTTCGTGGTGCTGGGGATTGGGCTTCTTTACGAAGATGTCGAGGGATTTGATCATGACTAATAGAAATTCATCGATGTGTTCAATCAGGCTCAAATTTTTAGATTCATGTTTACATAGTTTTGTATATGAACTAAGGTTGAAAAAAAAAAATTACAAAATTAAACCAACCCATAAATCAAACCAAACAAAATAGAAATTAAAGATTTTTTCAGTTTAGTTTAAAAATTTTTCAAACTGAACCAAACCACTAATTTATGATTAGTTTAGAAGGATAAATCAAACTAATTCATAATATTGAACCAATCCATTTTATAAAAAATATAATAATATTTTATTCACAATTAAATAAGTTCTTTTAAAAATATATAATACTTAAAAGAATTTTTTTTTACATTTATTCAAATGTATATTTATTGAATTTTTATTACCATAACTTATATATCTAGTATAACTCCAAAATTATACCACATGCTATTTTTATAAACAAGATTTTCTATTAATAAACATTTGAAATTTTTTATTTGCTTGAATATTAACTTCAGTAACCGTTAATATGATACAAATACTTATTGTTAATGAATAAATTCAATACTTCCATATGAGTTTACATGTTGTACAAATATACTTTTTTATATTAGGAAATATGGACTAATCCCTAAAAAAAAAAAAAAACTGAACCAAATTGAAATTTTGTGATTTGAAAATTTTCCTAATTTGAACAACACACTTTGGTGTAAAGATATAAAAAACTTAACTGCATTTTATTGTTTGGATTGATTTAAAGAGAAAATCGAACCAATCCAAACCATGTCCACCTTTAGTATGAACCATACTTTTGAAGAGCAATCTTTTATATATTTTTAGAGACTGAGGGTTAATAGAGGTGCTTTTGAGATGGATATAGTAAAAACATGACTTATTACGACCATCCTCAATTCTAAGAGCTTCTATATGGTTTTAAAATATCATATTAATATATTAAGGAACTTTAATTCTTAGGAACCTTTTCACTTTATCTCTATAAACCTTTCTAAAAAATCGTTCACATTTTTTTTTTAATTTCTTGCAATTTTTCCTATATTCTTTCTAAACAAGACAAGGTTAAGTAAAAAAGAAAAAAATGAAAATTTAGGGTCCCCAAATTTCAAGCACCCCAAGACAATGTTAAATTGTTTTTTTAAAAAATAAGGAAAAGAAAGAAAAAACGAAAAACTTTTAAGGTCCTTTAAGAATCCTCAAACTTCAAACACCCAAGTCCAACGGCGAAAGACCTCATGATGAGGTTTTAGCTCTTGGAACTGGTGCCAAGATCCCCCCATTCAGGATGGCAAGTCAATGCAGCTTTCCATAAACGCGCTCTATAAATTTATAGAATTATAGAATTTTTATCCTCAATCCGACCAACCTACAAGAACAGATGATTTTCAAATTCCTCGACGAAAAATTATTCTTTCTTAATCTCTCTATGTCAGATGGTTGTTCCATTATCTTTTTCGAGTTTCCTAACTATTGGATGCTCTATGCCTCTACACGGTAATAATTGGATGTGATAATGCTAATATATTCCTCCAGCCAATTAATGATTTACGTGTTAATGTTGTCATGTAGACTCGCTTACCCTCATTTTACATGCACATGCTAAGCAATTATAACTAGAAGTGTGTAAACGGGTTAAATAGACCAATCCGACTCCAACTTACTTTAACTCGTGTTTAAATGGGTCAAACAATATTAGTCCTAACTTGCTTAAAAAGTAGGTTAAATAAGTCAACTTACAAGTTAAAGTTATAAATATATTAAACAAGTCGACCCAAATCGGTCCCCTTTAACTCGCGGGTTAAACGAGTTGGGCTAATTTGACCTATTTTTAAACGAACCAAAAAAACCTTAACCAAAACCTATTTTAAAAACGAATTAAATAGATTGACTCACGAGCCAAAACTCACTTATACACCTCTAATTATAATTTATCGAGTCTAGAATAAATATACTAAATATTCATGTTTATGCCACCAATTACTCTTTGTCCTTAGTTGTATTTTAATAAGAGTCCCTATGCACTCACTACTAAAACATGTAAGCATCAAGAGAATTTAGCTAAGGTGCACACTTTTGTAAATGCTAGGATAGAAGAACTTGGTGGTTGAATGTAATAATTGAAAACTGCATTTGCACAAATAAATAAAGAATCTGCTTCACCAAAAAATAAATAAATAAATATTTATGTTCTTATCAGTTTTTCTATAACCCTATTAGGTTTTAAATTTATAAAACCCAATCCAAGACCTTAAAGAGTTTTAAGAATAATCCTAAAATTCATTTTCAAACCATAAATGGAACTATCCTATAGGATAGATATCGAGCTAGTCTAGTTAAATATCCTATGAGATCTGCTCACTTTTATCTTTATCAAGGCTTATTCTTTAGGACATGCTCGAAGCCTTAAAAAATGAAAAAGAAATTAAAAGCAATCAATTCTCTACCGAGGACTTACTTTATATGATTAATGAATAAGCACTTTTAGGTCTTCACCATTGTTCGAGGATGGATAGGATCAAAAAGGGGATGGTCCACTATAGTGTCTAAAGGTATAACAATTTGATTGCAATATGATAATAAGGTGTGGTAAGGTTAAAATGGTTTAAAAAATATGAGGAAATAAATGGAAAATGGAGAAAATTGAGTGTAAGAAAAGGAGGTTGTCCAATTCTATGGTTAAAGTGGTCCTTAATCTCAAATGCATGTATCGAGGCAGTTGGACGATGAGCTTACCATCTGCATGCCTCAAGTCTCTCAATTGGATGTAAGGCTATTCAAAAAACCTATTCGAATGAAATTGAGAGTACAATTAGACGACACCATACCATAAAATGAGATACTTTTATATTTCAATTTCATTCATGGTTCCATTTGAAAAGGGTTAAAACCGTTTCTAGTTAAGTTTTTTTATTAGAAAAAACCAAATAGCTTATATCCAAACTAAACCACTTCTTATTTTCAATTAGTTTTTATATAATCTTTTATATGTTTTATATAATTGCATCATGCGATAATAAGTTGAGTTATTTTATCTCTTTATTTTAGTTTACATAAAATGTTTGGATATGTGAAATGAGGTAAAGAGTATTTTTCATTAATTACCTAAACTTTATCATTATTTTTTAGGACTTTGAATATTATCATATGATTTTTTTTATGATAGCTAATATTTATGGTTTGCAATATACTTACCAATACTCTATAATGAGGGTTGGCATCATATTAGGCAATAAGGTATTTTAAAACTTTATCATTATATTTGAGGGCATTGGAAATTATCATATTAGGCAACAAGGTATTTTATTGTCTTTTTTTATTTACTTTCTACTCAACTTTCTCATTATGTAATGTCAATGATCTAGTAGATAATTTATTAAATAAGTTTGAATAACTATTCAAGCTTGCCCAAGGAGAATTATTATCCATAGTTTTTTTTATTTTGATATCCATATATACGCATCTAGAATCAATCATTAATTTGTTTACTTAAAATCTTACTTCATAATGTATGGTAAATGTGTATTGTGCATACCAAAATATGATTAGAACAATTAGGTGCTTACTAAAGCAGCTTGAGCAAAACCTAACTAAAGCATACACATTTAAAGTGGTATAGTTAGAATCCTAAACAATTAAAAGTGATTTTTTAGGGGTTTGAACCAGGACATTTCACATGTGGTTCAGTTTAGTTCAACCTAGAAATGGAATCACACCAAACCATAAAATCCCATATTTAGATGAGGCCGGAATGCTTTTATTATAAGTAACGTTTTTATTTTGTGTACGATTCTATAGTTTCTAGTTGTATACATCCTTTAATCTTGCTTGTCTTTTAAAAAAAATAAGCTTATTATCTAAACAATCAGCTAAATCAAATAATTCCTTCTTTAGATCTAATGGTTACAACAATGAATATTGTCACACCCCAAAGGATAATCTCAACTTAACAACCCCGCCATATGCTTCATGGAGTGGTGGACGATTCCATTAAAGTCTATAAAAGACTCCAATAACGCACATAAATCTTTACATTCACATGAGCTATCCAATGCAGTTTGGTTACTTTAGCATAATCTTGAAGTTATAATCTCAACACCTGAATAAAGACTATTCAATTAACCTTAATATGAACATAGGGCA
Source organism: Lumnitzera littorea (assembly GCA_024138015.1). Taxonomy (NCBI): domain Eukaryota; kingdom Viridiplantae; phylum Streptophyta; class Magnoliopsida; order Myrtales; family Combretaceae; genus Lumnitzera; species Lumnitzera littorea. The sequence continues at coordinate 25,995,437 of JAMXBB010000011.1, forward strand.
TTAGGTCCAATTACTCCTGTGAAACCTATATAACCCAAATCCACACCCAGTTCCTATGTACCATACTTTTAGAACATTCAAAACTTATAAAAACTTCTCTATACATAGCTATAATATGTCTTTAACCTACATTTCTTTATTACCTGTTTCTATGGGAAATTCCACCTAGCTTAACATGATTCAAAAGATATTTGAGGTCTTTGTATAATTACAATGCCTTGTTTCCACAATTTAGGATACATAAGTTCAATAGTTTAGGATTATGTGCACACATACTAATAGTAAGCTCAAAATACATCAATTTAGTACCCAAGCGAAGTCTTGTGAAACAAAAGAGGGAATAACTCCTATCCTTTCCAAGTCTCCATTTTGCTTAAAAACCAATCACCTACCTTAAGAAATCGTTGAAGAGGGTCATACCATGCTAATGCCTATACAATAAAAGGAAATCTATAGAAGTATAAGCCAAGTCAATAACTCAATCAAGTTAACTCTCATATTACACAACATATAACTAGCCAAGCAAATTATCACCCAATATGAAATGTAACAATCAACTATATGCAATGTACATACTTACAAGAGCTTCTAGATATCTTACAATGGTCGAATTTACGTTCTCTAAAGCTAAAAGGTTGGGACACCATTCTTACATGTCAACCCCAGATTCCAAATTTGTGAATTCATTTGTGAGTCATCGTGGTCGTTCAATATTCACCTAATACTCTAAAGCTAGCTAGATGCCATTTCTATGCTCTGATTAGAGAGCAGCACCTTTTGGTGTGGTGGTAGTTCCCAAAGGTCGAAGTAAGGTGACATATGGAGAATCACCTCCATATAACCTCCCCATTGCATTGTGAAATGCTAAAGGCCTTCAAGAAAAGATGTGGAAGATGCAATGCATATCCGATTTAATCTAACTTAGCTGATCCTTATTTAGTCCAACTTATAATGTAACTTGTAAGACTCGTATTAGTGTGACTAAGTTCAGTAGTTAATATAGGACATTTTGGAAAGTAACCCAATTAAGCTACGAGTCTATGAGAAACTTCATGAGATTAGTTGAAGAGTTATTATAGATTTGAAATTTAAAAATATAATAGAATATTAAAAATATAGTCAAAATTGTATAAATTTCCTATACTATTATTATTGGTAATGCGTGAATTGGGTCTGGAAAAATAACGAATAATTAGTAATAAATTATAGGAGTAATATAATTAATATTGTATATAAAATAATATATAAAAGACATGTATATACACTGAGTATAATTATTATATAAATATATATACCCGTAATTATTGAAAATACCTAAAATTAAGAAAAATTTACTAAATAAATTACTAAAAAAGTGAAAAATGGTTAAAAAAAAGTTATTAGACAACCAATAGATTTCATTTTAGGCATGGCAATAACCTAATATGCATGAGGAGGAGGGATACTAACTTTTGGATACCTCAATCTTCACTTTTCCATATGTCTTTAGTAAAACAAAAAAAAAAAATCAAAGAAGACTATGAAGAAAATGAGACTATCATTATCAAGGAAGCTTAGTCAGTTGGAAGGTTGGAAATATTTTTAGAGCGAGAAAATAGAGAGAGAAAATGAGGAAACGAACTTGGAAAAAAATAGTACACAAAGGAGAGGATTTACAAGATCCTAAAGAAGATGACCAACTAGAAGTGAAATAAGATAGTGGCTTGAAGGAGTGGCCGTCAACTAGACTGGCCAACAAACCCCCTTCCCTTAGTGGTGGTCGGAGTTTCGCATTCTCGATGAATGCTCAGTTTCCTTGATTTTAATAAAAAGTTTGGAAAAATAACAAACAAACTTCAAAAATTTTGAAATTTGGTTTCCCTACATATTTTTGCATAAGGAATCCAAATCTTCAATCAAATTTTCAAAATTTTGAGTATAGATATAGGGTCTTTAAGAAAAACATCCCGCGCAACAATTTTCGATCGAGTTTTTGAAAAACCAATCCATGTAGTTTCGACTTGAAACTTTGTGGTTATTCTCATAAGATGTTGAACTTTGATACTATGTGATTGGATTTTTAAAGTTTGATAGTCGAATTTTGGGGAAATTTTGTTTTTCACAAGACAATGCACCGGCAGTAGGTTTTTTCTAAAAGAGTTAAGATGAGTTTTTGTAAAAACATGCTTTAATCTATATTGGCCAACATGCAGTAACTATAAGTGGGGGAATAGGAGCTTTAAGATGTTGATTTTTAATTTTAGGTGTGTATTTGGTGGTTTAGGAGTTTAATTGCGAAAGATCTAATGAGTTATATTAAGTGAAGGAGTAAGAGAAAAGTATATATATGAGGGTAGTACTAAATTGTTATTTTACACATTTGTAGGTTTATTAAGACTATAGAACTTAAGGTAAGTTGACTTTTATATGAAGTAGTTAGATGTACTAATAGCAACAAAGTCAAAAACTGTGTCAGAAAGTAAGTCATAATGTGATCTGATATGAATATGTCGAATACACTAAGAAAATGGAATATGCACCAAAAGGCAGCTTATATTTAGACTCTATCATATTTCTTGAGACAACCTATAAGTTAGGAACTTCCTAAATAAGAATCTAACTTTGAATTGAAGATAAAAAATTTTGTCAAAAACTAGGTCAGAATGTTGTTTAGTATTAGATATCCTTGACCACACTCGGAGTTCAATAGTAGATCAGCTAGTAATTTATATATGAATTCCATTTCTTTATCAAAGTCAAAACATGAGTTAGAAGACACTTGGACAATAGCCCATACCACAAGACTAGGTCAGAACCTAAGTCAAAACCTCAGTTAGAAAGCAGTTCGATGGAAGATACAAAATATAAGAGCAACTGGAAGTTTGAAGATGGTTAGTAAAGAATATCGGACCATTGGAAGTCGAAGAACATACCACAAAGTTGCTTGATTATACTTTCTGAGAATTTGTTGAAGTCAGAACCTAGATTAGAAACTATGAGGCAACAATTTATACCAGGTCAAAACCTTAATCAGAAGGTATCTATTTAACTAATATTTAATAATTAGAAAAACTTACATAACACAATTGAAAATGTACTTAAATGTCCACAATGAAAACATGATATATATATTAGGCATAAACTAAAGATGTCATATTAAATTTTAAGGATAATAAAAAAAGACGAGACGAAAACGACACACAAGGAGAATGAGTATCAATATTCAGGTAAGTGGGGTCAGTGTTTCACCGCACTTTGAAGTATTGTTTAAGAATACTTGGAGACCTTAATATATGTCTTGTTTGTGGTTGTAAGTTAATTGCTTGTGTGCATGCAGCGTGTATGCTTAAATACTGTGGTGCTATTTGTGTATTGGATTGATGTGTTGATTGCCTCATGATATTACATGTTTTGGACTATTTAAATTTGCTTAATCACCCCAAAAGTAATCTAAAATAAACTCGACTTAACCACTAACTGAACTTATATCGCAACCTACTAGAGGTAATAGTTAGGAAGTGTGGGCCAAATAGGGATGCGTTCATTGAGGATAGCAAAAATGGTCCTCTCCCCACCCTAAATCGAACTAACTGACAAGAGAGGGGCTTATGGCCAGGTTAAGGTCAGTGGTTCAAAGGTGGTTTCGGAAAAAGCGTATTCTTTATTGCACAAGTCCCAATTTGGTGACCAAATTCACAAGTGTACGACGTTAAACTCTTTGAAACTCGGATTAGAGTGGCCACAATTTCTCTAATCTTATAATGATCGGTCAATATCGTACGATAGCATTTACTTAATCATGCATTGCATCTAATTAGATTGCTTAAAAACCCTAGTTACTTGGTGTCAGATATGTGCTAATATCTCCATTCCACTTACTGAGCAAGTTATCGTTCATTTCCCTATAGTTGTTTTACAGGTTTCCCTAGTAGACTTACTAAAGGGATAGAGAACCAGGTTAGGGAGTAAGATTTAAGATTACCTAACTAAATTTCTATTTAGTTTTTTAACTACACTAACTTCTAAGAAAAGTAATAAGGTCTCCTCAGGTAACCCATAGTTTTCAGTCAATGAAATTTATTCCATTCTTTGTAAGCTTATGGATTTTAGTGAAATTTTAATAAACATAATATCTTTCCATAACAATGTAGTTTTTGGGATTTTTATTAAATACAAGGTTTTATCTTTCATGCAACCTTTAACTTGATTTTGTACTCGAAATTTAATTTGTAAAAATTATTTTCAAAATCTATTTTTAAAAGTTACCCCATAGGTCGATTCCTATCAGGTACTAAATAGAGTGCTTTCAAGTAGTAAAGTAGTGAACACCTTATACAAACTATACCTACATTAATAGTTAAGGTAACTAGCTTCTAACGTAGGTTGATTTACATGATGAGACTATTACAACTCTGATTTAGGGCATAATATAACCATTCACATTATAAGTAATAGACACTCATCAAGTTCAATCAATTATCACAATCAAGCCATTTTCATATAAGCCTATGATCTAATGGAGCAATCAACACATCAACATTTACAAGAATATGATTCCCTTAAACCCCATACACTTATCAATTATAAGTCAATAATCAATTAATTCCACTGGCTAACTCTAACAATCACAAACAAGTGTAATGATCATAGAGTATCACTCACCCGGACATCTTGGCAATTCAGTCAAAGTAATCCTCATGTAAAAAGTCTTCTTTCTCAATGAAATCACCCATAACATGAAGTTAGCAAGTTAACATGAGGTGTTGTCTAAAAATTGCTCCTAATATTTCTTATAGTTTCAAATTCGTAACTAAGCTCTAGTTGCACAATTAGACTTGTTTTGCTTATAACTTGAGTGTTTCTTAATGGAATTTCATGAGTAAACAGTCATTGTGAAGCTAATTCAATGAAGTTTTAGGATTTATGGGTCATACAGGTCGTAATTGTTAGAAAAAGTTGCAGTTTTATCGAACAATTCATACATAATAGAGGATACTTCCAATAGAGATGCCTAAGTTGTTTTAGTTATAACTTAGTCATTTCCTAATGAAATTCTACAAATAAATAGTTGTTGCGAAACCTATTTAATGTATTTTTAGGTTATATAGGCCTCATACATTTTTTACCTTAGGAAAAAGTGCAACACAACAAAGCAGAATAGGGTGTTCTTAGCAATAGCAGTTGAAGTGTTTTATTTCAACTTTTCACTTAGTTTTTTTTTTTTTTTAATTTCCTTACTATTCCTTCTTTTCCTAAGCATACAAGGGTTCAATTTATATTTAGTCCTCTTCATTTATATTAAGATGGAGATTTAACGGGGATTGTAAATCATTACAACTGTTGCTTATTCAAGATTCCTAAAATCATAACAATGAAAACTTTCCAATTATTTGTTTGGCTTTTGTGGTGTTCCTAGCGTTTAAGAATCCTTAAACTCATCAAGATTTCTACTTGCATATGGAGTTAATTTAATTGGGGGCATATATAGTAGCATATGAGATTCCATTTGTTTGCAAGGGAGGAAATCACACATAAAAGTGAAAGAATTTGGACTCCAACTAATATATTATGCATATAGTCACTCAACACTAGTTTATCTTGTGTAGATCACTTGGGATTTGATATAAACTTAATATGCAATGTCTACAATAGAAAGTTCTTACCTGTAAAAGTGAAATTTTGTGCAATTGAAAAGGAGATAAGAGCTGTAATTCATCAAAACTTACATCTAAAACAAGCTCACCCCCTTAATGTTCAAGAAAATAAAATAGATTAAGAAAGAACTTCCTTACCTAAGCTTAGAGTGACCTAATTTGAGCAAGAATTGGATGCAAAACAAATGCATGAAGGTTACTCCTAAGTTTTGTGAGTGAAAAAGATGGTAGAAGAAGCTTGGAGGGAAGGATTGAAGGGGACGAGTAGGAGAAACTTGAGAAGTGATGTTGAGTTAGTTTTTAAGATGGGAAAGAGGGAAAAAGGAACCAATTTTCCATTTTCCTTTTATTATTATTGTTATTATCACTATTGTTAATAATAATAGTATTATAAGCTGTCATTTAATAGTTTTGAAGCCTTGTTCTAAGGTAGAAAGGAGTAACAAACATGAAAATCAGTATTTAGTGATAGAATTCAAAATTTTCCATTAGTTCTCGTTATTGTTACATTATAGTTCTGTAATAACATATTTATCTTTTTGTTGATGTGCATGTTGTCTCAAAGAAAATCGCATTATTTTATTAGTTTTCAAAATATCGAGATTTGCATAATATTCTAGCGATTTCCACATTACCCATTATCGTTAATATTACTATTCCTAAGCTTTCAACTTAAATCGTCCATCAAAGATTTACAAATGTCCAATGCTCACATCATTTCCCCTCTTCAAATAAGTTTTGTCCTCAAAACTCAAATATACTTAGGTGTTCAAATAACTTAGGGTACTTTTCCTTCATTGCTTCCTCTGGTTCCCAAGTTGTTGACTCTTACTTCTAATTTCTCTAAAGAACCTTTACGTAGTGAACTTCTTGATTTCGTAGTTTCTAAGTCTTCCAAGCCAAGATTTGGATTAGTTTCTCTTCATATGTCAAATTTTCTCGTATCCTTACTACCTCGAGCTCGACTATTCTAGTAAGATCTGGAATGTGCTTCCTTAACATGGATACATGAAAGACATCATGTATCTGTAACTTGTTCAATGATAGAGACAATCTATAGGCTACTTTCCCAATTCTTTCTGAGATCACAAACAATCCAATGAATTAAGGACTTAATTTCCCTTGTATTCCATATCGTCGAATTCCCCTTAAGGGACTCACTTTCGAATATACATGATCACCAACCTCAAATTCGACTTCTTTTCTTTTTAAGTTAGCCCAACTTTTCTATCGATCTTAGGCTTCCTTCATCTTTCTTCGTATAAGAGCTACCTTTTCTATTGCTTCTTGTACTAATTCAAGCCCAATCATGGCTTTCTTTAGGTCATCCCAGAATAAAGGAGATCTACACTTCTTGTCATAAAGGACTTCATAAGGTGCTATCTGTATTGTAGAATGATAACTATTGTTGTATGCAAATTCAACTAATAGTAGGTATACATCCCAACTTCATTTGAATTCAAGTATACAGGCTCTAAGCATGTCTTCAATGGTTTATATTGTCTTTTCAAATTATCCATCCATTTACAAGTGGTAAGCTATACTAAATTGGAGTTTAGTCCCCATTGAGTACTATAAGTTCTTCTAAAATCTTGAAACAAAGCAAGTATCCCTATCTAAGATCATGCTTATTAGCACTCCATAAAGTCTTACAACTTCTCCAACATATAGTTGAGCCAATTTTTCTAATGAATATGTCACATTTATAGCTAAGAAGTGTGCCAATTTCATAAGTCAATCTATAATCACCCATATAACTTCATGATTTAGCCAAGTCCTTGACAATGATGTTACAAAATCCATAGTTATATGATCTCATTTCGACTTAAGGATAGCTAAGGGTTATAGCATGCTTCCTAGCTTTTAGTGCTTAGCTTTAACTCGTTAGTTGGTTTCACACTTAGAAACAAAATTTGCTACATCCTGCTTCATGCCACTCCACAATACCTTTTTCTAAGCTATTGGTACATTTTCATTTCGCTTGGATGGATAGTGTAACCTGAAAAGTATGCTTTAGTTAATATTTCCTCCTTCAATTGTTTATTTTCTAGGACACACAATTGACCTCCTATTCTCAAGGACCCATCTTCATGCTCTCAAAAATCAGTATATCTTCCTTCTCTCACCCTTCACTTAATCTCTTATAATATTGGATCCTCCTCTTAAGCCTATTTTATTCTCTTGACTAAGATAAGCTCTACTACTAGACTTGATAATTCAAACTCATTATCAAACAACGAAAATTCTAACTACAATTTTTTGAATTGCTTGATCAACTCTTCTATTCAATCAATAAGGAAACCACTTCTGCATAGTTCTTCCCACTAAGCACATCTGCTACAATACTGACTCCCTATATATTAATTAATCCCCAAATCATGATCTTTTATTAGTTCTAACAATCTCCTTTGTCTCGTGTTTAACTCCTTCTAAGTAAACAAATACTTAAGGCTTTTATAGTTAGTGTAAATTTCGTACCTCTATCCATACAAGTAATGTTGCTACATTTTTAAGGCAAATACCACAACAACTAATTCTAAATCATAAGTTAAGTAGTCTCTCTCATGAGGCCTTATTTGTCTAAAAGCATAAGTAAGAACTTTCCCTCCTTGTATAAGCACACAACCTAAACCACTCTATGAAGCATCACTATATAAAGGGGAATGGCTCGTCACTATTTAGGAGTGTACAAATGGGGTTAGATACTAGCCTCTGCTTATGTTCTTGAAAACTCTATTCTCGCTCATCATTCTACTCGAATTTCTCACCCTTTTGTGTCAATTGAGTTAATGGCTTAGCTATTTTCAAGAAATCCTTAACAAATTTGCAGTAATAGCTTGCTGATCCTAGAGAACTCCTTTCTTTAGCCACTATTTTTAGCCTCTTCTATTCTACAATGGCCTTAATTTTTTCAGGATCCACATAAATGCCTTCTCCCGAAACTATATGTCCAAGGAAGGCTATTTAATCTAACTAAAAGTCACACTTAAATAGTTTGGTATACATCTTATTTTCTCAAAGAGTTTATAATACGGTATGTAAGTTTTCTTCATGTTGTGTAACATTTAGGGAATAAACCAAAATGTCATCAATAAATACCACAACACACTTATCCAATAAGGGACGAAATACACGATTCATTAAATCCATAAATTCCACAGGGCATTGGTTAGTCCAAATGGCATTATTAAGAACTCGTAATGCCCATATTGAGTTCTGAATGTAGTTTTTGGTACATCTTTGGGCTTAATTCTCAATTGGTGGTACCCCAATCATATGGCAATTTTTGAAGATACATTAGCTCCCTAATGACTCATCCTTCTTACTTACTAATAACATGGGTGCTCTCCACGATAAAACACTTAGTCTAACAAACCCTTTGTCTAACAATTCTTGAAGTTGTTCCTTTGATTCCTTTAGCTCTATGGGAGCCATTTTATAAGGTAGTTTTGAGATTGGTTAAGTTTCGGATACTAGTTCAATGATGAAGTCAATCTCTCTTTCAGGCGGCAAACCTAGTAATTCTTCTAGGAATACATCGAAAAACTCCCCTACCGTTGGGATTTCATTCAAATTCTTTGACTTTTTCTCACCTTCCATTACATATGCTAAGTAATAACTCTAGTCATGGCATTCATCCTCTCCCCATACTTATATTGACATCAATTAGAGTTACACGCGCCCCCCCCCCCCCCTACCCATTATTGTGCTTCCATAAAAATGTGATTTTTTTTATTTTCATTAAGACCAACAAAGGTGATTTTCTTCATCCTACAATCCATTATCGCTTAAACTTTGGTCATCCAATCCATTCCCAATGTGACCTCATATTTCTTCAAGTACATCACAATTAGATCTACTTTAGTCATGTCTTCCCAATGGATATTAGACACTTAACTACTACTTCATTTGAAATCATTGTGGTACTAGTTACTATATGTAAATGTAGGGGTTTGATTAGAGTGATCACGTACGTGCTGTGTGAGTAACGCGCTATGTGTAGCTTTAAAGAAATGAAGCAAGACTATTACCTGAAGGGAGGATTAGGTGAGAATAAGGTAGGGAGAAGGAATAGGCAATCTCAGTATCTCAAATGCACAAATGACAAACAAGGTAACCTTAGGGGACCTCAGGCATTCATCTTGTAGCTTAAGTAAATTAGATCAATTCTTTGCCTGAACACTATTTGATCTTAAAGAGTAAAGTTTTCACAGTAAAATACCGTTTCTCCAATCTCTCTAAAAGTTCTAAATGAAGAGAAAAGGTTAGGTATTTATAAGCTTTTGGGCATGTTAGCATCCATTGGATCATCTAGGTGATCAACAGATGAGATAGAGCTTACTCAATTCATGGTTATCTTAAATGAGCTAACTAATGAACCAAGGCCAGTAGCCTTCCTCATAGGTGCATGAGCCTAGTTGAGAAAGGTTGGATGCAAATAGGCTAGTCTAATGATCCTCATTCCAGGCCTACTAAGCTAAATCTTCCTAAACCATCCCAAATATGGACCAGACTCCTTAATCCCTATCACCTGGCCTAAGGAGTCAAGCCTAAATAAATAATGAGTTTATCTCAACAATTTTCAACCCTCTACATTTTTCCCCCTGACCAAAAGTCTCTTGGACAGATTCAAGGGGGTTTTAAGCATTTCTAGAAGCGGTTTCTTTAATGGTTATGTAGATGTACTGAATGTTGACTTTGCTTGCTTAATTACTTCTAATATCTATAGAATTTATGCTTCTTTTGGATCACTAGTGAGCTGAGCATAATACGCTAGTATTCATTTTGCTACTATAAAACATATATTTTGATATGCTTTTGTATTGCGCTATTGTCTTAGTGCTCCCATGACATTGATTTGCCAAATAATGTGTGTATGGTAGCTCTTCTCGGTATTTCTTACTATCATTGGCAAAAACATAAAACCATTGGAGCATTCATAGAAATCTAGACCTTTCATAACATTCCATTCAGCCATGTTATATGCATATATATATATATATATATATATATATGCGTGTCTCATTCATACCAGTAAATGAGGCAGTATTATCGTGAAGTAAAGCGAAGCTCCAAAGCATTATGAAATGAAATGACAACATCTTCCCCCTTGCAAAGATTGCAAGAGTTACATTGTGTTATGTAGAGACAGCATAGGGGTACAAAGGCAATACCCCCAAAGTATGGTATGGTTTTTTTTTATATATTATTATTTTTATTTACATGATCACATAATAAAATAAACCTTCTCCTTAATAGCGGATAATATATTATAATATCTTATCTCTAATGGATTAAATCTTCAATACTTTAGTCAAATCTTGTTCTATAACCAAATATCACCAGCAATATCTCATTATTTCCCTTCACCAAATAATTAACAACAATATCTAACCCAATTAGATCTCAACCTCAAATTGCAACACTTATCTTCTTAACTCATATAAAAAATTTAATTAAGCAGCCATCATTCAGATCCATAAAAGAATCTTAGATTCAAATATGTAAAATCTATCTTGACATCTCTTAATATGACCTATATATATATCTTTATATGTTGAGCTCTGTCAATGCTCATAACAACAAATCTCGGTAAAATGTCTTCCATTCCTTAATTTATTTATTTATCACTATTCTTTTTCTTTCAACTTAATTTCTCACATCTTCTCATATAGGTCATTTGCTGAGAATATCAACTAATTCCGTTGTTCAATCAAGAGTGACATGATCTCTTGTGAATTATCTAGCCTTAAGATCTCATGTTTCTTTCATAGGTGCGACTTGTCATCTCATGGTACAACAACAGAATTTTTGATAGCATTCAAGTCACACCTTCATTGAAAACCACATTGAGCAACCAGATCTAAGTCACCAAGACCTAGTGTTTCTACATTCCTAAATAATAACCCCAACTTGCAATCTTGTCGTAAACTCAAGAATGGTTAGTTCCTTTCACAATTTTACAACTATTTTGTCACAACTCAATGTCAACATAATTCCATGTTTTGGTGGCTTATGAGAAAGCAACTCCCCTTTGTAATATAACTTCAATTTCGTACCCAATGTATATCTTTGTATTTATGTAGGCATATTTGCATGGCTTATCATAATTTCTTTTTCCATGCATTTTATGAATAATATACATCTCCTTCTCCCTTTTGTATTATCTAGAATGTGGTTCAATTATTTAAATTCCATATGTCATGCCATTACATGATAAGCTGCATTGGTCAATCACTATCACCTGAATAGTTCAGTCAGGGAATTAATAGAATTTTCACACCATCATTATTTGCAGTGATAAGCTATCAATCATAAGAGATAAGTCATATATCACGACCAACGACTTTGTTTCTACAAACCAACTTCTTTATATTTGAAGGACCCTTAGCATGATTATATACAAACATGGAACTAGTATTACTTAATTCATAAATTTGATTGGCCCTTCCTTTTTTGTCATTTTGCTAATTGTCTTTATGGAATTGTCTTGGATCACCAACTGAAAGTAAACATGTTTATCATAAGATTTTTTTTCCTTTTTTAGATAGCTTGCATACGTGTTTATGCTTGAAATCCAACATGCCTTGCTAGAAACTCCTACAATATCTTGTCAAAATCAAATGGCTTGAAAAACAACAATTGGTAATTGCTATAGGTTAACTAATTACTTGGTGTCACCATGGTTGAAACCTTGATTACCATGCAATGATGTTTATTTCCTTCTTCTTCTTCTTCTTTTTTGTATTTTTTTTTTTTTTTTTTTTTGTTTAGATGCATGAATGCTCAATGCCTTATGCTGTCATATTAGTTGCAAGAGCCTTTGATAGTCTTCTCACACTGCCATAGTAAATAGCATGCCAAGAATCATATAAGGAGGTTTTGGTCTTCGTCCCTTTGAAGTGAAGCAAAAGAAAGAAGGCCTGCTTGTTATTCTACATTAGGCCTTTGTCTGTTCTCTTCATTCTAAGGCTTTGAAAAATATACAAATGCATAAGTGGAATGGGGTTTCTTTGCCATTGTCAATGCACATCCATACGTATTGATGAACTTTTATGAATACAACAACTCTTTGCGTTACACAAAGTCTTCCTATTTCTCAATAGTGAATTCAACTCGTACTAGTAATAATGCTATAACTTTTACAATTTGTTGAGTACCAATTTCTTAACTTAAAAAATATATTGATTTTACACTTTAATAGGAAAAAAGGACGAAGACTAATCCAAGTTGAATCATAGAAGTAGCGAAGATGAAGGGCTTATTAGTGCATCAAGATAAATGTCCACTACCCATCCCATGTTCTCAAGATAAGTAGTTGGACAAGACTATCTTTGAAAACACGTTTCGAGACAAAGCCAAGCAATGAGAAGCCTGTGCAATACCTTGCACTGATAGTGGTCTCTAGTTTATCAAATGCAAGCCTCGTGCTGATTCTAGAGACACCATTAAGGGAGATTCAGTGTTGCGCTTTAGAAACAAAAGGAGATAGCTACCTCTCTCCAATACCCAATTCTCATTCCTGAAGGAGCCACCCTTTGGATGGGATGAATGGGTAGCATACATTGCAGAGAAGCCGAAATACATGACTTTACTGAAGAAGGCTAAAGTCCTCCACTCTATTGCCACTTTTACTCGGTTGCAGTTTCCACAAATGAGTGGAATGGAAGTATGGCAGGCAATCATCTTGCATTGGAGTGTTCAGACCTACACGTTTATCACTTTTTGGGGGGAGATAACTCCAACATTAGAATACGTAACTGTACTATTAAATCTTCACAGCTTTGGACGAACCGACCTTGCTACCACGATAACCTCTCATAAAGAGCACAGCTTTTAGACATCCATAATATGTGCTTTGCAAGTTACCCGCACTAAGAAGAAGAAGCCATGTTTTGCTTCTTGGCTCGCATACTTCTTTGTAGAGCGAAGGAAGGATAAGCCTTAGGTTCTAGGCTCAAGTTACGAGAAAGAGTCAGTATCTTCATATCCTCTTTCTCTCTCGTTTTTTTATTTTTATTTTTTTTAATTCAAGTGTTGTAATTGTCTCTTCATCTCATACGTTCTCTATCCCATCTTTGCAAGTATGAACTTTCCACTTTCATTGTGTTCTGGCTTTCCTTATTGCAATTCATAAGAAGGACAATGCTACTAACTTAAGCTCCGGGGTTTGTCCGGATGATCCTGCTACACCAATGGTAGCTTCAAATAATGATGATGAGGACTTGGTAGATTACGGTAAATCTCCAATCCATCCAACATAGGGATGTTGATGTTGATGATGATAATGGAACTAAAAAGTTGAATGATTCCCCCAAAGCATAGAACATTACTTTGTCAGTCAATGATGCCAGTGATGCGATATTTATGCAAATGCGTTGCTATGATCAAGGACTCATAGAGGTGAAGTATATGCAGCATCTATTAATGTCTCTCCACCCCTAGTTGCTAACTTATCTCGTAGAGACATGGTAACAACTCCAAAAGCCATCCTGAAGGAGATAATATCCTTTCATGGATTTGACATTCCTTCTCATTTACTGGAACTATTGGAGAGACTTTATGCTATGAACCAAGATTTTTAGATTGAGTCTCCCATGTTGGGGACCAAGTTGGACAATACTATGGTGAAAATGTTGAGAGAAGCTACATTACTGCTTGAGAAGTCTTAGAGGTCTCTATTAGATGATAAGTTACAACAACTAATTAGCTGTGTTGAAGGGGCTCATCTTTTAAAGTTTAAGGTTGGTAGCTTAGAGCCCATTGCTGCCAAAGCTAAAAGATTGCTGAGTTATCGTACTGCAATGAGAAGCCGAGGTAAGCTAGTGGCAAGGATTTAAGTCTTGCAAGGTGCTATTGAGGAGATATACCATGAAGCAAAAGATTTATTAGGAGATACGAACCTTGAGTCCATAGTAAGTTTAGATTACTACCCTTTGTGGAGTTTAGCTATACTCATTTGTTTTGCTGACATTCATTCTTCCCCCTTTTTTTTCGATATTCAAGTTATTTTCAACACTTTCAAATGGAACTTACTGATTGAATGAAATTTGATTACTTTTCTCTTATCCTTCTATTCTTTATTTATTTCAATCGCTTAATTGTATCAAATAACAAGGCTTCTTAACCTAGAGGTGGCCTATGCCACTGAAACCTGTAGGGGTCATTGCACGCTTTAGGAGGTAGTGCCTCACTTAGCAGCAACATTATAAAAGAAATGCCATGATAATAAGATTTGCTCCTTATGGCTTATGAAGCCTAGAGCATAACATTATGCATTGGAGGGAGGCTCTCACTTGTTAGCAACAATAAGTTGAGTACATAAGATAAAATAGTCAATCATGCTTAAGCAGCAATAGTAACATTTACCAAGCGTATTATCAGTGGTCAAGAGGGTATTTCTCAATACTTAACCTTATATCACTTTCTCTTTACTTATTCATGTATTAGCCTTATGCGCTAAGGAGATGTATCTCTAACTTTGCAGTAATAAGGAGACAAGAATATAATACATACTTAAAACTATGTGCTAAGGAGATAAATCTCTAGCTTTGTAGCAACAACAAGGTAGAAGAAAGTAAAAGAGCACAAAGAAATAGAGTAATGGAAGTTGAATGTTTCATTCATGTGAATTGCAAATACATTATTAGATTTACAAACGAAACTTTTTAACATATTGAAAGTTGACGGGAGGGGTTATTGCATCGGTTTTCAGATTAAGGAGCTTGCAGTAGCCATTGTCATGGACCTTATGAATTATAAAAGGGTCTTTCCACTTCAGTGTAAACTTTGGCACTGGAATACCTCGCTACACATTCTTTACTGTACTAAGTAAAATGTCGCCTTGCTAAAAAGATCTTTTTTTTACCAAGTGATCATAAGTAGTACTAAGTCATCTCTGGTAATTAGTAAGGTTGCGCTTGGTAATATCTTGCCTTTCTTCTAAGGCTTGAAGATCCAACATATGTAGACTGTCTGGTTCTAATTCAACGTTGAGGGCTAAGCATGCAAAAGGAACTAAGATTTCAATAAGCATCACTACCTTAGAACCATCTACTAAAGAGAAAGGTATCACTTGAGTAGGACCTCGCTTGGAAGTTTTGTAAGCCCATAATGCTAATGGCAATTTGTCATTCCACTCTTTATGATTTTTGTGAACCATCTGACTATGGACCTTTAGGAGAATCTTGTTTGTTGCCTTTACTTAGCCGTTTCCATTTGGATAATATGGTGTGGATTTCATATGATCGATATTGTAAGATGCTAGCAGTTATCATACATGTGAGTTGATGAAAAGAGTGCCATTATCTAAAAAGACACGCTTTGGGATCCCAAAACGGCAAATAATATGCTCCTTTATGAAATTTGCTATGGCACCTGTTGCATTCTTAAAGGGGATCGCCTCAACCCACTTAGTGAAACATTCAATCCCAACAAGGATCCATATGCACCCTTTGGATGGCGGGTTTATTAGACTAATTAAGTCAAATGTCCAAGTATGAAATGGCCATAGAGTGGTCAAGCTATGCAATGTAACCGTAAGAGCATGGATTGCATCACCATGTTATTGGAATATGATATACTTCTTGGGAAATTTGAATGCATCATTTTCCATAGTGGGCCAATAGTATCCCATATCAAGCAGGTGCTAATACAATTTCCTTCCCCCTTGATGTTCTCCACCATCTCTGGAGTACACTTTGGACAATATAGTTTCTGTTTCAAGAGGTGCTAGACATTTGAGAGGCTTTCCCATAAATGGTACCCTATACAACTCACCCTCATGTATAAGATACTTTCTTGCTTTATGCTTCACTAATCGGGAATTTATGCTATTTGTATTCAAAACATTATTTTTCAGGTAATCAATGTAAAGGCGCCTCCAATTGCCTGCACTTACTACAAAGTTGCATTCTCCTTGGTCGAAGAGTTCAGCACACTTTAGGCAACTCATTTGTAGTTGTCATACATCTGTAGACATTGTTGGTTAGTAATACCCTACACACTAAATGCGATGATACAAGGGTGACCCTTCTTCTCCGCACCAGATCTTGTGGTATTTATATAACTTCAAACAAGCTTGCTTTGCAAAAATACATTGAGATAAGACATCTTCTGGTCCATTAAAATACAAGACGCCATTAATATAAGTGAAGTTTTTCAAAGTTGTCATAGAAGTTGCATTTGGATATATTAACTATGCTAGTCATCTTGCGCTTCTTCATCCTCATCCACTAATTGTAGAGCCATGCATGGGATGGATTTCTTAATAACTTGGATGTTCAAATTATTCTGTGCAGTTTGAATGGGAACTTTGGAAGCTAATGTTGCTAAGGCATCTGCATAGAGGTTGGTAGATCGTTTGGCATGCCTATACCTCACTAATTTGAACTTTCTAACCAAAGATTGCACCATAGCCCTATAAGGCACTAATGCTGGTTCTTTGAGAAAAAAATCACCGTTTGCCTACTTGATGATTAGGTTTGAGTCATCATGAATGCATAAGTTAGATGCTCTGGCATTTTGAGTAGAAATAAGAGCAAGTAGGACAGCTTCATACTCAACCTCATTATTAATACATGAGAAGTATAGCTTGAAAGCTAAAGGTATCTCTTGACCTTTTGGTAAATTCCATATATATAGACGACATATTTCATATGCAATTTATATAGACAACATCATTTAAAGACCCTCCATAGATGAGTTAAATGATCAGGCGCCCATCTTGACTTGACAACTATGTCATTAACATAGTCTTCCATGAAGTCATGCATCATGTCATGAAATATGGCAGTCATTGCCCTCTAGTAAGTATCTCCTACATTCTTAAGTCCAAATGGCATGACTATAAGTGGAAATTTCCCATTAGTGTTCTGAAAGCAATACATTTAGAATCTTTAACAGCCATAGTTATTTAGTTATAGTTATTGAAGCCATCTATAAATGAGAATAATTCATGTCCAATTGTGACATCCACCAATGTGTCAATATTTGACAGTGGGAAATCTTCCTTTAGATAAGCCTTGTTAAGATCACGGAAGTCTACACAAACGCGTTATGTCCATTCTTCTTTTTAACTTGTACAATATTGGCCAACTAAGTAAGGTATTTAATTAGCTTAATGAAGGTAACTTAGAGCAACTTTTCAACCTATTCTTTTATTTGTACTTCAACTTTAGGGTGAAAAATTTGCTATCCCTACTTTACTAGCTTAACCCTAGGCATGATGTTCAATCTATGCACCACTAAACTAGGGTCCAATCCTGGCATTTCATCATATGTCCAAGCAAATTCGCCCTTATATTCCTTCAACAACTCTACTAAGTAGACTTTAATTTCTTGCAATAGATTCTTGCTAATAAAGATAGGTCACGAAGACTCCCCTAGTCTTGCTAGGTTTAATTCCTCAATCTTTTCTACTTGGAGTTTCATTTGGTTTTGCATTTGAGAGGGGGCGAGATGGGTTTCTTGCACCGATATGGGATTTGAGGAAGATAAAAAAGCCTTCTCGGATCCCGAAGACCATCATAAGCAATACACCCTTCGTCCATCTTCCTTAACAAAACTTTCTATGGCTTCATCTTTTCTTTGCTTCTTCTTGGCCCCACCGGAGCCTCGCATTCTCCTCTTCTTCTTTTGTTTATCTTGGGTCTCCTCCCATGTAGGCAATGGTGTACTGAAGGATTTGGCAATGGCAATCTCTCCATCTTCAGCATACTCATCAATCATCAAAGAACCCTGCATCAACTAAATAAGACTCCTTATGTTCAAACGAATTCTTCGTAGCCAGAATCAAGACATCTTTACCCTTCTAATAACCCTTAATGCATTGGTGCCATGTTGAAGGTATAAGGTTATGATCGTGTAGCTACTTCCTCTTAATCAAAAGATGGTAAGATACGAGTACGTAGATCCCTGTACAGGTCGAACTTTAAATCCACATTAGCATACCCTATTGTGTTTGTAGTTTTTTAGTAAAGCTATTTACTGCAATAGATAACTTTACCAGGCGTCAGTTGTCTATCCTTGTAGCCTTAAATGTAGACATTGGCATAATGTTTATAGAAGAGCCATTATCTATGAGTGTCATCTTAATGGGATGCCCATTGAGCGTACTCTCTACATAAAGAGGACGGTTGTAATTAGAGTTCTTCACACAAATGTCTGCATCAATGAAGAGTATCATATTCTCATATGCATTGGCCATCCTTCGTACTAGCTACACTACATCGCACTCCCCATATTGTCTCTCGAAAATCTAGGTAAGTGCAATCACTGCTACAAGCCATGTGTCTTCATTGAATCCTAGTAAATCGAAGAACCTCCTGAAGTTAGAGGTCTTCATTAAGGCGACAACCACTGATAGTTGTTTGCCTTAGTTGGTTTCTATTACTGCTTCCTTGTCTTCATGTACCTTAGCTTGTGGCACATCTCCTTCCTCTTATCTCGAATCATAACTAACAACATTCGTAGCACCACATTAGGTGTTGTATGCCGAGAGTGGATTACTGCGTACGTCATTATTCTCTATGACAAGTTCCCCATTACGGACCTTGTCATTAAATATCTTCTTCCATGTCTAGCACTCTTTAGTTGAATGACCCACAGTCCTGTGAAATCCACAGAACTTAAGGGTATTCTTCTCATTTACAATCGACAAATGCTCAACCCTTGAGAACTTTATTTTCCCATCCCGGAACCACTGGTCAAGTACAGCATGTACCTTACCCATTAAGCACGGGAATGATATAGCTGATGTAGAGCCTCATGAACTATCATTTCTTAGCTTCTTGTTATCTCTAAGACTTTCTCCTTAGGCTAAGCTAACAGATATTGCTCGTTTCCCAAATGTTCTACCTTCTATCCGTTGTCGCACAACGAAATTGTTAGTTCTTCTCACAGTCTCAATGAGTACAGAGAAAGAACATAAATTAAGGTTTTCCAAGTGGACGGCGTACTCAGTAAATACCCCCTGGATGCAAATCTTCACTAATTCCTTATCATCACATACATCTTAGATGTCTAAGGTGTGCTCTATGAAGCGCTCTATGTAATTCATCAAATCTTCCTTCAAGTTTTGTCGTGTTCTTCTCGTATTTGTAATCATGACCCACTCCTAAGTAGAGAAAAATTTCTCTAGGAAGAGTTTGCACATAGTTCCCCATAAATCGATCGATCTTGATAGGAGGTTGACATACCAGGTGTATGCCTTCTCCATCAGTGATTCAAAGAATTCTCTAAGCTTTAGGTCATCATCAAGCCTATAAGGCTATAAGGTTTCAATAAATTTTAGGTGGTGTTCCTCTACACTTCCCTTTTTGCCATTGAACAACATGAATGTAGGACTTACATAGTCCTTAAGATATGGCTTTACTACAATGCGTTGGTGATATGGGAGTTTCAACTCTAATACTCTCATAGACGACCTAACTTGTATTTCTCTCAAATAAACGTCCAAGTCTTCCTTTGTTATAAAGGAAGTCTTTGGAATATAAGCTGTAGACGCAAGCAGCAAAGTAGGGGCAAGATTGGGATGAGAAGTAAATCCTCCTAAGATTAGGATAGTAGGATTGGATGAAGGAGTAGGCACCCCTAAAGATGAAGAGCCGCCTAAATGGACTCTTACATTCTCTAATGCAGGAGTAGTTGTCGTATCGGTTTTAAGGGGAGGTTTCATCACCTCCTCCTTGATGAAGATCCTCCTCAATGGTTGAAAGATTAATTGGTTGAGCTAAGGTAATAACGCCTAGCTGTATAGNTTAGAAAATAAAAAATTTATAAAATTAAAAAAAATTACAAAAATAAAAAAGTTGAAAAAATAAAAGATTTTAAGGAATTTAGGAAATAACACTTTATTAGGGTAGATTTTTTTAATTTTGAAATAAGTTTAGAAGTTAGGGTTGTCAGGCTTAAGCTTATATTTGAATCTAACTTAAGTTGACCCAATCCATATGTACAATTTAATTACACATATAAAAAAGACACAAGCTAACAGCCTAATTGATAAACACATGAATAAAGTATTGGTTATGAGCATGAGGTTTTTGGTTCAAATTTTGGAGGGAGTATATAAAGTTTTTTATTTTTCATCGCATCAGAGACTACTACGTGTCAGGATCTAATTACGTTACGTATCCTAACACGTAGTAGGTTGGGATTAGACGACGTACTGAAGTGGCGCCACATGGCATTCCACGTCAGCTACCACGTGTCATGCGATGACACATAGTAAGTCGTAGTTGGTTGAGTAGGCTGATGTCAGCATGCCACATCAGCATTTTCTCTCTCTTTCCCTCCTCTTTCTTCTTCTTTCCTTCAATTTTCCCCTTTTTTCTTAGCTAAATAACAACCTACCCCCTTCACTTTAGAGCCAATTTCTGGACAGATTTCACATATACATATGCAATTTCTTGCTTTGATTTTGTTAAACACCTAGCCTAATCTGAATCGAACCCATTAATACGTCCAAATTCGATCAAAAACTCATTCAAATTGAGCTTCAAAAGCTGGAAAAAAAAAACTTAAATTTCGACCATTCGCATTTAAGTTCGATTCAAGCTTTCCATGTTTCTAGGCTAATTACGAGTATAAATTGGGAGTTAGGGGAGCTCATTAAGCACAAACAACCACCCACGAACACTTACAAGCTCTCTCTCTCTTCTTTCTCTCATTTTCTCTCTATAACCCTCTATCGAACCCTTTCTCTCTCTCTTTGAATCTCTCCCTTTAGCTACTCTCAACTAAGCCTACCACCATGATCGAGCTCCCCTGGGCTTGGGCATCCAAACCCAACCACCTTTATCCTTAGCGACGCTACCAAACCACCAAGATCCAAACCCTAACCACCGCAACTACCCCCTCTCAAACCACCACCACCATTACTCCCTACTCCAAACTAACCCTATGGCTAAAACCCCCACATCCCTAAACCCCCGAACCAACACCCCTTTCACGTCTAACAACTCTAAAAACCAACCACCCAAGAACACCTCTGACTACCACACCCAAACCACCATCCTAAGCCGTAACGTCAAGCCTACCCCCCCTATCCCCAATCCAAAATACATAAATCTATCCTCACTCACAAGAAATTCGATTTGAATCACCTTGAACCGTACCTAACCACTGCTACTAAAGTGGAGTTAGAGACAACTCGACCCGAAGTCTACTCCAAGTCTGACTCACACGCCCACTGCACCTAAAGCTTTTTTTTTTCTTTTTTTTTATTTATTTCCTTTATTTAGTTGTTGTTGTTGTTTGATTTTATTTTTTTTATTTTTTCTTTCTTTTCTTTTCTTTATAATTGTAAATGTAAATAAAAAAAAGACAAAGGAAAAGTAAAAAAAAAAAAGAAAGAAAGAAAAAAGAAAAAGAAAAAGTAGTTTATTTAGTTATTTATTTACTTTTTAATTTAATAAAAAGTAAAAATAGATAGAATAAATAAATAAAAATAAATAAGTAAATAGAAAGAATAAATATTATTATATCTTTTTATCACTTAGAAAATCAATTTTTCAAAAATAAAAATAAACCGATCCTTTTTTCAAATTAGGACATTTTAGAATTTTTTTCAAAAAAAAAAAAAAAGAGTCCCAATTTAGGACCTTATTTTTTAGAAATTTTTCTTAAGTAAACCAAATTGAGTCTAAAAATGTAAATTCAACATGTCTTCAAAATTAAAATCAACTTAACTCGTAAAAACTACGTACGTCTTATCTCAAATAGCAAGTACGTAGGCAATTACGAGGTGATAAAAAAAATTAAAAAAATCTAATTTTCCTTTTTTTTTAAGTTTAGATTACTTAAGTAATCCAATTAAAAGTAAATAATAATCAAGTTTTGTCTTCTAAAATTAAAAGGTAAATTTTAAGATTAAAGTTAAATTTGAAAAGTCAATGGTATTCGTAAGGGTTTAAAAATCATACCCTCAAATCTAGATCTCTTGTTTTAACCAATCTACCCAATTAGTTATAACTTAACTCTTTTTCCCCACTCTAGTCGGGTGGCGACTCTAAAACATTTTCAAAGTATAAAAAACCAGTTTTCTTTAAACCCTAGTCGAGGGTCAGTATTAAATGGGTAGGGTTTAATACTGATCAATTTAGAGAAAATTAATTTTATAAAAGAATCGGGAGGGTGAAACACTAGGTTGGACACCATACCTTATTGCGCAGTAGCAGCAACAACCATCCCGACAAGGATGGGTTAGAACATAACCATAAACTGATTTAAAGCCTTCATAGCTTCCTGCATTGTTCGTATTGTCTGTATGGGATCTAGAAGAGTCTCAAGCACCGAATGGTCCTGGTTAGTATTCTTAGGTGGTACAAGTGGATTTTGCTCAGTAAACTCAACATTAGTGTTAAGCTCTTAGGACATGGTACCAGACATACCAATTGTTCCCTTCCTAGAAGATGCCATATCCCTGCAATTGCTCTTCCCTAGTGGAGTCGCCAAAAATGTAGATGTAGGGATTCGATTAAAGTGATCACATGTATACTACATGAGTAGCATACTACACGTAGCATCAAAGAAATAAAGATATCCCAATAATTTTCAATCCCCTACAATATGCTTATTCCATATCTCACCTTTGCTTATTACATTGGGAATCCGATGTTCTTAATTAATACTTCAAAAATGAAGGAGTAGATAGCTCTTATATCAAATAGGGTATAAACTGGGTATCCAGCTATTGTTACAGCCCCTGAATGTGTAAAATCTATTAGGCCTTATTATTAATCATATCCTTAATGTTTTATTTCTACTTCTTCTCTCTTTTCTTATATTATACTTAGTTTTGCCATTTTCTCTATTTATGCTATCTCTTAAGTCCATTCTAAATGTACATGGTATAAGAAACTTTAAAGTCAAGTGTTATAGATATACCTACAATTAATCCTTTATCCAATGCTTCTTTGACATCCAAGACTGTGAGTTTCAAGTTTTCTACAACCACTACTTCCTCTATAAGTTCCTCTTCCTTTCCACTTCATAATGCAAACATCCTAACTGGGGCCACAGGGAGCTTCCCACTATTAATATTTCCTAGGTTGGACTTATTGACTCACCCTTTCCCAGCCCCTTGGGGTTAACTGCAATTTGCCCTTGCTACTGTGGCAAGTTGTGAAAAGATGGCTTATTTGCTTACATATAAAATAAGTTGTTGTAGTCTTCATTTAACATTCATTAGTTTTATGAGTCTCTAAACCACAATAATAGTACTTAGCTCTCAATTGAAAACATTCTTTAGGATTATGCTTTCCTTTACACTTCTAACATCTTACAATCCCTGATGTAAAGGACCAAGTCATAGGCCTATTAGGCACGTTCAAGTACATGGGTTTCTTTCCCTTATTACTGGGCTCTGCTCTTTCTAAAGGCCTTTTTTTTTCCAAACAACATCCTTCAACAACAAAGCTGCTCTTTTTCTCATCTCTTTGCTCCCTTAAGGACTCAAGCTTTCTCCATTAGGGCTATATATGTAGGCAACTCAAATTCAACTAATCAACGCTACATCTCAAGATCATAAACATCTACATTTTAAATCCATCACTATCCCTATACCCTTCGGTTGCAAATTGTACCAACCTATTAAACTTGTGTTTGTATTGATCTACACTCCTTTCTGTTTGCATAAGAGCAATTAGATTCGCATTTAACTTCATTCTAAGGCTGCTCAAAAAGTAATATTTCATGAACTCCTTCTTAAAAGTCTTCCATGTAATAAGCTAAGGTAACATTCTCTTGTAACCTTCCCACTACATCTTAGCCCTTAGCCTTAAAAGATATGTACCATACCTAACCTACAGATATGGTGGCACTTCAAATGACCTTTCCACTTGAGCAATCTAGTCCTACGCCTCTTCAGGCCTCCCAAAAGCGTCATCGAAAAAGCAGTTTGACCTTAGAAATTCTAATAGTAAACTCCTTTTTCCAAGTTCTAATGCAAGAGGCATTGCAGGTTTTGGTGAGGGTGGTGGTGGTGCTGGGGCAAGTGGAGGTAGTGCTAATGCTCACGACAATGCTCAAACCTAAGGTCCAAGTAGCGATTGATGTTGCTGAGGAGGGGTTGCTTAAGTGGGTACACCTTCTCAATTAATCTTTGTATCATTAAGGCTTGCTGATGCACCATAGCTTGCACCATTTCCTACATTTGGTTCAACCTTTGCTCGATGTTGAGCTAGGCAACTACTCCTTATTAGGTTACCGCTTCTTGCCCTGCCAATGGTGGGTTTTCTTGGGCTTATTCTCTACATGGTCATCCATGCTTACCTCGTCTATAACCATCACCCATATGGTTATTATGTGTTTCAATATACAAAGCATAAGTAGTTTCGTAGACATATCTTTCTAATAAGATACTTTCATTCATTACTCACAATAAAGCTACAAATAGTACATGTCATTCATATATGATCATTATATTACAATACAAAAGTGATCTATGACCAAATTTTGCCCAAGCCTTATCACATGGGTTCTAATCGCAACAAAATGCTTTTTGTAAGACCTGAGATCCATATATAATTTGCACTTAATATCTTGACCCACTTAACATGCATACAAAAAGCAAGTTCATGAATGCATCACATCAACACATACATATACTAACTGAAAGTAACATCATAAGGTCTTTATGAAAGGAAACATAATTCTAGTTAAACAAACATCCATGGGTCATATCATCCTTTTTGTGTACTCCCCTACGGTCAGCATAGGTGGTGAAGATGATTGTAAGTACCTTGGACTACTCGAAGCCATCGTCGTGTTGGAACTAGAGCTAGAATCACTATTATATTTCTCATCCTCATTTCCTTCCTATGATTCAAAACCAATACCTGCATCTAAACCCCAAGGTGGTAAAATTGGCAAGGTTAGGAATGATGCTATCTAAGGTGCGTTTAATAGGGCATAGTTGTTCCAATGTTCATAAATTAACCATAGGTTCCTTATGCGATCTACTATAGTAAAGTATATACTATCAGATATCAAAATGATCACTTCATGTCTAACTATAAAAATGGTGCTTCATCTTTCCTTAAGTTAGTGAAAAGCCAGAGATAAACACTCCAATATCTAGATAGTTGCAAAAGATGATATTTTGCCTCCAACTTTGAACTTTATTTCTTCCAAAATGGCCCTCCGATAATAGTTAATCCAAGTCTCCAACATCTTAACACCACATCAATGGTTCAGGTATACCCAGCCTTGTCAAATCCTCACATAATAACCTTAAAGGACAGTGGTACATCTAAAGTGTCTCTTGAGATCACATCTGAAATGTAATCTAACATTCTTTCCCTCTAACTTGATCAAACTACAAAAAGACAACAACCATAAGCTAAGTGAGTAGTTAAGTTGGTTATGTCGGATAGTAAGGCCTCATGTCAAGTTAGCTCTCAATTGCTTACTAATTACTCGCTGATATAATAAGTAAAATCATTCAAAAAGACAAAGAAGGGTACAAAATAACATCGATTTGTCTTAAGAAAAACAGGACTTAAGAAAATGAAATAGGGTACTATATTGGATGTTGAAAACACACATTTTGATTAAGTAAAATTAGTCATAGATTCACTAGTCTTCCTACGGTAAAGTTAGGTCCAGTCATTTATTCATTCACATATATATGAATATAGACGTTTTACTAACCTAAGGTTCTAATACTAATCAAAGGTTGTCACACTCCAAAGGGTAATCTCGACCAGACAACCCTACCATGTACATCATAGAGTAGAGGACAATTCCACTAAAGTCCACAAAAGATTCTGATAACATACATAAGGCTTTGCATTCACATGAGCTATCTAATGGAGTTTGGTAACTCCAACATAATCCTGAAGTTATAATCTCAACACCTGAATAAAGGCTTTACGATTAACCTTAATATGAACATAGGGTATTAAGTCTAATTAGTCGTGAGAAACCTGTATAACCTAATTCCATACCTACTTCCTATGTACTATACTTTCAGAATATTCAAAACTTATAAAAACTTCTTATACGTAGTTATAATTTGTTTTGAACCTGCATTTCTTTATTACCTATTTCCATGGGAAATTCCACCTAAGTTAACATGATTCAAAAGACATTTGGGATCTTTACATAATTACAACACCCTGTTTCCACAATTTAGGGTATCCAAGTTTAATGGTTTAGGATTATGTACACATATACTACTAGTAAGCCCAAAATACATTAGTTTAGTACCCAAATTAAGTCTTGTGAAACAAAACAGAGAATAAATCATATCCTTCCTAAGTCTCCATTTTGCTCAAAAGCCAATCACCTACCTCAAGAAATTGTTGAAGAGGGTCATAACATGCTGATGCTTGTACACCAAAAGGAAATCTATAAGGGTATTAGCAAAGTCGACAGCTCAATAAGGTCAACTATCATATTACACAATACATAACTAGTCAAGCAAGTTATCACCGAACGTAACATGTAACCATAAACTATATGCAATGCACATACTTACAAGACCTTCGAGATATCTTGCAAGGGTCAGATTTATGCTCTCCAAAGCTAAAAGGTTAAGAGACCATTCTTACATGTCAACCTTAAATTATGAATTTGTGAATTCGTTTGTGAGTCATTATGGCCATTCAATATTCGCCTAATACTCCAAGGCTAGCTAGACAAGCCATTTCTATGCTCCGATTAGAGAGTAGCATCTCTCGGTGTAGCGGTAGTTCCTAAAAGTCAAAGCAAGGTGACAATCACCTCCATATGACCTCCCCATTACATTGCGTAGTGTCGACGACCTCCAAGAAAAGATGTAGAGGATGCAATGCATGTCTGATTTAATCTAATTTAGTCGATCCTTATTTATTCCAATTTATAGTGTAACCGTTCACATTTTAAGTAACAAACACTCATCAATTTCAATCAAATATCATAATCAAGCCATTTTCATATAAGCCTATAATCTAATGGAGCAATCAATACATCAATCTTCACAAGAATACGGTTCCCTTAAACCCCATACACATATCAATTATATGTCAATAATTAATTAATTCCATTGGCTAACTCAAACAATCACAAACAATTGTAATGATCATAAAGTATCACTCACCTGAACATCTTAGCAATTCAATCAAAGTAATCCTCAAGTAAAAAGTCTTCTTTCTTGATGAAATCACCTATACTATGAAGTTAGTAAATTAGCATGAGGTGCTGTTAAGAATTAAGAGTGTTGTCTAAAGATTGCTCTTAATACTTCTTATAGTTTCAAATTCATAACTAAGCTCTAGTTGCGCATTTAGACTTGTTTTACTCATAACTCGAGTGTTTCTTAATGAAATTTCATGAGTAAATAGTCGTTGCAAAGCTAATTCAATGAAGCTACAAGATTTGTGGGTCATCCAGGTTGCAATTATTAGAAAAGGTTGCAGTTTTATTGAATAATTCGTATAGAACCAAGGATACTTCTAACAACGTTGCTTAGGTTGTTTTAGCTATAACTTGGTTGTTTCCCAATGAAATTCTGCCAATAAATAGTTGTTACGAAGCTTATTTAATGTTTTTTTCAGGTTGTATGGGCCTCACACATTTTTTACCTTAGGAAAAGTATAGTACAATAGGACAAAATAGGGTGTTCTTAGCCATAGTTGTTGAAGTGTTTTGCTTCAACTTTTCACTTGGTTTCTTTTTTTTTTTTTAATTTCCTTACTATTCCTTCTTTTCCTAAGCACTATAGGGGTTTAATTTACTTTTAGTCCTCTTCATATATATTAAGATGGAGATTTAACATGGATTGTAAATCATTATAGCTGCTGCTTATTTAAGATTCCCAAAATTATAACAATAACGACTTTCCATGTATTTCTTTGGCTTTTGTGGTGTTCTTAGTGTCTAAGAATCCTTAAACTTATCAAGATTTCTACTTACATGTGAAGTTAATGCCATTGGAGATGTGTACAGTAACACATGAAGTTCCATTTGTTTATAGTCAAGGAAATCACACATAAAAGTGAAAGAATTTAGACCCAACTAACATATCTATGCATATAATCACTCAACACTAGTCTATCTTGTGTAGATTGCTTGGGATTCAATATAAACTTAACATGCAATGTCTAGAACAGGAAGTTCTTACCTGCAAAAATGAGAGTTTCTACAATTGAGATGGAAATAAGAGCTACAATTCATCAAAACTTACATCTAAGACAAGCTCATCCTCTTGATGTTTAAGAGAATGAAATAGATTGAGAAAGAACTTC
The DNA here is from genome assembly GCA_024138015.1 of Lumnitzera littorea. Lineage (NCBI taxonomy): Eukaryota > Viridiplantae > Streptophyta > Magnoliopsida > Myrtales > Combretaceae > Lumnitzera > Lumnitzera littorea. The sequence continues at coordinate 26,024,301 of JAMXBB010000011.1, forward strand.
TTTACCAAGGCTTAGAGTGACCTAATTTGAGTGAGAATAGGATGCAATGACAAATGTATGAAGGTTTCTCCTAAGTTTTTTGTGTGAAAAAGATGGTAAAAGAAGCTTAGAGGGAAGGATTGAAGGGGACAAGTAAGAGAAACTTGAGAAGCAATGTGGAGTTGGTTTTCACGATGGGAAAGAGGGAAAAGGGATTAATTTTCTATTTTCCTTTTATTATTGTTGTTATTATTACTATTATTAATAATAATAGTATTATAAGCTATTATTTAATAATTCTAAAGTCTTATTCTAAGGTAGAAATGAGTAGTTGAAATGAAAATCAATATTTAGTGATAGAATTTGAAATTTTTCGTTGGTTTGCATTGTTGTTACATTATAGTTCTATAATAAAATATTTATCTTTTTGCTTATATTCTTGTCATCTTAAAGTAAATCCTGTTATTTTATTAGTTTTCGAAATATAGAGTTTCATACAACATTCTAGCAATTTTTGAATTACCCATTATCATTAATATTACTATTCCTAAGATTTCAACTCAAATCATTTATCAGAAATTCAAAAATGCCCAGGGCTCACAAACACTAACCCTACTACTAAGCTCAAACATTTCAAACTCAAATATCCTAAAGCCTTAGTATATACACATATCTATATAAAAACCAAATAAATTTAAATCAAACTTATCTAAAAGCTTACGTATAATTTAAAATGCCTCCAACTCATATTACCCAAAAGATGCGGAATTCTTAGCAACCTTAGAGTCTTAGAGATTTTCCTTCAAATTTGATGCATCCTCATTTTCTAAAATGTATTACAAATGATCCAAAAGGTGAATATCGTGAAAACTCCATAATCTTTTAGTAGCTCCATCCCATATACATTGTTAGTTACTCATTCTAGAATTTTGAAGGAACTATGAGTTCTTTGTGTTAACCTAAATCCTTGTTGTCTTTGATATCACTCGTTTCTTAAATGTATACAAAGCTGATCTCCTAGCTAAAAAATCATCTATTTCCTCACCTTGTTACCTTATTCCTTATTCTTTTCCACTTAATCAATTGCTCTTCTACTTCTTGATGTAGCTCTTGGTTGCACTTATGCTCTCTTAATAGTAGTTAGCTATAACCATAAGCCACTTTAAAGGGTGTTTTACTTATGGTACCTTATACTAAAAAGTTGTAGGCAAATTCAACTATTGGAAAGAACAAGTCTCAGTCCTTAAGATTCTTACCAACTGTAGTTCTAAGTAATAACCTTAATATCTTATTCATCACCTCTACCCGACCATCTATACGTAGGTACTACACTATTAAAGAGAAATTTAGTACCAAGTCATCTCCATAAAGTCTTCTAGAAGAAAATCAAGAACTTCACATCTCCATCAAATACTATATTATGGGGAACTTCACGAACCCACACAATCACTTATAAGAAAAGGTTTACTATTGAAGACAACATCTTTGTGGCAGATTGTGACATTGGTCGTTTTAGAAAACTTATCAATTACAACCATTATGAAGTCTTTCTTTGATTATGTCTTGAGAAATCATAAGACGAGATCCATTCTCAAATCAATCTAAGGGTATAAAGTTATAGGTAAGGGTAAATAAAGTCTATAAAGATTCCTCTAACCCTTAGCCCTTCTACAAACCCCAAATCTCTTGAACAATCTAACCACATCTCATCTCATCTAAAGGAATAAAGTGCTCTTTCAAGATCTCTTCCATCGTTTGAAATTTAAAATGTGCTACCCTCAAGAGGAGCCTTCTTTACTAGTAACTCTTCTATGGAACCTATAGGTATACATAACATTTCCAATATGAACAAATGACACTCAAACACATAATAACCATCAATAGCTACTCTTTACTCACATGTGAATTTAATAGGTATAATGTATTCATTTGCTATATAATGATTAATCATAGCACAAAAACTAAAACATTTTGCCTACATGGTCTTCACAAGAACATACCTACAACACAATATGTCAACCACTATATTTGCATTTCCTTACTCATATTTGATGATATAAGTGAAGGATTCCAAAAATTCCACCCACTATGCATATCGGTACAACAGGTTATTTTTCCCTCTCAAATACATCAAGGATTCCGCAAACTCATTAGGTAACTAATGTTGTTGAATGTGGATCGACCTCATCAATTCAACTAAAATTGGCCTTAAGAATGGCCAAATCCTTAAAGAAAGCTATTTTTTAGTTGGATAAGATAGACCCACTTATTTATCCCTAAAAAAATTGATTTATCCCAAAAAAAAAAAGATAAACCTACTTAAACTACTGGTTTGACATAGGTTGACCCGATCCAAATGCACAATCAAGTCATCAAAATTATTACTAAGATGGACCGCTCAAATCAAAGCCCAACTAAATTTATTAAGGCATTACAATTACACTCTTCTTTCATCTTATCATGCCCCAAACAAGAGAAGTTGTAGTAGTCCCACCATATAAACTAACATAAAATGGAAGTTGACCTCACAGCTTCTATCGTAGATATAGTCCACATAAGGCGTACACGACTCGACTAATTTGAAGCATCCAATTTGACACCTATCAATAATCAAACTATAATATAGCTTACAAAATACATGTTTAAGACAACCTGTTGTTTGATAATATAACAGTACTTATATAAGCATTTTCACACATAGAGTTATAATTTACATTAAAAGTCTACAAAAGTCACAAGTTTTCAAGTTTATTTATAATAAGATAGAAAATTGTTACCCAGTTAGTTTCCTCAAAACTAAAAGGAAAAGTCAAAAGCACCAATTTAGTAGATTCTCCTTTTCTCACTTTCTCAACCAACTATGTACTAACCTAGGGGTAGTGATATAAGTACATCTTGAACTTTCATTTGTCACCTACAAAAGAGACTATAGGAATATGAGTACAACTAACTCAATAAGCGGAATAAAGTTGGAAGAGTACTATACAATCACAAATAAGATTATTAATTATAATAAAATACAATGTAATCAATCACTTGAAACATCGCATAATGTTATCCAATCTATTGTAAGGTTAAAGAAATTACATCCACTTTAACTTGAATTAAGGTGTTTACCGTGACTTAAAATCAAACCAAACTCAAGCTTGTGCAGTGAAAAACACCATCATCCTATAACCACCTTTAAACTACGGCCCTCATCCTTCCTAGAACCTCCTCAATTGTCACTTAGTTCAATTAAGGATCGGAAAAAAACCATTTCAACAATCCTCATCAAAGGGAGTTGGTATTTGATATGACACTCTTAGTCATTCCCTTAACGATTGTTATCAATGTCCAGTTACATCAATAGTTAGACCACTATTAGTTTCATTTAAGGGTAGCTAGATAAGTTCATATGATACAAAACTATAAAATCGTGCAGAACAATATGCCAAGGAGTTCAACCCCTATCACAAATAGAATACTAATCACACACATAACATACGCATAAACAACTAATTTATAAGCACAAGCAAAAGTACTCATAAGCCTCAGAATACTTTGATATAATATCTCAACAAGCGGTAAAGCCATGATCCCAATTTACCAATATTGACATTACTGCGGAAGGCCTGTATTGTTAATACTCTACTCACTAGGAGACCCTATATGTATATAAACCTAGATTTAGTTTTCATAAGAGTTATGAAAACGTTAGGGTTCCATCTACTTTTTATATCATCATGAAGTTATATATATATATATTTAAAGTATATTATTATTCTTATATGATGGAATATAGTTTTATTTAAAATATATATTTATTGTAGTTTTATTATATAAGTTATATTATGTTAGTAAGTATCAATAATATACGTAATTATATTATTACTTATAATAAATCATTTTTAGTGTATCGAAATGTATTTTTAATTAGTTAAGTTACGTTTCAATTATGATAGGGTTATTATAGTACGTAAATTTTCATAATATTATAGAATTACATGTTATATTACCTAAGATTATCCAATTTTAGTAAAAGCGGTATCATCGGGTTTATACGAACTTAACAATACGTACTATGGATTATATCTTGAGAGATAACTTCTATAGGGCATTTTTAGTTTTTAATATACCGATATGCTCTTATAACAAGCCTTATCATCTTATGTTCATATTATGTAAATAGAGTATATTTTAGATAATTTACTAGTATAGCTTAATAATACATGTAATTTCTAACCCTAACACGTATATACCCTAACCTAAATTATATAATAGTATAAAATACAATAAAAACCTACTAATCAAACCTATTTAGCATGTATACGTATAGGATTTATTTCAATATTTATCATATTTTAGCTTAATATTACTAAAAACGTATCCTAGTTAGTAAAATAAACTATTTTACTACTAAAATTCACAATAAATAGCTCAGGTCACTAGATAATTTCATGAAAATTTTTAGACTCCTAAAAATATAAGGTATTTAATCAATAAGTGGTTTTATATTATTGGGTTTATCGCTTATATATGCATAATTACGTTTTTATCCCTAATTTATGATTAATTAAACAAATATTATCATTTTTATACAAAATTATTTCTAATATGTCCAATGTTATTATAAGTCTCTAGAAGTTAGTAGATTTCAATTTCATTGATTAATTTTACAAAAATCAATTTATCTCATAATTTACCCTATTTTTTAGCCATTTTTAGGATAAAAAAATACAGTAAATATTAAACATACATGAATTAAAAATCAGGCTACATAGAAGTTAACTAGGTATAACATTTGTTTTATAAAAAAAAAAAATTTAACTCAAAACAACGTCATTTGATATATTTATTTTGGATTTGAAATTTCAGATGAATAGTAACTTTATTAAATAAGTATATAAAATATTCATAATTTAAAAAAATTAAATTAAAGCATGAAAGTATATCTAAAATAACTAAAAACAAATTTTTTCATAATTTTTTGAATAAAATTAATATTTTTTAAAATTAGAGAAAAAATATGGTAGAATTTGAACTCGCCTATTCTTTTAGACTCTAATTGCTGTTAAACAGTGGGGGGTTGTCAGACGAGCGGCGTATAGGGTAGACTAGTGATGGTTGGTAGGGTTCAATAGTAGATCATTGATTGGTTTGGGAACTGAGGTAAGGTGTATATTGCTCTATTTTTCAATATATATATATATATATATATATTTTCTAAAATTTTTCACTACTTTTTCTTTAGGTGATCTTATATCCAAAATTTGTTTAGGTTACTTAGGAGGCCTATTTATACTAAGTCAGGCAGTTAGGATTTTTTTCCTTTCTTTTTTTCATTTAATTTACTTTCATTTCTTTCCAAATCTCTAAGCATAAGGTGCCTTATTGTGCTTAAATCCACTTTTAATTCAACAAATTCGGCTACTTGGAGATTGCTATGGTGAAATCTAATTGGATCCATTGCATTTGGATAGGAATTGATTGATTTTTAAGTTTATTTTCAATATTTTATGTATATTTTATTAATATATGCTTATATATCCTATATAATTGGTACATGTAATGTGTAATTATACTTATATAATTATGCTCCTATCATGTCTTTTATTTTTAAGATATATTTTCTAATTAATTTTGTGATTTTATCGCTTATTTAATATAATTTTAAGTTTTTGGGCTAATTTACGAGTATAATTATTATATATATTAGGTATATTCTTAAAAATACATATATATTCATATAGTATATAATGCTATATTATTTCTTTTCATAACTTAATTAACTTATCTTTAGGTCTTTATTGCATTATGAGCTCGATTTTAGGAGTTTTGATAAGTTTTTTAACTATATTGTATAACTATACTTTTAAGGTCAAAATTGGGATTTTAAGTCATTATTTTCACAACCTAACTTTACTAGGTTACTTCAACTGGTTTTTCTAAGCTAATCGTAAAGTTTAGACTTAATCAGATAAATTTTTCCCAAATCCCCTAAATCTAAATACAGTTACCCTAAATACGATTTTAGGGGCTTACACATAACTTGGTAACCCTAACATTGCCCCTAAATGACCAATGTTGGATTACTACAGTACTTGTTTTCTTAAGCTTTTACGGTTCCATTTGTAACTCATGAAGTGATCTATCAGGCTCTTGTGCATTGTTAAATATATCCTATTGTATTAATTAGGAAGAGGTTTCAACTAAGGCCTGGCATATGCATTGATGGATCAACGCGAACATGAACATTTATGCTTATAAGCCTATAAAGTTTGTTGACCTTTAACTTTAATGGGAATTGAGAAGAGAGGGGAAAAAAAAAGAAACATAATTTACTATTTGACATTGGAGCTTTTTTTAAGCCACATTGAAAATTGCAAGTTATAGTTCATAAATCTTTTAAGGAAAAATCTAATAAACACATCTAACTAGAGAGAGAGAGTGTGAGAGAGAGAAGGTCACTTCTATTGTGAGAAAGCTTAGGTTTTACTTTAGCCCCTATAATATGATCTATAAATCTTATTGATGATTTTTTTTTTCTAGAGAATTATATATTAAAATTGAAATGTGGAAAGAAATCAAATAAAATTTCAAGCTTAGTAAATTATTTTCATAATTTTTCTCTCAAATCATATGGGTAGATTTACTTTCATTTTTCAAAGAAAATTGCAAATTTTTAATTAAAGCTAAACCTGAGCATTCTCACAATTGGAGTGACCTTTTTTAAAAACTTAAGAAGCATAACTTACAATTCTCTTTAGTTCAATTTTGCTGGCCAATATGGAAGAAAACCAACTTGCATTTTTCAAATAAAATTCCTATCTCAAATCTTTTGAATAGCTTTACTTTCCTTTAAAGGGTTATTATAGCCTAACATTTATGTAGCATATGTTTGATATATGTAAATATGCTAATCCATTGTATAAGATGTAAATCAACATGAAGTCACTTTAATATAATTTTATGCCTCTTTGTCTTTAATAAGTAGAATAGTAAATTATTTTTAAATATTTTTGTTTACCCTGGTTCAACTCGAGATCGACAGTTTAACCCTTAATCCTTGACCCTTTTACATGTCTAAGTTAACTCCTGTATTAAAACAACTCCAATCTCTACTTCTGAAGCATCATACTCAAATACTTTATAGAAATTAGCAAGCGCTAGTAGAAGCATCGTAATAAGTTTCTCCTTTACCAATTCAAAACTCTTGTAAGCTACTTCGCTCCACCTACTCTTCGCTTCTTTTCTAGTTAACTCCATCAAAGTTGTAACAATAGTGTGAAATCCCTTCACAAACTACTTATAGAACGAAGCTAACCAATAAAAACTTCTAACATCTACAATGGAATTAGGACTAGGCTACTCTACAATGGCTTTTATCTTCTCTTCATTGACATGTAGTCGATGACCCAATATAATAAACCTAAAAATACTACTTTCTTCTAATAGAGCATACATTTTCTAAAATTCTCATGTAGTGGCTCCTGCCTTATTACTTTAAATACCTCCATTAGGATATTAGCAAAACTAACCTGATTGAGCTAAAAATTTATAAGCAAACTCGAGACATTAGTTGATGAGACTCTATAAACTGCAATCTCAAAAAAATATTTAAATAATAGTAATATAGCTAAAATAGTATAATTTACTATATTACTTAATATTTCACATAATTGCGTAGGATAAATTCCAATAATTACTGAATTCATAGAGATAAATTATATAGGTAATAAATTATTATATGACATCAAATAATATATAAAATATATGCATATACACTACATGTAATTTTTATGTATAACTATGTACCCGTAATTACCTAAAATACCCATTTAATTGCGATTTAAGCTAAAATGAGTTAAGGAAAGTAATAAAGAATTAATAAAAATTATTAAAAAACATGGGATAGCTAGGAATTGCTTAGTTAGGCATGGGAAGCATATTAGGATAGGTGTTAGGAAATTAAATAATACTAGCATGTAAATTAGACTTAGTATATAACAAGATTTGCTAGGAAGAGAGAGAAAACAAAAATCATATCATGCTCTCTAAGCCTTGAAAAATCTAGAATCTCTCTCTAAAAGTTCATACATGCAATATGGGATTTAGGAAAAATAGAGTTGGGATTGAAAGATTAAAGAGTTGAATTTAAGAAAAATTATGAAATTGAAGTGTGGTATTAGAAGCTTGGTGGTTCACCAGCATAAAAAGGACTTAGAAGTCAACTAACTACACCACCACAAGGAGTGGCTAGCAACTAAGGTTAAGGGAGTAGCCACCATTGGTGGCCAGAGCTTGGTTTTTCTATGAGAGTCCCACTTTGGTTCAATTTTTGATAAATTGCTAAAAATACTAAAACTATCTAAAAAATTTTACAAAAATTTATTTCAACATATTTTCATATGTGAAATACAAGAAAAATATTATTTTACATAAATTTTGTATGTATATTATACGTCCTTAAGAAATTAGCAAAACTGAGCTATTTTCGATACTAAAATAAATTGCTTAAATAGTATAGTTTCGACCCCTAAATTTTTCTATAAACTTCTCTATACTTTTGTTAAATTGCTATGAAAATTTTTTCACAAAACTATTTTTTATTGAATTTTTTAGCTTTAAATTGTGCATAAAATAGTGTTTTTTAAAGCTAAAATTAGTATATTTTCCTAAAAGATCTCATTTGGATTCTAATCTCAATTATTTAATAGAGTATTTATATAATGTCGGAGCTATTGAATGGGGTTGTATAGTAAGAAGTTATAGAAAATCATGATTTTGTCTTTATATATATAGTTTAGTAGCATTTTTACTTGTTAAATTTGATGAAATGATGAATCAAAAGATGTTATATGAGAAGTTGGGAAGTAATGAAGTTAAAAATAATGAATAAGGTATTACTTTGGGTTGTACCAAGCTAGAGCTAAAGGGTAAATGAACAAATCTTTTAGTTATTGGGAGTTAGTTAAATACAGAGGATAAATCAAAAGGCATTGAATAACCACTATGTTAAAGACTCTACTCAAAAGCAGAATCAAAGGCAACTTTAAAAGTGAAATGTGAATACAGGAGAATTCAAAAGCTAAATTAGAGGATAATTTCCTAAAGACTTTAAGGTTAGCAAAAATCAGAAGGAAATTTAAAGGATTCCATAACTTAAAATAACTCGTAAAAACTAGTGAACTACTTAATAAATCTTAACTTGTAAGTGAATAAAACTTATGTTAAAACTACGAAAATCATATAAAATGAATTAACTACTAATGGTTTAATGCTCGAAAGAGGATCAAAACTAATCTATTTTGTATGTATAGGGATAATTGAAGACCAATAGGGCAACAATCAGGAATAGTAAACTAGTGAAGCACAGGTAAGTTGGGGTCCATGCATCGCAACATATTGGAGTACTATATTAGAGTACTTGGAGACCTAGGAGGGTATTTGTTTGTGATTGTAACTTAGTTGAATATGCGCATACCTCGTGTATGATTGTTACTTGAAATGTGGACTTAGAGTACTACCTTGTATGATTATGTTTGGTTGGCTTTGTCTTGTTAATTTATTAATCACTCATAATCGGAACTAACTTAAGATTAACCTTTAAACTAACTGGATATGCATAACAATCCAATAAGGGAATGATTAATTGTATCAAATCTAATACCGAACCCTTTCAATGAGAATAGTTGAAATAGTCTTTTTCTTCACTCTTAATCGAACTAAGTAACATAAGAGGAGGTTACGATAAGATTAGGGGCTATGGCTCAAAGTTGGTCTTGAGAGGAGGCTGTTCTTTATTACATAAGTTTGAGTTTGGTCTGATTTGAGTTGCATTGAACCTCCTTAATCCAGGTTAGAGCAGATGTAATTTCTCTAATCTCATCATAGATCAGTTAACATTGTACGATGTCTCGTTTGATTGCTTACATTACATTTAATTAAAAGATAATGTTTAAAAACCATGTTTATGTTTCTTGTACTATTTTGTCTCTATCCTGCTTATCAAACTAGTTGTATTCACATCTTTAAAGACTCTATGCAAGTATAGATTAAGAATTAAGGATTAAGGATACAATGCTATAATCACCTTTGGAGTAATGTACGTTAAGCTAAGGAGTGAGGAGACCTGAAGACTTACAAGAACTTAATATTTTGTTTTACCTTTCTTGGATTTTTGTGGAAATTAACTAGGGTTCCCTAAGATGCCCACTAGTTTTTTACTTTATTATATATAGACTCTAAAACCTGTGACTTTTGTAAACTTTTTATGAAAGCTGAGACTTTTGATATGTAAATATTTATGTAATTAATATTATATTATGGGAAACTGTACTATAGGTTGTTTTTAACAAGTGTTTTTGAGAAGCTATTCTACAAGTTTTATTAATAATAAGTATCAAATTAGATGCTTCAAAACAATTGAGTAGGTTATGTTTGGTGTAAACTAGGTCTACGATAGCAGCTGTAAGGCCAATTTTTATATTAGAATAGTTCATACGATGGAATTGTTACAACTTTACCACTTTGAAGCATGACAACTACTCGTATCTCTACTATAAATAAAAGTATCATCATAATAGACACTTACCTAGGAGCAATTGCAACATACAATTCATAAGTCACATAAAAGTTATTCAAGGCATTATATAAGTCGAAGGGCATGAATAACGACTCATATAAGCCATGTTTTGTATTGAAAACAATTTTCTACTAGTCCTATGCCTTCATCCAAATTTGGTGATAATTATTCTTTATATTAACTTTTGAAAACATATGGGAACCATTTAATTCATCCAATGTGGTCATCAAGCCTTGATAAGATTTTGATATTTTATAGTAATAAGATTGACAACTTGACTGTCAATACACATTCTTTAAGTCTCATCCTTCTTCGATACTAGTAATGTAGGTGTCAAATAAGGACTTATGCACTCCCATACATATCTTCTCTCAATCACTCTTCAACATATATTTTCAACTCCTTTATCTCATCAAAGATAATTCAATAGGCAAGGCGATTTAGATATGAAGCATCGAAAAACAAGATACTCCTTAAAGGTGGTAATTTCCTCAGCAAGTTTTTTAGAAAAAACATCATCAAATTCCTCTACCAGCAACTCTAATTCCTTCGGCTCATAATCTCCATCAACTACACTTATGGCATTTCTCACCAATAGTACTAACTTTGTCTCCCCATTTTCAATAACTTTTTCCAATATCTTATTGAGAATGACTTCTTTGATTGTTTCACCAAAGTAATCTAGTCCATTTTCACCTTCTTGAATTCATTTCCAATGTGCTACTAATATCATTTAAGTACAACCAAATAAAGTAATAACTATTATTTTATGTTTTTTAAGAAGTACAAATCTATTTTATTTCATATCATTCTACCAACCAAACATACCATTGGTTCTTAATGCAATGTAGTATATAATCACATTTGTTAATGAATAATAATAATAATATTTTTTTTCTAAAGTTAATGAATAATTATTAATCAGCAACTTTTGTATTAGTTTCTCCATCAACTCTTCATTTTTCTTCACTCTTTTCTCCACAATAGAAGTATAGCCTCTTTTATAGTACTAGGTAAAAAATCATAAAAGTTATCCACCGAGAAATAATTAAATTTACATAAGGCCAAAACACATGGCACACCTAATTTACTATTATCAAAACTATTTAGTGTCTTATGGTGAAGAAGGGAAAGGAGAAATTAGGAGCTACAATACTTAAAATAAAAGAGATCAAATATAACATGTACTAAAAATAGAAACTAGTATAAAATAAAAAAGTAGACATATATCTTAGTTTTCATATTTTTAATATGCTTTAATTTGATCGCCTTACCTAAAGTGGAAAACATAATCTATAGGAATTTAAAAATGGTCAAAGTAAAGAAATTTACTTGTTTATTAAAATTAACATCCAACTATTTGAGAGATAAGGAGTATATCTTTATTTTAAAGAACAATCAAAGATTAAGATTGTTATAGCTTTACAATATTGTTATTGATTTTTGCTTGTGATAAATTAAAATTCGAATATCATTTTCTTATAATTGAAAAAAAAAAAAGGATAAATGAAGGGATTAATTGGTAAAAAGTTAAATTTTTGAAAGTTGTAATATCCAAATCAATCTCCAACTCTTATTTTTTTTTATGTGTGACTTAGTTTTGCATTCAAGCATGCTGTTTTAATTCGTTTGTTTATTATATGATGAGTTGTCAAACGAGAGTAATGACAACATTTACAACACTAGTAAGTAAAGTTCATATTGGTTTATAATTTCATAATTTTAAGTTCAAGTATATACAACAAAAACAAGATATTGATAATCAAGGTAACATCATATTTAAAAATAATCTTTTGTTTTTCAATAAAAATTAAATAGCCGAAAACTTTAACCTAAAATTTGAATCTCATTTTACTCTCCTGTCCCCTGGGGCTGTCTTCGTCAACAAGGCAAAGTTGTTCCAATTACTCCCGGACCTTTTCTACCCCACCAAACTGAACCCTCACTCCATCTCTCTTTCTCTCCCTCTCCGATCAATTCCATTGCCAGAGTGTAGCCGGAGAAGATGTCCAGCGAGAATGAAGAGGCCGTACGACGCCGCACGGCCATCGCTGACTACCGTAAGCGACTCCTCCAGCACAAAGAGCTCGATTCCAGAGTTCGCTCAGGTTCTCTCCATTCTAAATCACTAGGGTTTCCTTATTATGCAAATAGGTTTTCTATATAAAAATAAAAACGTACAAACTTTACTCGATTATCTCTGTTGTCTTGTTTTAATTCTTCTGGTTTAAGTTTAGTTTACGTAGTGACGATTGGATTCAATTGCTTTTTGGCGAGAGAAAAGCGAAGAAATTGTTTCAAGAATGGAGTTTGATGTGGTTCTAAGCTGGGGTTTGTAACTATGGGATAGAGAAGTAATGGTTGGATTCTGGAGAAGATTTTAATGTGTAGAGAACTAGAAATTATGGGGTGTTTTTCTGACCTGGGAAAAGATCGTACTGAATTGCGATATCGCTGAGGGCATTTTCATTGTGTTTTCACCTGGCACCAAGCACCGACGTTTAGATAGATTGGTGTATCCCGTCAAGAGAAGTTGGTTGAAGCGTGCACACACACAGAGCAGTTGGTGTCAAATCTATGGTTTTTGGTTATTGAGAGTTTATTAAATGTAGAGTGGTGCTGTGTTTCTGTGAAGTTGGTATTGCCGATTGGATGGATTCAACATCTTCCACGATGACTTCTTACAAAACCGAAGGGGAGAAGAAAAAGAGCTAGGACTTCTGGATTATTTGTCGGATGACACTTGGAAGAAATACTTATTGTAGCATGCTGATCTTAAGCTTACTATTGGCATGTGATTATGGTTTTCCGATTGTTATAATAACAGGTGTTTAATTTCAAACCCTAATAAATTTCCGTTGAAATAAAGCTATGGGAACCAGGGAGCTCAGTGAGATTGGTGCCCAATAGCTTTTCGGACTTGTTTGGAATTTCTCCCTCCTATTTTTCAAGAAAAAGAAACATCAACATAGGGGATGACTAGCGAATAAGTGGAGAGATAATCGATGAGCAAGATGGAAGATATGCAGAGAACTTACTTGTGCTTCAATGAACATGAAAAGCGTAAACCTATTCAGATTTGTCTAAATGGAGTAATAACTGGGGTTTCTCCATTCTTGATTTGAGCTGATTATTCATTGTTCTAAAACCATCAGTGAGCTGCAAGCATTAATATTCAAACCCTTCTATTGATGAAATTTGATTTTCATACCATCTATGGGTTGGTTTTATGGTTATGGTTTAGGATCAACATGACAAATAGCATCAAACTTTGGTTTGGATCTTACTAAGACCATTTTTTGGACACCTACACACAGCTCAAGCTTAACATACTCAGTTCTTGGTCTTGTGAGGTAGTTCATGCTTCCATATGCAGCATTTCAAATTATGCCCATGCCTCTTCCTTAATCTTTAGCTCTCACAACAAAGGAGGGGTTTATGTAAGAATGCTTTTTGACGCTATGTATTGAAAGAGCTTTCTAAGAGAAAGCTATGCTTCAGTAGTGTCATGATCTGTCAAGCCTTGAAAGGGCACTTTAGTTGATGCTAATGGTTATTTTAAAGTGGTGTATATTGTAATTGATTTGCTTGATACCTCTATTTTTTGTATGCTGACAAACAATGTATTTATACAGTGCGAGAGAATTTACGGGCCTCAAAGAAGGAATTTGCTAAAACTGAAGATGATTTGAAGTCCCTTCAAAGTGTTGGACAGATCATTGGTGAAGTTCTCAGACCACTTGACAGTGAACGCTGTAATTGAACTTCCTAGACCTTTTTCTTCCCTCCATTGAGCACTTTTTTTGTTTGTTTTACTTGCATGTTAACAGCCCTTAGTTGCTTTCACCTGTCTATTTTATGTGATTACTTACCCCAGCTTTTTATTGCTGTACAGAGTGTGGCTTTTCATGTTATTGAACTGACTCTTTGATAACCATTCCAGTGATAGTCAAAGCAAGCAGTGGGCCACGATATGTAGTTGGGTGCCGCAGCAAAGTTGACAGGGAAAAATTAACTGCAGGGACTCGAGTGGTTCTTGATATGACCACTTTGACAATAATGAGGGCTCTCCCTCGCGAAGTAAATCCATTAAAAACTGACTCTTTACTCATTTCAGATTTTTATATGTAGTGGAGCTATGTTTTCTTGCAATATGTGATCCCTGATCTAAAATTGTTTGGTAGGTTGATCCAGTAGTATATAATATGCTTCATGAAGATCCTGGTAATGTTAGTTACTCTGCAGTTGGTGGTCTGTCAGATCAAATTAGGGAACTGAGGGAGTCCATAGAATTGCCTCTAATGAACCCTGAACTTTTCCTCAGGGTGGGAATTAAGCCACCTAAGGTACATATAAACCTTTTTTTTTTTTCATTTTAAATTTTTTTGTGAATTTTCTATTTTAAAATTAAAGCATTAGTTATCCTCCTGATTTCTTTAATTAATATGCTAATATGATTAACAATGTTAATGTGTTGTCTAAACTCCAATTGTGCATGAACTTTAATTTTTCAGGGTGTGCTGCTCTATGGACCACCTGGAACGGGCAAGACTCTCTTGGCTAGAGCTATTGCAAGTAATATTGATGCCAACTTTTTGAAGGTTAGAACGATACACCTGTAACTTCAAATTTTTTATTTTTGTTGGTACATGTTCATTGTAATGGATGTGCTTTTCATTTCTAAAGCATGTATCTGGGTTGAATTGTAGTCTTTCCTTTTCTATGGGTCTAGGTGGTCTCCAGTGCTATCATCGACAAATACATTGGTGAAAGTGCAAGATTGATTCGAGAAATGTTTGGATATGCTCGTGATCATCAAGTAAGGTTTATTGGTTTTCCAGTTATTTCAACTGAAAATGCTCTCATCTTTTGGCATTGTTATCAGCCTTGCATCATATTTATGGATGAAATCGATGCCATTGGTGGACGTCGTTTCAGTGAGGGAACAAGTGCTGACCGTGAAATTCAGAGAACACTGATGGAACTGCTCAATCAATTAGATGGTTTTGACCAACTTGGTAAGGTATGTTGCTGTTGGCTACGTTATCTGAAGGATGGTATTTTTATACTTTGTTGTTTTCAGACAAAATCCATGATCTACAATGCAGTTCTGTTTGAAGTTCTATGTTAATACATGGAAAAAGTATGCACAGATATTTACCTAAGAGTTTTGAACATTGCAGGTTAAAATGATTATGGCAACCAACAGACCTGATGTCCTAGATCCGGCACTCCTGCGACCTGGACGCCTTGACAGGAAGATAGAAATCCCTCTTCCAAATGAGCAATCAAGAATGGAAATCCTCAAGATTCATGCTGCTGGAATTGCAAAACATGGTGAAATTGACTATGAAGCAGTAGTGAAGCTTGCAGAGGTACTTTTTGGCTTTTGTCCATTTAAAGACAAAAATGGAGTTGGTGATTTCTTTGCAATCGTATTATTTTGACTTTGGCAAAAGTTTACTTAACAAAAATAAATAAATATTTGCTTTTGCCTGCTACAGGGTTTTAATGGGGCTGACCTCCGAAACATATGCACTGAGGCTGGGATGTTTGCAATCCGTGCTGAACGTGATTATGTTATCCAGGAAGACTTCATGAAGGTTAGTTGTCCTCTCGGAGACCATTATTGAACATACAGTAACAGTTTGAGTATGCTCTAAGGTAGTGTTTGGTTGTGTAATTTTCGTGATATTAGACTGAACAAAAATTTTGTCCTATGTTTAGTTTGTAAATTTATTTAGTGATTAGACAAAATTTAAATTGATGGATTAGACAAAATGTTTAAATTTTGTCATAAATTTTATCTCATTTGAACCACAATACAAAAATGAAATTCATTAGATAAAAGAAAAAAAATTTACATTCCTAAAAATATCCTTTCATGTTATAATATTAAACTAATAAATATTTATTAATGGATTATTTTAGCATGAANTATGCTCTAAGGTAGTGTTTGGTTGTGTAATTTTCGTGATATTAGACTGAACAAAAATTTTGTCCTATGTTTAGTTTGTAAATTTATTTAGTGATTAGACAAAATTTAAATTGATGGATTAGACAAAATGTTTAAATTTTGTCATAAATTTTATCTCATTTGAACCACAATACAAAAATGAAATTCATTAGATAAAAGAAAAAAAATTTACATTCCTAAAAATATCCTTTCATGTTATAATATTAAACTAATAAATATTTATTTATAATATAAATAATTAATTTTTCAATATAAATTTTATGTCAAGTATTGTACAAACCAAACATAATACAATATCTCAAAAATATTCCTTCATGTTATAATATTAAACTAATAAATATTTATTTATAATATAAATAATGAATTTTTCAATATAAATTTTGTGTTATGTATTATACAAATAAAATATAATATAATAAGTTTATATTATTCAGTCCTTTTTATATTTATCTTGTCCGGTTCAGTTTTTACAATCACACACTATATAAGTTGAAATGGCGCCATGAAAGTTGATTACATCTTTTTTTTCCTTGTAAAATGTGTGGGTCACCCAGATCCCCTGTTGAGATGAAGTCCAGCATTTACATTTTTTGGATCTTACTTTCCAGTAATGTTGAAAAAAGAATGGCATAAGCTATTTCTTCCCCAATTTGGTCCCAATTTCATGACGTAGATTTCTCATTTGGAAGCTACTCTCCGTCATACATGAGTGCATAGTGTAGGCCAGTACATAGCTTATTCTGGTACTATACGGTATGGTATGAGCATTTCAACAAGCTGAATACCTTTTGTGAAGCTTATCCTAGGTGGAAAGTAATACCATGCAGGCCAGAAACTATCTGTGAACAATGTTAAAGCTTCTAATTTGCCTATTTTCTCTATTGTCCTCTCTACGCAATTTTCTTCTTTATTTACTGTCTCAATTGCAGTGGGAAAAGAGGATTTCAGGAGGAGAGAACTAATATATAGCAGTAATGTCGAAGTTGTTGATTGGTATCATAATTTCTTTTCATAAATGCGTTCAGTTAGGTTTGTCCATGAGTCTGCGCAATTACTTTTACTTATCAAAAAGAAAACTGTCAGTATATTCATTTAGCAATTTTCTTTCTACTCCTGTCAAATGTTTGGAAAGAATGAATTCATTTTATGAAGTTGAATGTGTATCGGTGGTTTATGATATGAATTCTCAAGCTTATCTTCATCATGTCTTCCCCTTATGCAGGCTGTGAGGAAGCTGAATGATGCAAAGAAACTTGAATCGAGCGCTCATTATAGTGCTGACTTTGGAAAGGACTAAGGTATTGGTTGTAACAACTCATTGTAGCTCACATTCACAAATGATGTAGCACCAAAAGCCAGCTCGTGTAGCCAAACATACATGACGTGCCATCTGCGGCTCTTTCTCACTGTTGCTTTAGTCTGGGATGCGTCATGCAGGCAGCATGACACTTGATCTTTAAGTCCTGTATTGGCATAACAGTTTGCTCAGACACATATTTAATCTTCATAAATCCGTGTAAAAGAGACGAACATTGTTGCCTTGGAGGAAGAAATTAGCTAGATTTGTGCCCTGTGATCTGTTGCCCTTGTTAATCGATTTCTGCTTATGCAATTTAGTAATTTAAAAAAATTCAATTATAATTATTTAGAACGACACGGACATTTCTTTCCTGTATGTTCAGTTTCCTAACAGAGCGAGAGTCCAAGAATCATTGGATACTCGGTTTTAACCATCTGCATGGCTAAATGGAGGGAGAAGTTTTTCTATCCAAAAGGTGACGTGGAAAATGCACCTGTTGCGGATCTCTTTTATCTATCAACTTAGCTAGGTGTTCTGGGTCTCTTTTCTGTTAATGTTTCTAGAAATCGCCAACGGATGTTAATGTAATGTCTTCAATTAGACTCAGATAAGACAAAAAGCATTGCAATGGTCTACACTGCAACATGGTCTTGATTCAATAAGGGTGGTTGTCGTGAAGTTATCAGCATCTTCAAGTTCCATCAGCATGCAGGCAGTTTCAGCTGTCTAACGAGTCTAGGGCATTATCAGATTCATTCTGCTTTTTGTCCTAGGCGTTCTCATTTTTTAGTTGTGTGCAAGGCCTTTTAGGGTTGTCCCTTTTAGATGCAGATAAATCACCTCGTTCATCTGCCGGCTTAGAGATGGGCTTGATTGAAGCATGAATAATTTGAAAAACTTCAAGGTCTCAAAGACGGTTTTTCAGTCATCGATGCTGCGGATGACACAAAAAGGGACCCATTTTCTTAGGTCTCCTTCTGAGAACTCAAAAAATTCTTTCGAAACGTTAGCATGAGAGGGAGATGGATAGCGGATGTGAGTTTGTAGACTGGGTTGGATCTGAGCTTTGTCGAGCTGAAGCCCGAAGGTGAAATAAATCGGCTTTGGCTCGGTTCACAGAGGGGCTTACATATAATGTTGCCAAGCATGAATTGAAATTTCACCACGGACCAGACACAGATCCTCTTTCTCCTTTATATAGGGGTATTTGTTTATTTATTTATCTTTTTCTGTTTTGGTTGTTGCTTCTAAGCTTTCACTTAATTTGCTCGATGAACAGCCATCCCAAGTTGCAACGCTTGAAGAAGAAGGAAGTGAAAATGAATCCAGACTTGGGTATTGGAATGCCATTTGAGATCATCTCCAGTGAATGCAGACTTAAGCTTTTTCAAGTGTTACTTAAACTTCTTCCCAGCCCGAAAAAGAGAAACATGACATTAAACTGCATTCGCAAAGTCCTAAGAATCTCTCCAATTCGATTAACAACAAAATAATGCCATCTTTATTTTTAACAGAAAAATTTTCTGCTATTTATTGGCATCCCGTCACCAAGTACAATTCCAAATTCACATATTTAAACAGATAATATGCTAACTTTTTGCATATGGCCTAACTTTTCAACCAGCATTTTTTGGATTATACAACTAACTATTTTATTTTTCAATATAAAAAAAATCCTACAATTTTTACCTTTACCAAATAAATGTTTCTAAAGAGCAAGCAGTGTGAAGTTAAGGGAAAATAAGTGCCATGTATGGCGCTTGAAACAGACAGGGCAACTCTCTTGGCCATCACTGTCCATTCCTTCCATGCTTTACAGTGATGGCGCATACTTCAGGCCACAAAATCATGCATTAAATGGCCTGAGCTGAACCTGTGTTGCTGGTTTCCAATGTCCACTCCAAATTCTGTTGTTTCTGTCCCAACAGAAGATGGTTCAGTATCGTACATATCATCTCCTCTCATGGCGAAAAAACTGTGATGGGTACCACCAGACATGGGCAGATTATGACCCTCCGAGTGTTGCAATCCAAGGGTAAGGGAGACCCCGCTTCCTCCCCCAAATCTTGCCATGTCAGACATGTGGTTGCAGCTTCCTCCCCCAAATCTTGCCATGTCAGACATGTGGTATGCAGCAGCTGCTGCAACCATAAACCTGTCATTTCCACCCTCAGACTGAACAATGGAATCTGGGAAAAGACCGGAATCATCCATACAAGGCCTCAGCATCCCACTTAGCTTCATCACGCCATGTTCAGTTTCAAAATCTCCACGAGTCATGTTTTGGTGAGCAGCACCAACACTACCACTTGTTCCAACCATTTCCACGTCAGGGACATTATCAGATTTGGATTCCAGGAATTGTCCTGAACTGGACCTATCCATATGTGCAGAACTTTGTTGTAAGTCTTCTGTTCTATCCTCTGAAGATTTAGCATCACCCTTTTTCGCCTTCACTGCAGTGTCAGATGAAGAAATGGAATCCAAATCTGCATCACCGATCTCTTCTTTGTACATTTCTTCAACCATAGGCTTCCAAAGACGCACCCTTGCATTTATGAACCAGTTGGATACCTGTACAATAAAATAGTGGAGAAAGAAAATAAATTGAAATGATATACATCATCAATTGTTTGTTGCAGATGAAAGTACATCATAATTCATTAAATAAAGGGAAACTTAACAAAATATCTTCATAATTGCATCTATAAGCTACTACAAAATATCTGAAAAAGTGCTGCATGTCATTTTTCTTTCTTTTGATAGATAGGCTAGATATTCCATCCGTGAAAAAAAATTTATGTGAAATAAAACTAGAAGCATCCATGGCTCCATATTGATCTCTTTGTAAACTATTCCCGCTTTTTACCAATTGAAGGATCTCAAGAAGAGGAAGAGGAAGAGGAAGAAGAAGAAAGAGGGGTTTGGGTGGGGGTGGGGGTGGGTTGTGTGTGGAGCACCCACCAAAAGACAACTAATGGATACAATTTAAAAAGCTTGAGTAAAATTTTCAAATACCTACAGCTCAAAATTTTCTTCAGTACGTCTAACAGCACAAGTTTTTTAGCTAGATGTATGCTATCACCATTGGGAAATACAATTCAAACAATGATAATTAGTACTCATGCTATTCTCAATCCTGGAAAATCAAGGTGGTAAAGGCACCAAGGATTATGTACTTAACAAATTTATCCATAGAATATGCAACGATCATCTTTTACCTGGCTCCTCGTCAACCCGGTCTGCCTTGCTAACATGATTTTGTCTGAATCTTTAGGGTACCTGATGCAATCAAGATTACAATTGAATCAGATCTAATCTAGTGATAAGTTATCTGTATGAAAGAAACATGTGATATCAGGGCCTCACGGGTGAAGGAAATGTTCAAACAGCCATGCCCGAAGAATGGAAACAGAGCTTTCTGGCAGGCCTCTTTGTGGTCTCCATGCATGTTGCTGCATCATACCAAGCTGCTGAAGTGCCCTTTGCTGCCTAAGCTGCTGGTCCACATAACGAAGGCGAGCTATTCCAATTCCCTTACCAATCCCAGATGCATCTTGCTCCCCTAGACTTCTACGGGTAGCTTGAATTTGGCCACTGATTGCATCTCGCAAGCACCGGAAATGACGGGATATTGTCTGAAGTGCAAGTGCTGTATATGGCTTTGCAGCACCATGTCCTGCTATTGCATCGAAAGATGAGACTACAATCTGCATCTGGTGGTAATACTGTTTGTACCTTCTGTCAACCTGCAACAATAAATTATCGCTTTATGCCTGAAACTGAATTCAATCAAAATGTAGAAGCAAACATAAAACCACAACATATCACTTTATTCCTGAAACTGAATTCAGTCAAAACATAGAAGCAAACACAAATCCATGGGAAACATCACTTTATTCCTGAAACTGAATTCAGTCAAAACATAGAAGCAAACACAAATCCATGGGAAACAACAGAGAGCTTTATCGAATAAAAGATATAACAGCCACATCATATCTACAAGCTTATATTTTTGGACAAGATGTGCTAGTCTTATTATGGTATCAGAGCAGGGGTTTTGAGTTCAAATGCCTACCCAGTTATTCATTTCATTTAATTAAGTCGTCCACTTGATGGGCACCAATCAAAGTCCCAACTCACAAATAAAAGAAAGTGTGAAGTAATAAATATAATAATCCACACCATACCTATAAGGTTAAGTTTTTAGATAAGATGGTTGATGTGCTAATCTTATCAAGCTAAAAATCTAAACTGTTACCATCTTTAATGCGTATTGACATTTTCAACGAAATTATGGACTCACTATGAGAATGAAGTCTACACGGAATTGTGAACCTTGACGAAAGCAGAAAATAGTGGACCACTCAATGAGCTGATCACTTAGCAAGAGTCTTGCTACTTCTCACATTGAAACGTGGTCATGCAGAACATAGCATCTTCTGTATCAGCACATAACATAGCTACCTATTTCAATTTAACTACACTTTGTAAAATACCATGTAGAGTTCTTATCATATCTTTTGGTCATTTACACTGGCTAGCTTTCTCTTATACATGCAATTAGAAAAGAAGGATGCATTTGTTTCATGGAAAACATTCTCCAAAATTCCTCAATGTTTTTATATTCTATTGTTTACATAGTCAAATATTTACCAATAATCTAAGTGGTAGGTAATGGCTGATGATGATGACAATGGCTAACTAAATTGAAATGTTTCACTTAATTTAATCAGTATAATAGTAGATATAAGATACTTTTCGCAAAACAAAAGCACTCATAAATATTCCTACAGTCGATACTGCTCTCACTTTCCATGCTATCTGCACAGCAATTTTAACCTGCAGATGCTAAAAGAATCAAACTTGATTGAATAAAAGGTCTATTTGCTCATCCAAGTACTTCTGTCATCACAAAGTTTCGTATTTGGACTTGAAAGGAGAATAACTCCACGTTTCAGCATGAGGGAAGCTGGACTAAGTTATCATCACAGTGAAAGCAGGAACTAAATTTCAAAGATCCTATAAAGCCTGAAAAAGTATTTCCATGTCGTTAGAGAGAGGGAAGAGGAAGATGGAAGTTATGTGGTTGCCTAATAGCAAAAGAAATGCCAACATACGCCTCTGGGCTCTCATGCCAATTTAACCTAGAAGTTCAAAAATTGAAATATCCCATGTTTTTCCCACGCATGTAATTACTTTTGGGTTAAAAGTTTTACTGAGTGAGGTTGTTTACATTCAAGTGTACTCCTAGTTGAAATTTCTTCTAAAAGGGACGATCCAACTAGAAGAATTCCTAATGAAAGTTTCTCTTGGTCCAAAAGCTAGAATTCATATCCATACGTTGAACAGTGACTTACAAAATTTGCTTGGAAAAGCCTACTCATTGAACATATACCAAGGGAAGAACTCATAGTAGATGGCATAGCAAAATCAGCTTATCTTCTTGATGTGTTTGTGGGGTTGTTTCACCTTTATTTTGATGGTAAACACAATTTTGGGTAAAAATGCAAATACACCTCAAATTGAGTGTTTAGAATCCCAAAGTATAAAAAATGTCCTTTCAGACCCCTATATAACTATTTTGCGATTGTGAAAAGTGAAACAATAACATTATTTAGAACAATATCTTTAAAAACTGAAAATAAAAAATGGGATTTTTCTCCTTTTCATCCAATTTTAAGTGATTTTGTAAATTTAAGTAAATTCTTTTTGTAATTTTTATCAAGGGTCTAGTGGTCATATATGGATCTAACAACACAAGTTTTAAGAGATTTTCCAAACACTCAATTTCAAAGATAAAAAAGGGCTAAATGCAAATAAAGCAGAGTACATTTGCAATTTATCCATAATTTTTTTATATAAGATTCAACAAAGATTAACTACCCATGAAATGGAGGGCAATGGATTTTGATTAAAAAGCCTTATATCCATGAACATTTTGTCAAGTTAATTAAACTATTTCTAGATCAAGTCCCAAGTGACCTCTAGAATCAAGTGATTTAATAACCTCTACTGAACAAAAATTGCACTCATCTCAAGTATGAGTATGATCAAGTCAAAAAGTTGGATAAAGTTGATGATAGAACATTTGTAGGTAACTAATGCTAGAGCTAGTTTAGGGTTTCTTTTTGGTATTTACCCTAAATAATCAAGCGATCACCATGTTTTTCCTGCCTCCTTGGTAAGACTGGCCTGCCAGACATTTTTATTGTGGCTGCAACTTGGAAGACGTTGAAAGGAAGATATGTAACTTATTAGAATATGATGGACCGATCAATTGTAACTTTATAGAAACTGTTCTGGATCAAGCTCAAAAGGTTATATTAGGTAACTAGACAAGCAATCTTCCTAGTTCATAGAACTTCACTGCCTACACTTGCATCTGTGGTATTGATGGAAAAGCACTGTCAGATTATCTAGAAGCCATCATTATGATTTTTCCCCCCCTTAAGAATTAATGATATACAGAAATGGGTGCAACAAGCTGAACCATAATTTGGTTAGCATCGGAGACCATACAACAGATTTCAATCTATCGTTTTGAAGAGCAGCAATGCAGGTTTTTTGGACACAAGCAACAACTATGTTTAGTAGAAACAAATGAAAAATTTTTAAGCGATTTTGAAGATCTTTTTCGATAATCCTATGTTTGAACTGTATGAGATAGAATCCTCAGATATAACTGGGAGGGGATATTTCTGGTTTAGGGATTCTGGTCTTCTAACAATATTCCTAGTTAATAGTAAATTCTTTAACACTTTCTATTTCCAAGAATTTTTAGGAAAGGTATTTTATTTCCATCAAGCTAAAACAAAAATTGCCAATGATTGCATTTTGCAGTTTTTACTTAGACAGTTTCTCAATGTGATGAGTGTCAAAGGGGGCCAAGAAAACCTTATCCATTAACAATATAAGCACATGCAAAACCAATAAGAAATAAAAAAAAAAGTACTATCAGGTCCATACCTCATCCAACATCGATAGAAGTTTTGTCATCTTATTCTGCAGATCCTGTTTCTCAGCATGTGATAGCTCAGGTTGGGAGTTACCCTCTGATTCCTTACCATTTGATGATGCATCATTCTTCAAGCCCTCATTTCCTTCATCAGATTTCTTGATCTGATTCTCAAGCACATCTTTGTTTTTCTCATTGTCAGGTTGTTTTAAAGCTTTCCGAACATTAACAACTTCATCAAGAAGCTGCTGAGCTGCCTTTAGATATCTGGAATTTGGTATGGTTCTTGCCACACTCGACATTCCATACGAAGTCAAATTCCCCCTATTTGCGTCTTGATTACCGTTTGGAAAGCTCTGGAAGGCATACTCAGCATTTCTCGACTGTTCATCCCTGGAAGAGTTTCTGCCACCGCTCTCACCAGATATTGATGTATTAGGACTCAAGAATGAGGCTAAACCTAAGTTTGGATTCCGATATGAGTGAGAAGGCATTTGGATTGCTGAAGGGATTTGTGTTCCGAGGCTGAGGGAAAGTCCCTGGCCCTGCAAATTCTGTCCATTTTGAAGTAAACTAGCATTGCCATCTAATGGCTGCAAAACTAGCATGTCATCTCTGCTGCCTCTCCACCCAGTAAAATCATGCTCCCCGATTTGCCCTCCACCAAGATTGGATAAGATGTCATGCTGATGCGTGTTGGAATTCAAACCTCCAGGGCATGGAAGAGTAATACAGTTGCTTTGCTGCTGAGAATTAGAGACCATTGTCTCCGAGAAGGACCCGGGATTCATATACATCACGTTTCCTGGAAGAACCGACGTTTCGACTTGTGTACTTGGTAAAGGTTCCCTTAGATACAGCACAGGAGTAGCATCTCTTTGATTATTCAAATTCGTAAAATACGTCGCCATGCTAGGTTTACGAGGTCAAGTTAATCTCAATGATACAATTTTTCTACAAACTGAAATTCAAAGGCAAAAACATCCAAATTAAAGATCCTTGAATTTATCTTCATGCAAATAATCATTATTCTACGTTCTAAATGCGGATTAGTCCCCATTCACATTTCGATTGCACGGCATGCAACAATAAACAGACAGTTGACGTGAGTAATTCAATTAGAATTGGCCACAAACATAAATTACAAAACGATGATGACTGCATGCAGTCCATTTTAATAACATGAAAATTTACAATGCTCCAAACATCAAACCTTTTGTTTTTCCTCCAAAACTAAAAGAAGCTGGAGTTACTCATTCACATTGAGTTATTACACGTAAAACGGGATTTATTAACAAATTGAATTCTCGAAAAACATCAAACACATTATTAAATCTTAAGGAAGAAAGCTAGTTCATCCTTGAAAGTAATATTCTAGTTTTTTAGAAAAGCTGGCTATTGAAGCAGCCGGTCCAGTTAGGGCATGGAATTACCACTAACAACGTGATCATATCAAGAAATAAGAGAAAATACACGGACAATGAAAATTCATAACAGAAATTCAAAAGCCAAAAAGGGTTTTCTTTTTCTTAAAAAAAAAAAAAGAATTTACCTTGAAACATCCAAAGCTGTGATTGATCATGTTATAGGGAAAGCTTGAATGCTCCAAACTATCATCTGATGTGAAAATTCTCTTCAACACCCATAATCAGTTTTTATCCAAAAACACAACACAAACCCCAGAAACCCAAAAAGAAAAAAATAGAAAAAGAAAAAAAAATATATATATATATACACACAAAAATAAAGGAATTGCCTTTTACACTGAAGAAACAAAACTACTTCAATGAAGTTTTTTTTCTTTTTTCCACTTTTGGGCTATCTTCTTTATTCTTCAACGATGAAATTCTCTTCTCACGACATCATTTCACCAAGACCCACATAACATAAAAAGCTGTTCCTTTCTAACTCTTTTATCATGAACACAGAGTTCCCCTGTTCTTTTTTGGGCTGCTTATGTCTTAAAGCTCAAAACCCCAAATGAAAGAACAGTACTAGCAACAGATGATCCTTAATCTTTGATATATTGTTGCTAGCTTGCTGTTGTTGATGTTGTTCTGTTTGTTGCAGTTGCTTACTTCTAGTTGTTGCTGTTGCTGCTGTTGTTGTTCATGTATGTGTGATTTTGAGTTGTGTTTGTTGTTTGGTTAAGAAGCTCAATCTCTAACTACCAGTTGGTAGACCTAAAACTAAACCCTCTCTTAAACCTTAAACTCTTCAATCTCTCTCTCTCTCTCTCTTTTCCATGGCTTGCTATCTTCCCTTTCTCTATTTTTTTTTCTGAGCTTGTGGCTGTCTTTCTCGTACATGAGCATGGAAGGTCAGGTTCCTGCTATTGCTATTTGCTATGCCATGCTTCAATATCCACCATATAAAATATTTTTATATTCTGTTCCCATTTATCTATTTCTTTTATTTTATTTTCTTTTCATTTTGTCTTTCCTCCTCTCTTTTCTATTTAATTTTTTCTTCCATATTGGTTGCCATTTTCGTTTCTTTTATTAGTATTGTATTTTTTTCCCCCAAACGTGAGAGCCGTGCAAGTGGTTGTTCATGTTTGGAATTTCTTATAAATAAATTTATATTTTAAAATTAAAAATTAACTGCTCAACTTATACAGGAGCTCAAAATAGGCTTATCCCGTGTTCAAATACCAACCCATCATGTCAAGTTCTCGATATGGACCCGACCCGTGAAAGAAGACCTATCACGGGTCTTGCAAGCAAAATAAAAGAAATAATAAAATACATAAAATGGTGCATAAGATTCAAAATAAGCTTTAAACCAACGAGCCAAACTAAACTTACGAGGCCTAACGAGTGTATGAATCATGACTGTACTTAAAGAGCACGAGCTCCTCTCAGTTTACTTTTTCTAAGATCGAAGATTCCTTGAGTCTTGGTTTCTTAGGTCCAAAAGTAATGGAAAAATATGAAGCCATTTTATAAATATTATTTACAAGTTTGAAGCGATAACAAGAAAATTAAATTATATTTTCCATTATAATACTTCGGGTGAAACTTTATTTAAGCACACGTGTAGGAGTGCGCATCCCTCTATGGATAAAAAAGAATAACCCTTCTTGCACATCATAAATGACGGAAATCGAGTCCGGTTCAATATAACGATAATAAAAATTCGAATGGTTGCTAATCTATATACAATCCAATTATGATGTGAATTAATGATATTGTTATTAAAATAAAGACTTTAATACATCCCAATGCAAATCCCGAATGACATGACAACCGTCCTGCAAGATGCAAAACTGTTGTCCCAAAAGTGTACCGACTGCATTCGAGGACTCTTTTTTTTTTCTTTTTCTTTTTCTTTTTTTCAGTGCTCCAACTTTATTGATTTTCGAATAGTTCTATTTATGAAAGCAATATTAATATGAAATATAATCACAAACCATAATTACGTACTAAACTAATAAAAAAAATATATATATATATATATATATAATGAAGATGGTACCGAATTTATTCATAGATGCAAATAATAGTTCTTATGTTGGTTTTGTATTTATTTGATATATTTCAAACCGTTGTTTTGTCTTTTTCAAATACAAGAGAAGTAAAATAAACATTTACACAAAATTTATTACTTAGAAATAAGTAAGAATAAATATTAAATAGTGGTCTACATAGAATTTTTTTAAAATAAATCATTTCAAAATTTATCGAGATAAGGCAAATTGCGATTGTATGAAATTATTAATCATGTAAGAATTGCATTTTCTACGTTTGAAAAATATGTAATTTTACCTCTCCAAAATTTTTAAGTCGATGGATTATTTTATCTTGAAAATTTTAGAGAACAGAAAGCATGATCTGGGAGTTTGAGTATTTATTCGAAACATTGTCCATATGAGGAATGTGTTAACGAAAGAAACCTCAAATCTTTTAATAGTTCGTAATATGAACAAAATATAAAATAATTTCTTAAATTTTTTTAACACAGAGTATATATACCTTTCAAA
The DNA here is from genome assembly GCA_024138015.1 of Lumnitzera littorea. Lineage (NCBI taxonomy): Eukaryota > Viridiplantae > Streptophyta > Magnoliopsida > Myrtales > Combretaceae > Lumnitzera > Lumnitzera littorea. The sequence continues at coordinate 26,053,064 of JAMXBB010000011.1, forward strand.
ATTTTAATAATCTTTTTTCTTTTTAACCTAGCACTGCACTCATAAACTCTTATAAATTGATAAATAATTTAAAATTTGCAACTAATTCCCTAAACTTTTATCATTGTGCAAAATGTAGATACCCTTTTAGTCTTATTAAAATGTATTCTAACATCTTTAAGCATTAATATCGATAAGTTTTTTAAGGCAAAAAATGCAAATGTCCTCTAATATTATCAATTTGTAAGATTTGTGAGTTTTTAAATACATTTTATAATTTTGAAAACTTATCCATATCAAAGTCAAGTTTTAGAGAATTATATTCAATTTTCCAAACATTATATATATATATATATATTCCTTCATTACATGGTGTACCGGTTGCTGCTTCTTTTTATTAAATATATATATATTTGTTTAGTTGTCAATATCAAGGAGCAACCCGTACCAGATGTGTTTAAGAAGAGCCAATTAAGGTAAGAGGAAGCTTCTTTCTTGGTAACGCAAGGACGCTTGCTTGCTCCCAGTTGCTTCACACCTGAGAGAAAGTAAATATATATTAAATTGAAACAATTTAACAAAGCTGAAAGCTAATGCCGCAATGTAAAGCCCTAACTATTTAATTCATTAATGAGAGAGAAAGATGCATGCAATCAGCAGTACTTGTACCCATTAAAAATGTACCTTTTCATATATGGATTCTGATACGGACACATCAGTACTCGCTTTCTTGCCCATTTAGAAAATGGGTTCGGAAAATTCAAATTTATAAATTCCATATATATTGCTTCTTCCCTAGATTTTGAGTCCTTGTAAAGATCTATCCATCATTTGATGCTATGTTTCTTATAAGGAAAATGTTGATGGATGTGTCATGGAAACACTTATTAAGAAAATAAATTTAAAAAAAAAAAAAAAAAACTTTCACCTTTATATATTTTTTCTTTTTTAAATATAAATCAATATTTCAAAGCAAAAAAAAAGGTTTTCTCTATAGTTGAGTACAGGACATCTGTTAACATAATCCTTTCATGTTATAGTTTAATATTCAGCACAAAATAAAGAGTCATGAGCTAATGTATTATTTTAACCAACTTTCTCGTATAATAGGCAACATATATTGAATAAATTGAAGTTCTTTTATTTTGGACAAAGATATCAAGCGTGCATACTCTTACAGTATAATGAAAATTTTTAATAGGTACTTTTAAGACATCTATTTAAGATGTAAATAAAAAAAAAAAATTCTGCATTTTTAGGGGTTTGCTTTTCTTTTTTTATGCTACAATCAATATTAAAAAATGTGATTTATTTTATTTTTTCCTATTAAGCACTTCAAAGACCGACTAACAACAGTAAATAATTTTGAAAAACTTCTTTGTAAGTTCCAATAATCGAAATGGGCTCATCATAACGCTCTTATGAAAACTCCGTACGATCTAAACATACTATAGATTTAATTAAATTTATAAACATTTCGAATCAACAAAACAAATTATAAATATTTAAAGCCGTATAAGTTCGGAGTAGAAGGGGGCAACGCAATCCCAAGGTCTGTCGCGTCACGATATCCACAACACGTTAGACGTGGTTGGCGTAGATACGTTTCAAGAGACTCACAACTTATTGGATTCATAACAAATGTTTAATGGACTGCAAACAAATCTAAGGATTATGACGAAGTTTTTTTTTTTTTGTTTTTGTTTTTGTTTTCATCAGCTCGCTCACAAGGGCTGCTTGATGTAAAATCACAGAATTCTAGATATTTTTAAAGAGTTGTAAATCTTATAAACGTGTGATTTTAAAATCTTTTGTTTAATAGATGCTTCTTTTGGGATAAATAATTTTGACTTTGGAGTAACTACAATTTTTGCATTAATGCTAACCAACACTTCACATTCCTCATGTTCAATCATATAAAGATTATTTCGCTTTCTAAATGTTATATCATTTCATAAAATACATAGTGTTATCGCATGAAACTATAATATATAATTAAATTATAGTATTTATATTTTGCTAACATGTTTGTTATGATAATTATTTAGTTAAATTTGCTATTTGCATTAATAATAAATATATTTTAAATCAATAAACATTTATAATTCGTAATTTTACTTAGGAAAGTGTACATAAATGAGTATGGTATCAATTTCCATAGAGATTAAACTCCATATTAGAGATGGAAAATAATATTCCTGTTTCACTTGCTAAATAAAACCAAAAATAATTAATTTTTCGTCTCCAACACTTTTCTTTATGCTGTTTAAGTTGCTGAAATGGGAAGGGTTCTCTCTTTTTGGTGGGGACTAGATGTCCCAAATTGTGCTCTTCCCTTTTTGAAATTTTAATGCAATTTGATATTGATAGAAACCATCAAGTGGCATCTACAATATAAAAAAGAGAAGAAGACACGCGACCTATGGGGCACTTGAATTGATTTCTTAAGGACGAAACTGGATTTTTCTTCCAAAAACCTTCTCAATTTTCCGGTTGGGATAAAAAATAGTCCCACTTTCATTTTATTGCCCATCAATAACCAAGTTGATGAGAGATTTGTAAGCAAACTACATCTTATGGAATGCCAATGCTACGGCGTCTCCTTTTCTTTTTTCTTTTTTTTTTTTAAATAGAAAAAAGATAATACAAATAAGCCCCTAAAATCTAACCTAAATGCAAATTTATCCTTTAAAATTTGAAACATTATAAATTACCCTCTAAATCATGATAAATTGATAAAAAAAATTTAAAATTTGCAAATAACCCTCCTAATTATTGACCTTAACAAAACTTACCAAAATATATTTTAAAACTCGCTAATCTATAATCACATTATGTTCTTTTAACTAAGAAAGAAAGTATCATTTATGTTACTTATGAAAGCTTAGGAAGTAATATGTAACATTTGAAAGTTTGTAGAGTAAATCTATTGTGTTTGAATATTCTCTTGGACTCATTCATCTAGCTTTGGACTTGGGCCGAAGCCTAACAAAGAGAAAACAAGAGTTAAGAGGGTCCTTGATACGACTCCACCGTAATGAACGAGTGATCATTAGAAGACACCAAAAACAAGGATTATCGACAACAAACTACTAAACAATGAATTTTGTCTTATTAATTCTTTATTTTTTTTTTGTGTACACTATTTAGTTGTAGAGTGGCGATTGCACCATGATGTACTAGGAAGGAGTGTCTAAGTCATAACACAAGTACAAAAGAAGATGAAGGCTAAGGAAGAAGAAAATGCATTTTTATAAATCACTTACTAGACCTAACATGCTTGCTACCTATCGGTAATTATGTTTTTATACATAAAATGTAGACTTATAGATCCAAGACTACCATCGGTAGTACCCTTAGTTTCTGATCAATAGATGCCTCTTCAATCATAGAATGTCAAACCCTTTTAGGGTAGTTTAGTGCCTAGTTGGTAGATATGTTATCAACCAACCGTTAGCACCTAGAGCAACCACATTATTTTATGATTTTATTCTTTTAAGTGCCATTATTTTCTTTTTAATTACAACTTTAACCCTATCATACTAATATAAGAGCTTATTACAAACTATCATTATCAGCAAGATAATATTTCTTTTGAGTTCTTAACTCAAAAACATATTTTTATTAATCTCATGATTGTAGCAAACAGATCACTTAAATTAAATAGTACATAATATCAACTTAATCTAATTGTAGTATGGATTGAACTTAGTGAGTCATATCTAAACTTGGGGTCTATACATCTTCAAATCCTAAATCTAAATATCCTAAAACCTTAATCCCCACGAATTGGGGCTTTTATTCCATCTATTACTATTAGTTGCAATTGACGGCCTAATGGTTGTCTCTCTAGGCACAGCACTAACATGTATACTCCAATACTTAAGTCAATTATGTGGCTTGAAGGATCTAGAACCTTCAAGAGAGTTTAGAATAGAAACAAAATACACCCAAGACCAATTTGGGGATACAAATCTTAGAGGTGCAATATGGGTATCAAGCACATCATATGTGGGAATGTTTGTCCACGGAGGCATCTAAGAGGTTTAGTAGGTTAAAGATGGCCCCCAAGATCTAGTCATATGGACAACGATTTTTCTTAGCCAGTACTTCTTCCATCGAAATAGAGATAAAGGGGGAGTAGATCTCCCTTAGCTTGACATAGATCTATTTTATCATACGCAAATTTCTTAAGCAATATGGAGATCATCCAAATGAAGACAAGTAGCTGGGATCTAGCTCTCGGACGCATTCTAGTTGTAGCAAGGCAACTAGGAGGTACTATTTATCAACTTGCATTCCCCAAGACTCCTCTTCCTTAAGAAATAGCTAGGCCAGAAAATAAAGTAGGTTAAGACCCTGTTGGTCGTATAAACAGTTAAGGCTTATGAGCAAAATCCATATATAACTAAATCTCTATCTAGGTAAGAGTTCATGGGGGTTATTTATGATTTTTCCTATAAAATACAATATCGAAATATCCTAAATAAAATTTTATCTTTATCCTCTCAATTTTGAGGCACAAAATCCCTCCAAATTAAATCACATATATTTCTTTATAGTACTTGAAATCTCATCTTATACAAGTCGAGTTACAAAGGAACTAAATTGAATTAGAAAATAGTAAGTACAAAATGCTGTTTAGTTTAACTAAATTTTAAATTTGGATTGTTTGAAAGATAAGTTTGCCCAAACTAAGTTAAAGTAAGTTTATTGAGCCAAATAAGTTAAAGTTTCAATTTGACTCAACATACCATTCGAGTTGCTGGAGATTGATTGAATTATCATTTGCGGGAGCTAGAAAATATGCCAACCCAAATTTAAGTGACTTGTTAGCTAATTCCCTATATATTGAAGGCAAGTGACATACGGTGTGATATTGTGATGTGGGGGACGGACAAAATTACGTGACATATTATTGCATATTGATACTATGTGGATGTAAGGAATTCTAATCTTGTAAATGATATCAAAATTGTTCATGGACCATTAGGGGAGCTAATTGCCATAAAAGACAAGGTGCCACATTATGAGAGTTCCCTCCTAAACCTACATGTGACTTAGTGCTATAACATGATGGTCACCTCTTGAATTTAAGTTGGCCACTCTTAGGACCGTCATTCACTAAACATGTAAAATGACACTTATGAAGATGTTGGTTTAAGGCATTCATTATCATTGGTGCAACTTGAAATTCATTAGAATTCAAAGATCTGATATGCACAATTTAGATAATTCCAATTGAGTAACCCCCTTAAAAGTAACTATATCAATTGGCAAATTACAAGGCATGTTAATCAAACAAATAATTAATACCTTTATATAGGTTATTATATTTCTTTTAGAAAATGGCCCAAACTTTAAATTCCAATCCTAAAGTCCTAACATAGGCAAAGGAAAAAAAAGAAAAAATTGAAGAGCCTAGAACATCCTAAATTACCTATATCAGAGCATCCAACCTTTGAAAAGCAGCTAAGTGTAAAGATAAATAATGATGAAAAAAAAAATCAATAAATATTACATATCATGTAAATGTACATGTCATTAATAATATACAATAAAATTTTGACATGTTAAATAATAAAATGGATAATTTTTGAAAAAACTAGAGAAGGGAATAACAAAAAAAAAAAATAAAAAGAAAAAAGAAAGAAAGAAAGAAATGCAGTGAGTGAACAAATTAGAAATTGCAACTTCTTTCTCGGCCAAAACTACGTGTAAGACGTGTTTTAATTAATCGGAAATCGGAAGTATCTTTCTATGTTTTCCTTTTTTCCTACCTCCCTTTCATCGTGATCACCAATACAAATGCTAAAAATGTGGGAGTGGGACATTATTGCTCTCCATTAAACTATGATATCAAAAGTCATTTTCCGTTGATTGGTGTAAAAAGTTTCAAAATAGATTGATGCTTCTGATCAAATGGGACCCCCCAATCCGAAGCAGTTTGGACGATGACGACTAGTCTTTAAGATTTATAGTACTACTGTGACACTTTACATAATCATATATCCTCTCTGACATCTACATGCAAACCTGTGATTACATAAATATTGCATGCTGTGTGGAAAATTAATATATTTACTGTCAGACCATATCGAAATTACATTATATTGTACATATTATATTATTGGGAAATTTGGAAACAAATCGAGGCATAAAAATATCGTAAATATTTATAAAAATTTTGTCAATGAGTATTATAGGATGAATTATGATATAAAACCAGTGAATATAATTATGTGTAATTAATATATTTTATGATAAATTAATTTATTATGCCATAAAAGTGGGGGAGCAAGAGATATTATAAAGAAACGAGTTTGAAGGTATATTGCTCCTATCAAATGGTTATTGGATGGATGGTGATGAAAGGTGAGGGATCCATTTCAAAATTTATTATACACCATGAGGTGCCTTTCCTTTTACACTAATAGATTTATGTAAAATGAGGTCGACAATGACTTGGGACTATTTTCGCTTGCTTATTTGCAACATGATTTTTTAATGTAGTTTTCAAGTTGTTAATACGATATGTTTGCTTGGAAGTGCTACCTAACCAAAGAAGAACATGCAGTGAACTTTCCGCTTTAAATGATTATTAAATAATTAATTTAGTTCCAATCAATTTTCAGTTTTGTCACGAGTATTTCAAGATGTTTGCTTGAGTTATAAATCTTTTCAAAACTTCTCATTAAATAATGGAAATATTTTTTTTTCCTTCCAAATTTGTACTCTTTTCCCCTTTTTTTCTCCCAGAAAAGTTGATAGAACATGAGAATAAGTATATACAATACCAGGAAAAAAATATATAATAAAAAGATGGGACCATAAATTCAAACCAAAATGGTCTAATAATATAAATGTCAACAACATTTGAAATAGAAAAGCAATATTAAGAGAGTAAAAATCAATCCTCAACCACATAAAACTTTTACATTAAGGGTAGAAGCTACACTAAGAAAGGGGGAAAAGTGAAAAAAAAAAAAAAAAAGAAGGCGTAAACTAAAGAGCGTAGAGATGGAGTTGGTTGTTCAATGCTGATGAGGAAGACGATCGTCAGTGTGCGTAAATAGTAGCTTCTTTTTGTATTGTATTTAGATGAGTTTTAACTTTTTGAGTATGAAAATTAACATAAGCTATCCACTTTGGATGGTAAGGTCAGGAAAGTAATATCACATTTGTATGTAGAAATATTTTGGAATCTAATGGATTAAAATTATATAAAACAAAATGAAGTCAGGATTTGAATGATAAAGTTATCAAAGCTCGGGCAGCTATTGAATAGATATGACGCACCACTTGATACTATTCGGCCGATAATCTACCGAATATGATACATCGGTTCAAATTGAAGGGTCATTTATCACTACTCCTTACTAAAAGAAAAAAAAAAAAGTTAAATGATAACGAGAATGCTAAAGTTTAAAATTGCTCATAGTGAGTAATTTTTATATTGAAAAGATATGTCCTCACATAGAAGAAACTGGGGGGTTTATAGACTAATCCACTAAGGTTATTTTATATATATGAAAAGATAAAAAAAAAAGTATTTTACAATTAAGTTATATAAAATATATTAAAAAGGGTAAGAGAGATAAAAAATATTCAGTATAAAAAAAAGAATCATTCTAGAATGTTATGTTAGACGATACGTATTGCACATCAAGAATATGATGCAACGTAAGCAGAAGTAAGAATGCATTACAGTCAGGGGCTAACCTGACCTTAATCAGGTCCGAAGCCAATCAACTTGGTAAAAAGGTCAGCTAACTTAAAGTCAAACGCAAGTGATCGGTTGGGGAGCGTAGCTCAGCTAGTTCTGGACTATCTTTTAGATTAAGATTTCGTTGTTGGACATGAGCATGTCTGATACACGTAAAGATATGATAAATAGGTCGATAGGAGGCCAGCTCGAAATAAAAATCTTCATCTTAACTATGACTTAGAGCTAATATTTTTCATCTGAGTCATTAGTCTTTTAGCTCGATTTCTTGTAATCTATCTAAGGGTTTGATTCCTATCAAAATCCTTCTAAATATTTGAAATTTTCTAAGAATTAAATGTAATGGAATGCATATATAATGTTATTTTGTTAAAAACAACCTGATTATTGAATATTATAATTGTGTTAAGTATTAAATAAGTAATTTTAAGTAGTAATAATTAATTAAGGCAAAATGAGATCTCAATTCACACCAATAAAAGTAGAATTAAATTCCCTTTAAAACTCGAGTAACCATTTTTAAGGAATCGTAATTCCGTTATTTAAGAATATTTCTAAATATGAGAAAATAAAATCTAAATTCGTAATTCCTTTCGGAGTCCATCACACATATCAAATGTAACATAAAATCACAAAAAAACCAATAGCTTACCCAAGAAGTAAAAGTTATTTCTACAGATAAATTTAAATAAAGATATATTCTTTCAATTCCGCCTTTTAATCCATTTTTCTTAAAATAAGCATCAACTTTTCTCTGATTATTATACATCTTCTTTCAAAACTTTTTTATTAAATATTTATGTTCAAATCTTAAATTATAATCAAAATAAATTATTTATTTCCTTTTTAGTTGGCTAAAAATTCCTCACATGGAATTATTCGTAATTAGTTTGAGAAAATTAAAAAGAAAAATCAAACTTGATTTGACAACTATAGATAAAATGTACTCAATCAAATCGTATCCTATCTTATTAAACATCTTTATTTTATTTTTTCCATCCGGTGCAATAATTTTTTCTTTTTGTGTAAAATATATTTTGGGCACTCGTTCGTGAAATAATTTGTCAGAAAATTAAATTTAAAAAAAAAAAGTTACTGTTAAGCAATACATTAGGAGAAACGGGTTCAGAAAAGAGTTTGGCCATTACGAAAAATGTATTAATTTTTACTGCCTTTTTCAGTATGTAGCCAATAACAGGTCCATTATTGGTATTGGCACTCCTATGCGGATTGAGTTGCTTAAAAGACAAATTAAGTGCAATAATGATAACTCGCATGGTTCATTTGTGCTGACGACCTCATCACCCTTATTATTAAACAACAGTCTTTATTGGCTGCATGAGGGATCCGTATTGAAACTGTACATTTTAGGAGGAGTCTGGAAGGTTTATGTTTTCGTCCATTTGAAATTTTAGTTTTGTTGGTTTCCCTATCATATTTGAATCTTTCCATTAACACCATTAAAATGCTATCGAGAGTTAAAACTCGTCAATTTTTTATAAGCCCAAAGTAAGCGATTTAACTAAACAATATTAGTAAATAAATTAAATTAAATTAAATAATATATTTAAAAACTACAAAAGGAATCCTTTGGTGGTATGGTTAGCTAATCGCCCCCTTTGGGGATGTTTTGCGTTTTCTTGTATGAGTATGGTTTGTCATGCAACCAATCATTATGGTGTGTGATCTATTTAAGGTAGTGGAAGCTAATTTTGCAATGCAGTGATTGAAAAATAAATCAATAAATAAGAAAAGTTGGTATGTATCTTATTTTTCGTTTTTCTAATAAAATATTTTTTTTGTTAGTAACACAAACAGAGTTTTCATGCATTTTTATATAATGTAATTAAATAAATACGGATACACAAGTGAGATGTGCAAAAATCATTGCAGTCTTTTTGCAAGGGTTACAATGGAAAGTACTTTGGTGACAGCCGAAGCGCCTAAACATGAAATTTTATATACTTTTCAATATTGCTTATATATTAAAAAAAATAAAAAAAAGTTAAAAGTTTTTATTTGTTTTTTTTTTTTAATTTCCTCGTTTTTCATCGTTGCAAGTAAATTAAAATCAGGAGATTTTACAATTTTTTTCTCTATTTTGATAAGATCGGTCTTATTCTTCATTTCAATATTTATTTCTATTTTTTAAAATTTAAACAGTTGAATTTATAGTTTATTCGATAATTTAAATTTAAATAAGTATAAATTAAAAACGAGATAGATGATGAGATTGATATGGTAAAATCCATCAAAAGCACATATAACACCATGAAATCCATTCAACCAAAGTGGGAGGAAAAAAAAAATAGATGGACCTCTTATTACTCACTTTTAATAATATTCTCTACTAAAACCATGATATATAAGATAAATAAAATTATATAATTTTTAGTGAAAAAATATACGGTTTTATTTACTTTATATATAACATTATTAATTTTATATATTATATTATTAGTAGAAGATATTATCATGGTAGTTAACAATTAACATTATGGTGTACCTCTTTATTGCTCAAGTGTTAGGATACTTTTGCAAATCCCATAGCGAGGAGGGAAAAAAGGGGAAACAGAGCGAGAGAGAGATAAAGAAAAGAAAGAAAACTGAGGGGCCAGGATGAAAGTGGTAGGGGAAAAGCTGCCCAGGATCAGAGGAACATAACAGAGGTAAGGTAAGTAAACCTAAATACGTTTGCAGAAAAGAGAACCCTTGCTTATAAATACGCGTTTGCAAAGACAAAAACATATGAGATTGGGATTCGTGAAAGAGACCATCTGTGCCGGGATATCCATTGATCAGTATTTTTCTTATAAAAAAAATTAATATTTTAGAAATGCGATTTTATTGGATAAGTAGACAGGCGTGGAAATCAAATGTTCTTGATTGAACCGAGGTGGTTTAACTTTTCTGACACATGCTGATCGGTTTTCTGCAGCCACCAAATCGCTTATTGCTTTAATTTCGCGTTTAATGTTATTCTTGGATCAACAATATGAAATATATGATTTATTAGCATTTATAACTAGTGGAAAATAAATAATATGGAAGTAAAACGGTATCTTTCACCATAAAGATGAATTTTTCTTAATTAAGGGTAGAGTTAATTATAAAAAAAGTACCCTTTAATGGATATTCTCAGGAATCTCTCAAGGGTTGTAAGAAAATTTTCTTATACTTTGCGATAGTAATTATACCGAGCAAAAGGTTTTCTAATGAGTCATTTTAGAAGTGTTTCTAAGCAGTCATTAGTATTTTAGTTGCAAAACATACCAGACTGTTTGTATTTTCTAACTTTAAAATCTTATATTGTCGGCAAAATAAGAACTTTAAGTACTTGCGTTACTTTTAAATACATGAATATTAACAGAACTCTTTAGACATAGGCCTCTTGGGTCCATCCAGGTCTGACATGCCTCATCGTGTAGGGCCTACTATCTTGAGCTTAAGCCTTAGGTTGAACTTAATCAAGTCCAAAAAACTTTCAATGACTCAAAGATACCAAATAAAAATAAGAAACCAAGTCAATAATTGCCTCCAACATATGTAGGACACGTTGAACACCACAAGTCCACTCTCTCATATTTGCGAGAGATGATTCCGCCCACTAACTATCCTTCAATTGCCGTTGTCGCTCCACTATAAATATTAGACTACTGTCTAACGGTAAACTACTTAACACTTTATGCATTTAAACTTATCTATTACTTTCAAGTATTTCCTACTCTTCAAAACACCTTGCTGACTTAAGTATAAAAGTGGCCACGCCAGACAATACCTTAGTGTTCCCTCATAGTATTCTATTTTGCAGGCTTACTCAACGCATAAAGCCTAATTTTTACAGGCAAATACCTTAAGACAACATTTGGCATTACGTATAGGAAATTGAATTCCTACACAAGAAACCCCAAACATACTAAACACATTCCTTAAATGCAATTCTTGAATATCATGTCTCACCACGACGAAAAAGAGAGCCACTAGTTGGTAGATAACTAACCTGCGAGGAACTAACCCCTCCCAAAGGGAACATTGGAGAGGTGCCCAGAGCATACGAAACACCTGATTGAGAAGTTGGTTGCTCAAAACAAACTATTTTGCACTCGCTTCAAAAAAGTTGAGAGGTGCAATGTACATACCAACCCCCCCCCCCCCCCGCCCCCCCCGAAGCTTTGGATTCCTATACTAAGCAAAACAACCACTAGTAACAGTAGCAAATGGTAAGGATTAACAACCAGATCTCCCAATGCAACAGCAACCAACTAAGCTCGTGACCAATTGTAGACAAGCCCTTACTAGAAATGAGCAAGCAGCCGACTCATAGGGAGTACCAGCAAACTCTGCAACACTCCAAGCTCATTCAGTAGACGACATCTACCTTAATAAGCTTTGCATAATAGTGAGGAGGCTCTCTAAACAGTAAGGGAACAAGGCTGATGGCAATGTCGAGCCGGTCGCCAATAATAAGACCCTTTTTACTAGGGGTATCTAGGAAGAAGTGTTGCCCTTTAATAGCAAACTTCCATCCTTGGACCAATATAATGGCACAAGTGACCTCGATGATCACCTCCTCCACTTCCGCATTCTTATGAATCTCCATAGTCATAGGGACATGATAATGTACAAAGCTTTCTTGGGCACTTTAAGGGAAGTAGCTTGGAAGTAGTTCAACCACCTCCCCAACAATTGTATCAGCTTCTTTGAAGAGCTAATGCGAAAGTTCAACCTTCACTTTAGGGTTAGTAAGCTCTTGTCAAGGACACATCATCCTTGTACCTAACAAAGCAAAGTGAAGGTGAATCTCTACATGACTATGTGGCCCAGTTCAACGATACTATGGTTGAGATCCCTTAGTTGGACAAGGGCGTTGTTGTCCATGCCGCTCAACTTGGTACCTGACCTTCGAGAGACTTCTTCCAATCGCTTACGAAGAGCAAGTCAAAGACCTTGACTGACTTCTGGAATAAGGCCTAGAAGTACATTGACCAAAAGTACCACATTCGCACTAGGCGTGACACCGACCGCAAGAGATCGGGTGGAAAACAGGACAAGGAAAGATTATTCATGAAGGATCACCTCGGCCCAAGAATGCTGAGCAAATTAGAGGGGAAGGGCTTAGGAAAGAAGAAGTGCCCAACCTAGCGAGACCGACTCCCCCCTCTTATCTATACGCAGTACACCACTCTAAATAGACCTATTACTTAAATCTATTTCGAGGTGAAGCACAGGAACTTGCTGCAAAAACACTTGAAAATGAAGTGGAACCTTAGCCATCAAAACTTGGATAAGTACTGCCAGTTCTACGGTGACCACGGCCATACCACTAACGAATGTTTACAGCTAAAAAATGCAATCGAATATGCCATTCAATAGGGCTTCTTCAATAAATGTTACGCCCCGAAGTCCCGAAGTCGCAACAGTCCCGCCGTGTAAACCATTCTATGATAGAAACTGGCCTCACAGTTCCTACCATAGAGATAATCTACACAAGGCGTCGACGACCACTCGCTTTGAAGTAAACAGTTCGATTAATGATTATACTACAAATATGATAAGTAACTCAAATTACTGTTAAACGTAGATATTCATATAAATAAGTCCACAGAGCTTCCCAGGAAGATTTACATAATAACCACAGTTTACTAATTTACAGAATAACTAACAGTCTTCATCCTTTAACTACAAGATCAGTCTGGTTACACATTAAGCTAAACAACTTGATCCTCACACCCCTGGCTTCAAAAAGACTAACCTCTGGATAATTGTAGGGCGGCATGGTACTTGAAGAGATTACAAATCGGAACCTGCAAAAGGATCTATAAGGGTATGAGCAACTACAGCTCAGTAAGTTGAATTGGAGACTCATGAATGCATACAAGCACAAACAGGGTTATCAAACAATTATTTTCATACAATGCAACAATCAAGTGTCATCGCACAACGTAGTCCGGTCCGTTGTGAAATCAGAGAAATTTCACCCGCTCCGATCCGGGTTGAGGAGTTCCATGTTATGCAGCAGCTCACAACCAAACCCAGGCTTGTGCAATGGAGATCTCGCTCCTCCCGCGACTACCTTCGAACCATTGACTTCACTCCCGCCGCGACCTCCTCTCCTGTCACTTAGTTCGACTGAGGATGAAAAAGGGACCATTTTGCAATCCTGCGCTATCCCTTTCGAAGGGGTCGGTATTTGGTTGGAGAGTCCTATGATCCCCTAACGGGTTGCAATGCATGACATTTTCGGTTATTACGGTCAACTAAGATTAAATTCCGGTTAAGGTTTTCAAACAACTTCATACCCATTAAATCAGTCACAAAATCACTCACAGCACAAATTCCAGCACGAATTCAGATACATCAAACACATGCGCAAACTACTTACAATCACAAGCATATACAAGCCTAAGTCTCCGAGCACTACAAAACTAGTACTCTATTACAATAAGCAATAACCCAACTTACTTGAATTTGCTCAATCGCTCGATCCTCAAATTGCGAGCTGATTTGTTTCTGGATGTCCTATAATACAAATAAGTTCTTTTAGTACTTATATTTTATGGATTCTTATTCTAATTTATAATGTAACTCATTTTCCTCATGTATACCTACAACGTATTAATAATTCGTTGTATTTTATTTTGGGGTTCGGCTCCTAAACCAGATTCTAGTTTTAATTCCTAAGTCGTAATTAGGCTCGTGTCCCAATGTGACATTAATCACCTTATGCTCGGGTATTCAAATATTCTATAGGGTCGTAATTTTGGTATTCTAACTATTCGGTACACGCTAACCCTAATTGAGGTATCGGATTTATTCCCGATATGTAAAAATTTTACATTTTGAGATATTTACTTAAAATTAAATATTATTTCAGATTTATTATTTTTCTGTTTTCAATTATAATATTAACTAAATAGCTTTATTTTTTTAGATTTAGTAATTTATATTTTTACATTTTCCTAATTTCTTATATTCTTTACCTAATTTCTCTAATTAACCATAATTAGTACCTAAAAGCTAGGATTAGGGTTCCACTGCAGAGATTAACTTCCTTAATCATCTAATCAAGATCCAAATCAGTAATTAACATTCTAATTACCTAATTAATCCCAAATCACCCAATTTTACCATCATTTTAGGGCTAAAAATTAACTTAAAATTTTCGAAAATTAATTTAAAAAAAAAGGCTTCATAGCACTGTTCTAAATCATATGAGAGTCCTACAGAAAAATTTTGAGCCCCAAACTACATCCCTAAGCCTATTTAATTTCCGGTTTAATCATGTTCGGTTTTGAACAATTTCTTAAGAACCCTATATTTCCAGACATAATTAAACTAAATCTACATACAATAAAACCTCAGAATAACAAGTTTCATAATTTTCTGGGCAAAATAACTAATTTTACAAAATTATACAAAAATCGGGATGAGTAAATGACTAACCGGTTCAAGGATTTCTGGCCGTCCAAACCCGGTCCAAGGCTGTCGGCCGGTCCAGACGCTGGTCCTAAGGTAGGGTGGTGGTGGTGGTTCGGTCCCAGGTGGTGGTGGGTGGTGGTTCTAGTTCACCTTGCTAATCTGCACAGTTTTCTTTTTTTTTTTTATTTTCTGGAATTTCTCTCGATTTTTCTTGTGTTTCGATTTTTCTCAGATTACAAACTGTCCAAATGTCTTCTGTGAATTTTTTCCTTATTTATAGACAAACATAGTAATTAATGTGCATTAATTGGATGTGATTTTACCCATTTCCTTGATTTTAGGCTTTTAGTTTGGCAAATTTTTATTGGCTAATTTTTTTTCTTTTCAGTCACGACCTGATCTAGTTGCAGACCTCTCCTTCTGATTTTTTTATAATTATTTTGTATTTTTCTTTAATTATTTACTTAATTTTCGGCCTATTTTAGCAATTACGCGTATTTTTATCTACACGTAAATACATGTATGGTACACGTGAACATTCCTAAATATTATTTTAGTCATTCTAAAATTTTTAGTATACATATAATCTATCTTTGCTAATTTATTAGTTATTATATTACACTTTTTGCATTTTCGGTAATTAGCAGTTATTATGCTTAAAATTTGAAAATTTTATAGTCTCCTATTTTACTACTCACTTTCTTAATTTTAAGTTTACAGAGTCATTTTTACTGGTATTTTGTTAAATAGTTTATAATTTGGGTTTGATCGGATCCTTTAGCCGATCGTCCTAAACCTTGGGTTTTAAGTTCAAACCTATGGTTACTTGGCTTGGCTTTAGGGTTTACAATAAATATATAGCTCAACCAAAGAATGATGACCATTCCAATGAGGACCAAACACCCTGGAGGCGACAGACTAAGGGTGCAAGAGTAAAGCAGAACGCTGACCATTGCGACGACTGTGGCCTTAACGACGTCATTAACATAATAGTTGGGGGATCATACCCTAGGAGCCATCTAGGCACCAGTAACTCAGTTAACACCCCGTCCGAGGTGCTGGCAGTAAGGGAGAAGGGACAGAATCTAGATATTTCTATCTCCTTCTCCGATAAAGATATGGAAGGAGTAGATACCCCCCATCAGGACACCCTAATAATAAAGGTGAGGATCATGAATTTCATAGTCTTGAAAATAATGGTGGACATTAGCAGCTCCATTAATTTTCTCTTCCTCTACACATATGAGAGGATGAAGAAGAAGTTACCAGTCAAGATGAAGCCATACCACCACAACCCGATCGACTTTAATGGAAGTACTGTCTGAGCTAAGAGGATCATTACTCTAGACATGGAGCTTGGCGATGACGACTACATAGCACAATGACCAGTGGAGTTAATTGTGATTAATTGCCCCTCTCCTTACAACACTCTCCTGGGAAGATTAAGTCTAAATGTGTAGGAATATGTAGGTATAATAAAAAATTGGGGTAAGAATATGTAGGTGTAATAAAAAACTTTAATGAGAGTTATACGTTAGGGCCACCAGAGGTGATGAAGTCTTTGCTTTAGAGACCGACCCGCAGGAGAATCTAGAGGAGATGGCCAAGCTAGGTGAAAAAATTAAAGACATCCAGATCAGTTCCTCTCCCAACCAGACCATGAAGGTCGGAATCGAAAGTCTTCCCTAGGTGAGGGTCGAAATTATTGCCCTCTTACGAGCCAACTTAGATAAGTTCACTTGGTCGACATCAAACATGCCTAGGATCTCACCCAACCTAACAACCCATAACCTCAATATTGACTCCACCGTGCGACCTGTCAAGCAAAAGAAGAGGCACTTCGCTTCGAAGAGACAGCCAAGATTAAGGAAAAGGTATAGAAGCTGCTCAGGGCCTACTTCATGAGGGAAGAGAAGTACCCAACGTAGCTAACAAACATGGTGCTAATCAAGAAGAATACTGGGAAGTGGCGTATGTGTGTTGATTATACCAATCTCAACAAAGCTTGCCCAAAAGACTGCTTCCCTCTCTCGAGAATCGATCAGCTCATTAACTGCACCTCGGGATACACCCTATTAAGTTTCGTAGATGCCTTCTCAGGGTATAACCAAATTAAAATAAACCCTAATAATGAAGTCCGTACCTCCTTTGTCACCGACTACAGCAAATACTGCTATACGATGATACCATTCAATCTAAAAAAGGCTAGGGCCACGTACCAACGGATGGTAATAAAATTATTCAAGCCTTAAATCCAGTACAATATGGAGGTTTACATCAACGATATGATTGTCAAAAGCACGAAGCTAAGTGATCATGTCAAGGACCTCCAGGAAGCCTTTAACTAAATGCGTACACAAGACATGAAGCTGAACCTCCAGAAATACGTTTTCGAGGTTAATTCTGGCAAATTCCTAGGCTTCTTGATCACCTAAAGAGGTATTGAGGCCAATCCTGAAAAGAAAAGCACCATTAAGGTGATGAAGCCCCACACCTCAATCTGAGACGTATAGAAGCTCACTAACATGATGGTCGCATTGAGCAAGTTCATCTTGAAAAGCATGGACAATTCTTAAAAATCTTGAAAAATCCAAAGGGTTTTAAATGGACCCTGGAGTATGCCGCCACCTTCCAACAATTCCAACATTTCCTTACACACCCATTAATCCTCTCTAAGCCTGTCTAGGAGGAACACCTATTCTTGTACCTGGCCATGAGCGATCGAACGCTCTTCTTTATGCTGGTCAAAGTACATAGAAGAAAGCATAAGCCCGTATACTACGTTAGCCATATACTCCAGGGGCTTGAGGTTAGGTACACCTAGTCAGAAAAATTCGCTTTAGTTGTCGTCATCTTAACACGTCAACTAAGGCCTTACTTCCAAGCGCATTAGATTATCATGCTCACAAATCAACCGCTACGTACTATGCCACAGAAGCCTGACGCGTCTGGACATCTGATGATGTATGCAATGGAGATAAGTGTATACGGAATCTAATACCACCCATGAGCGGCCTACAAGGCATAGGTGCTGGCCAATTTCGTAGTAAAATACACAGGAGAGACAGAAGCACCCTAGGCAATGATAGACCAGTGTAGACTCTCCACATTGATGAATCATCCACCTTGGGGGGTAAAGGTACGGGTTTCGTTTTGACCGGCCCATATAAGGTCATGGTCTGCTACACCCTCAAATTCGGGTTCAATGCCAGCAACAACGAATCCGAGTATGAGGCTATCATTACTAGTCTCAAGTTGGCCAAAGAGATCGACGCCGAACACTTATAGGTCTTTTCGAACTCTATGCTAGTCGTCCAATAAGTCCAAAGAAAATATGAGGCCAAGGACGATATAATGACAAGGTACTTAGAGAAGGTGAAGAGCCTTCTAGCTGAATTCCCCTCGTAGAGCATCATAAAGATCCCTTGACTCGAGAATTCAAAAGTCGGTTGGCCATCTAAACTCGCCTCCATTG
This sequence comes from Lumnitzera littorea, assembly GCA_024138015.1. Classification (NCBI taxonomy): domain Eukaryota; kingdom Viridiplantae; phylum Streptophyta; class Magnoliopsida; order Myrtales; family Combretaceae; genus Lumnitzera; species Lumnitzera littorea. Next base: position 26,071,663 of record JAMXBB010000011.1, read on the forward strand.
GGATATAGAAACTAGAGGTGAGGGATAAGAAGATCTTCATAGAGTATCTACCGAAGAAGAACATAACTCCAGTCTCGATTGAAGTCTTGAAACTGACAACAGCAACATCAGAGTCGAGCTAGATGGATCCCATCTCGAGTTATTTAGGGTAAGGTATGCTCTTAGAAGACAAGAATGAGGTAAAGAAGCTCAGATATCACGCCACCAACTACACCTTAGTAGATGGCGTCCTATATAGCAGAGGCATCAACCTCTCCTCACTCAAATGCCCTTGAGAAGGTAAAGGCCTGCACGTCACAGAAGAGCTGCATGCCGGAGTGTACAACAACCACATTCAGTCCTAAGTCCTCTACCTCTGGGCATTATAGCTCGAGTATTATTAGCATACCATGAGGTAAGATGCCAAAGCCGTAGTCCAGAAGTGCTCGTAATGCCAAAAAGCATGCCCTTATCAGTCATGCACCCAGTACTAGTCTCCAGCCTTTGACCAGCCCATGGCCGTTCACTCAATGGGGTATCGACATCCTTGGGGCTTTCCTAAAGGCTTTAAGAGGCTGGGAGTTCATCATAGCCACCGTCGACTACTTTACCAAGTGGGTCAAAGTTAAAACAATAGCCAAAATCATGAAGAGAAGTGTTGAGTTTTTCGTTAGAAACAACATCCTCTCATGGTTTAGGGTACCTTACACTCTCGTCATGGACAGTGGGCAATAGTTTGACAACCCCAAATTCAAGGAATTTTACGCCAAACACCACATCATGCCATACTTCATATTGATTGCCCATCCCTAATCAAATGGGCAGGTAAAGGTAGCTAACCAAATTATCCTAGATAGCTTGAAGAAACAAGTGGACTAAGCTTATAACATTTAGGCAAACAAATTGCTAAACATTCTGTAGGGATATAGGGCTACCCACCAAACTTCCATAAGTGAAATGCCCTTTCGCTTGGCGTTCGAGTCCAAGGTAATTCTCCCGATTGAACTTGAACTCCCTAATATCCAGACTTGAAGCTTCGACGCCACCCTTAATGAGTCCTTACTGCAAGCTAACATCAACCTTATTAAAAAGATCCGAAAACTCGCTATGGCTTAAGTAACTGCATACTACCACTAAGTCACCTAATACTATGATGAAAAGATCAAGCATAAGGAATTCAAGATCAGTAACCTAGTTTGTCGAAAGTTAGAGGCCACTAGCTTATGAGAAGGACAGGGTAAGCTAGCCCCCAATTGGAAAGACCCAATTAAAGTCAAGGAAAACTTGGGCAATGGAGCATACAGACTAGAAAGACTGGACAATGAGTTCATCCTACATGCATGGAATGCCGATAACCTTTGGCTTTACTTTAATTAACATATTACTATATAAATCATTTCATAATAATGAATGGAAATTACATTTTATAATTGTTGTCTACCATTTTCTCTTTCTCTCTCATCGTCTCAACCTATAAAAGGGTGAACGGACCCATTTATTAGGTAGGTTAGAATGCTACCAACCTGACCCCCTAGGGTAACTTCGGCAATGGGAAACACCCTTTTGCAGAGGAATTCTCACTTTCCGGGCAATTTAGAAAACTACCAACCTAACCCTCTCAAGTAACCTCAGTAAGGGGAAACACCCCTTGTACAGAGGAACTCTTACTTTCTAGGCAAGTTAGAAAGCCACTAACCTGACCCCCTCAGGTAACCTCAGCAAAGGAAAATACCCCTTGCACAGGGGAACTCCCACTTTCCGGATAAGTTAGAACGTCACCAACCTGACTCCCTCAGGTAACCTCGATAAAGGGAAATACCCCCTACATAAAGGAACTCCCATACACAAACATTCAAAGAAGAAGAAGAAGAAGAAGAAGAGAGCCAAAGTGCACAAAGGGAATATGAATAAGTTAAAACTTCATTCATTATGCACAAATTACAATATTAAGGTCAGCCTTCTAACTTGGGATATAAGTAGGAAAAGAAGTACAAGGAAAATAAAACTATTGCCTAGGATTAGCTAACTCCAACAACTCCGAAAAGTCTAAAGCTTCAATCTACTTAAAGTGTTGATCCATCCCTGGCCTTTAGGGAGGCTAGCTTTGGGCTGGAGTAGAGCCTAAAGGTTATACACGAAGGTCAGCAAGAGGATCACCCTGAGAAGCACCCTTAGGGGTAACCTCCTACTGAGCTGCTGGGGTAGAAGTGGATGTAGAAGCACTTTACCTAGCCCCAGCAGTAGAAGGGGCGCCTTAAACTTAGCAAGCCACTTGAGCAGCCTTCCTCTCATGTGCTTAGGCCTCCCTTTTCTCCCTAAAGGTGGGGGAATCCAAAAAACTCAAGTCACATCCAAATGATGGAAGAGCACCTCTCTCCTTATGAAGCAGGAAGAATCGGTAGACAAGTCTTCTAGCTTGTCCAACCACTCTTCCATCTTTCGATAATCGACGATGGCTTTCTTCGTAGCGGCATTACTAAAGACCTCCCCGCTCTCCATTTTGGAGATGATCTCCTCCATCTCTAAAACTTTCCCCTATAGCTCTTGGACTTACTGTTCTAACCCTACCCTCAGACAGGCCAACTCTAGCGAAGTAGCTTTGATACTATCGCACTTAGACGCCTTCATCACCAACTCAGTTTGTAACCCAGTAACTAATGCCTTCGGCTTAGTATTTTCCCTCTTAAGTTAGGCCTTAGTCTCCCTCTCCTTGTCTAATCTTTAAGAGAGATGAGCCTTAGTCCTCTATTCATCTTCAAGCCAAGCCTTCTAGTCGTTGGCTTTCTTAGCAACCTTTTCAACTGCGTTTCTCTCCTATTCTACATCCTTCAGCCACCCTTAAAGCCCAGCCACTTGTACATAAGAGGGACATAAGCGCCGATTAGCTTTGATGAATTTATCCAAATATATACTAGTAAAGGACTCTACCTCTTGCAGGTCATTCAATGCCTTATGCAATGCCTCTCGAAAGCCCTTTACCTCTTTCTGGGCTACATTGTACTTGCCCAGTTGAAGCAACACTTGGCCATGGTACTGCAAGGAAGCACGAAGCTTAGGTTAGTTCGATGACAAGGGTAAAGTACATGAAAGTGAAATAAGTGAAGGCTTACTTGCCGTATGAGTGTGCTTAAATGGCCCGCCATCTCCATAAGGTCGCCCCTTCTTACCTTAGATAACTCATTGAGGACGGCTCAATTGTTAGGGGTGTACGACCTTAATGAGGCCTAGTAGTTGAAAGTTCAATGCCGCGACATAAAGTCATTAACCCAAACCTCCTACTTTGGCTTCAAGAGCTTTCTCTTGACCCTCTTCATCTCAACCTCAAGAGCTTAGCTTAGGAGCTCTTCGTTTCAGGCGACGTACGAAACTTCCTTGAATAAGTTCGGCTCAATCCCTAAGAATCTGAACTTACTGAAGATGTCAAAAAACTCATCCCCAGGTTCTTCTATACATTTATAAAGATGAGATTCCGGTCATTTGGCTGAAGGGCACCCTTGCCAAAGGCCTTTCCTTCTTGGCCCTAGGCGCTATCTCCCCAAGTGTCTTAAGAACCTTTCTCTTGTGCCTTACCACTTCAAGCAAGGCAGTAACCTCGGCCATCTCCTCTTCCCTAACCCCAAGAGCGGCAATCATTTCGATATCTGACTCCTTGGTGTCTGATATGGACCCGGCTAAGGATAGACAAGACCGGCAGTCAAGGTAGGTTCGATCCTGTCAAAGGAACAAAAGATAGAGTGGGTTTAGTAAGGGTTTTAACGAATCCGTGAGCCACTTAACTGGATATGACACACTAGCTAGATTCTACATAGACTTAAGACTCGTTGGATGTGACTCACCGATCCGAGTGATAAGGTTGCTTACTACAATCCTTACTAAAGGGATTGATAAGAACTGGTAAGAGAGAGAGAGAGCTTTCCAAGAGAAAAGACTCAAAATGGGTTTTTCATTAATCTTCTATTTATTTATGCATTGTTACAAAAGCTACTATTTATAGTACATTCTAAACCCTAGTGGCAAAACTGTAAATAATGTACAAGACCTTAAATCCTAAAAAATTGGGCCCATAAATAAAATAAAGGTAAACATGTACAAAAATATAAAACTATGCGTTTTATAGGGAGAAGTCAACCCATAATTGCCGAATTTTGAAGTCAGTCGACAATAGTTTCTTCAAGCTATGCCAAGTAGATCCAACCCTCGGTAACGTGATCTCTCGGCCACTAAGTTGATGACAAACTTTAGTCGAGTGAATCCAACTCTCGGAAACGTGATATCTTAACTTATCAGCAAGAATGATGCCGAGTAAGTAATTAGTTAGGCATGGGTGAGGATCAGTTGTTGTCTCGGCCTTTTGCTTCTCGATACTCTATCTGTAAGAAATAAGTTATTCGGCTCTGCAAGCAGAATGAGTCGGCAAGTAGATGAGCTCGACCTTGGTAGTCAAGTTGGGTCGGTACCTCGAAGCCCATCAGTGTCGGTGGGCTCATCCCCCCACAATAATAGGCTCGGTAATAGGGATAAAGGCAAGAGAAGTAAGTACCATGCCCACAGGCTCCATAGCCAATGGCTCTACCCAAGGAACGATAGGAATCCCTTGAGGAACAGCCACTAGTCGAACCTTGCTAGTCTCCCCAACCCCTGAATTTGCTTGCACCACCTTGCCTTTCAAATCAGACGCCTTAGTCCTCGCTTGCTAGCGACTCATCAGCTCGTCTACGAAGGGGCAGGGAACCCTAGCAGCCAAATTTTCACCTGCAAAAACATATCGAAACAATAAGGAAAAAGAAAAATGAAGCAAAAACAAAAGAAACAACTACTACCATTCACCGACTCTGCTATGATCGATACAGACAAGGAAGATCCCCCGTTTTACAAAAAGACTTCGGACGAAGCATCTCTACACTAGTACAACAGACAAAAGTGTTCACAAAAAGAACAAACCTATGCCTTCCGCCTATTTCTTTACCACAGCTTTCTTCATGCTAAGGAAAAGCTCGAAGATAGGATGCCAGAAGTATCTCTCTATGGTCCCCGTAGCATTTATCACCTAGATATGTTTGAGGGCCATAAAGGCCTGAATCTCCTATACGGCCTCCGCATCACTAAGGCCAAGCCCCTTTTGAGTGCCAATCCAAACTAGCTCAACCCATTACATCGAAAAATCTGTTCCTTGAACAGATCAACCACCACATAGTCATCCTGCCAACCCTTTACTAAATCAGTAAGGTTATAAAATAGTTTTTTTCCAAGACGAGGTTGGAGGTATGGCTACTCTTCGATGCTTTTCCACATGTAAAAGTGGTTAAATAGCTCAGGAGTGGCTTTTATCACTAGATATTTGCAAAGTACTTAAAAGGCCTCCAATACCCTCCACCTATTGGGAGGGACCTGTGTCGGACTGTATTGGTGAAAGTTGAAGAGCTTTTTCTCAAAGCTACTAGGAGGGAGGCATTGCCTAAACTCCAAGCACTTCTCAAACACTGCGAAGCACCTCCCTAAAAGCAAGGCCACTTGCTCATCCTTGCTTAGCAACCAAATCTACTACCTAGGGATCACCTCAACAACAAAGTTGCTTAGGATCCAACTGAGGGTAGATGGCTTACTCTTACTTACCTGGCTGCTAGGGCCCTTACCCGTCCTAGGCTCATCGAATAAATCCTTGGGAAGGGGGCAAATGCATACACATCTCTTAGGATGGCGTTAATGAGCCTAGCCTTATCCAGTGCCTCCACTGCCATCCTAGTGGAGTCATCAAGTTGTGCCAACGACATCACTTTGTCCTCTCTTGTTAAGGGAAGGGATCATTCCTTGTAGACTTAGAGTCAGACAGCCGTGATGAGTCCGAACTTGTCTCACCTGTATTAGTCAACATGGTTGTGAGAGGTGATGAAGAAGATCGAAATTTGAAGAGTTCTCGAAGAAGTTCAATGTAAAAGAGCGAATTTTGTAGTAATAAAATAGAGAGATTGCATAAAAGTAATCTTTCATTGTAATTGTGCTATTTATAGGCCAAGCGTTTAAGAAACCGCATAAGTAGTTATAGGGATTTGCATAAGCACAAATCCCTTGGAATGCTGCGGGATAAACACGTAGAGTTAGTTTTGATTAGACGTTCACCTTTAAAAGGAAAAACACATACTGCTGTACGCTGGCCTACAAAGCAGGACACTTGTCACATTACATTAAATGCATTGAAAATAAGTATAATAGGGTCAAAATTTTAAAAGTTTCTTCTATAAGAAGTTTCCCTAAGGTCCCTTCAACTACCATTTGGTCGATACCTTAGAAGTGTGGCATCCTAAATCACATAATTATGCCTATTTGGTCCATGACAAGCTCAATTCAGTTAGGCTTACTCGGCGCCTTGGATCGCTTACCTGATGCCCCATACTCCTCACCTCATGATCAACCACCCAATTGGATTCAAAGGCATCCCACTCTGACACTCCAACCAAAGCTCCATGTTGCTTGAGTCTTCAACACTTCACTTCGAAACGGTTACTGATACCTCAGCTTTTCCCACCTTAGGCAATTCCGCCTTAGCTAACAACCATCTTGAGCATTGTCTCCTCGGCCTTTTGCCTACCTGAACTTTCATCCTCGCCACTTAAACACTGTAACGCCAGCTTGAGCTCTCCCAAGCTATCCTAAGTCAGATCAACTATACACTTGAGTAGCCCACATATCCCTTCTCCTTACTTTCGCATCGGTAACGAGACTAGGGGGGGCGGGGTGGGGAGGAGGGAGGGCAAGTGTTAATAGAGCTCTTTAGACATAGGTCCTTCAGGCGCGTCTAGATCTAATACGCCTCACTATGAAGGGCTTACTACCCTGGGCTTAAGCCTTAAGCCAAACTTGACCAAGCCCAAGAAGCTCTTCAATGACTTAAAGACACCGGATAAGGATAAGAGACCGAGTCAACAATCGCCTCCAGCATATGTAAGACATGTTGGACACCACGAGCACACTCTCCCATACTTATAGGAGAGGATTCAACCGACTAACTGCATTCCAACTGTCGGTACCACTCTACTAGAAATACCAAACCACCACCTAACCGTAAATTACTTGACACTTTGCGAACTTAAGCTTATCTATTGCTCTCAAGTATTCCTTACTCTCCAAAACACCTTGCTGACTCAAGCATTAGAGTGGTTACGTTCGACAATACCTTAGCATCCCCTCATAATGTTCTATTTTGCAAGCTTACTCAACGCGCAAAGCTCAATCTTTACCAACAAATAAAACTTTTGAGTTAATTAGCCTTTACATGACTTACAAAATAATAATATAAGGAAAATAACACAATAGCTCATATTATATAATTGGGGCGAAAAGTAACATAGATATAAAAGTTAGTAAAAAGCCATAACAACTTAGAAGATTCTACAGTGTTATCCATTAATTTGACAGAATCAGTCCCGCCTATCATCTCACCATTTATTTCCATATTTTTAAATATCAATCATTAAATTTACAATTTGTTTAATAATTTAAATTTAAAAATGATCAAATCAAGAATAAGATAGATGACAACACCGGTCCCATAAATAAAAAGTATGGGACCATAGAAAAATCTTAAGAACTCAAGTTATGTAAGACTACAATAATTAAAGGACAAGGTGCATAAACTTGTGTATGTTTTTTCGAAATATGCCCCCATAATGGATTATGCTTGGATATTGGATAGCATTAGATTTTACTTTTGCCAGTTTTTTCCTTTTATTTTTCTTTTTCTTTTTTAAATATACATTAATTGCAAACGATATATAAAAAATATTTACTCTCACATTTTTAATTATCATTTCATGCTTTTTCGATAAATAATAAATAATATATTTATAAACAATGTTTTAGCTATATCATTATTCTATTATTTTATTTTCCAAAATTTAAGCCCGCAAGGCCAATACTACTAATTTCTTTTTCTTTCTAATCTCATTGCAAAATACAAGCTTAAATGGGTAACTTCCACAATTGCTTTAAATTTTGCTAAATCAGAATTGTCATATCATAGAGCTTACATGTTACTTAAATCAATACTCTCATGGTTGCACTAAATTTAGGTGCTAAATCCTAAGAGCTGATTTTGCATGATCTCACATATATTGTTTGAAAACCATAAATGTAAGATAAGGATAATAGGTTTGTTAAACAACTCTCAAAAAAGAGGTTCATTTATGAAAATGAAAATCGTAAAGTTTAAAGAAATAATAAAGGGACAATGTCGTAAATATTATGAAAACTTTGGTCAAAAGTTCAATTTATTATATGAACATTTAACTTGCAAATTTAATACTTATATGGAATTTTTTGTGCCATAATAGTTTTGTCTAGTCATCAGTAAAAGTGAAACACATATCGCATGTATGTATAGTAGATGGTAACGATGATGCCAAAAGTTTCAATTGGGTACTAAATCGAACAAGTTGAAAACTCAAATACTAAATTAAACTTTTGACCATAGTTCAATTAACATTAGAAAAAGATAGTAGCTATGATGCACATGTGACACAATTACAAAAAGATAGTAGCTATGATAAATAGTTTCTATTATCTAAAATTTACAACTTTTACATTATTCAACTGCAAGACAATTTTGATAATCCAGATTATAATTTATACTGGTGCTAAGTAGGTACAAAGTGAATATTGTATGACACACTATCAAAACCCTACCTTTTAGGTACATATTCCTAAATTTAGACCAATAACATACCAATGACTTCTTGTAACCACCCGAAGAATCTATGCCCCATAAAACCTAAATGGTACATTATAAACTACAAAACCTATAAAATTCAAAAAAATATGCACTAAAAATACGCATATGAAGCTTAAAGTTTCGATTTAAGGAAAATAAATTGAAATGTTGAAATAAAGTTATAATGTTTATGAAGAAATGTTAATAATAAGAAGAAATGAGATAATAAAGGCTCAAAACAACAGCAAAGATATAGTTAGTAATGCAAAGAAATTGCACAAGAGAGGTATATAATAATAATGTACAATTGAGATAACAAAGAGACAAAATATAAAATGTTTTAGGTTTGGGCTTTGTTATGGATAATGGGATTGGGCTATAATCTATATGTTTGTTCATTTATTTATTTTTTTATGTATGTACATATTTATTATTATTATTATTAGTAGTAGTAATAGTAATAGTAATAGTAATAGTAATAGTAGTACTGCTACTACATAGAACATCTAAGATAGAAATATAATGCTGCTATACATCCATTATTATTTAATAGTTTTTCCAAGATGGTTACATATACCTTAGAAACCATACTACATATAGTTTAAAATATAAGTTCTAAGATAGGTATAAAGCTACAAAAATGTTGTATTTATACCTACTCTATGAGAATCAGTTCTTAAAAATTATACCCTAGATCTACTTTATGACCTTGAATACTTATTTGGAACCTACTCAGTTGAATAAGACATCACACTATAGAGTATTATCGAGTTACCATTTACTTACTCACTCTTAATTTATACATATAAGTAAGAATTTCTTTGATTAATCTTTGTTTCAATATTTTACCTCTATCTGATCTAAACTTATATAAGTTATGAACTAATATCTTTCATTTTCAAAACAAACATATGGATAAATTATTTTTTCGATATCTTATTTAAATGACTATGAATAAATCGATAATGGAATGGGATTCGGAAAATGAAAAGAAGAATGTTAATAAGTGACATTTGGTCACTATTTAAGAGATTAAAAAAAAAAAAGAATTTCTATACCTTAGTTTTTATAATGCGTATAATCAATAATATAAAAGTAAGAGTTTCATTTTTAAACCTCTTATTTAATGTCTTTTGGATATCTATCGACAGAATTCTAATAAAAATTTACGTATTTTCAATATAATATTGAAAAAATAAACTTTAGTTTGGATATTGTGATAAGAAAAGAAAAAAAAAAAAAAAAGAAACGAAAAGAAAGATGTGGAGGTTCAATATGTATATTTTTATGAAAAGTTGCTAGATATTTTAATTTCTGATAAGAATATATGTATTTTTATATATAATGAATTTATCTTTTCTTATCTTACATCTTCCAATCGGAATCGATGCGTGAAAGATACCAAACACTTGGCCACCTTTTAGGTTCATAAATCATAGCCAAAGAGAAGTACAATTGCTAATTAAACGCATTAAAAAGTTGCCAATTGGTTGTACTTTAGATGAAACTCTCCAAATCTTCTCGAGGATCGACTGTTGTATAATGTATATATTATTATATGTCTACGCATCATTTTATTTTATTCCTATGATGGCACATTACGACACTCAAGTCAGAAAACAAGTAGTTGAATAATTACAATTTACTCCAAACCATTGACTACCTTAAGGTGATGGGACCCGTTTGGCATGCGCAAGGCCGGCAAAAAAAGAGTTAAAATAACAAAATGTTAAATCTTTTATCCCTTTGTCGGTGTGCCGTTCTCAAATAGTATAAAGGCACTTTCCCTTCCAATTTTTTTTTCCCTTTTGGGGATCAATATGATGAAAAAGATATGTTTAAATCTAATCAACCTCAATGGATAATCAACATATATTATATATTATTAGATTATAAAAGTCTTGACTTTCATTTTATTCTTATAAAATATATATTTAATTGAAAATCCATAATCAATTAACTATTTATAAAAATCTATTTTTTGAAATAGATGTAGATCCATCTTTCTCATATACTTTCTTACTGTTTTCCCCCTTTGTCTTAAGATATATTTTTGTCGAGGAATGCTTGTCATAATTTGAAATAAAAAGCTATACGATCCTTCTTGTGTTTTTACCCCCATTAATAAAGATATGCAAGGGCATAGGTCTAATAGCAACTTTATTTACATCAAGGAAACTTACTAATTTCCGCATTAGTTGTTTAGACACTAATCAAAACTAGCCCTGCATCAAATAGTTTATAAATTCAAATGTACTTGATCATTGTGTTAGCAATCTACCATTTCCTAGTTTAGATGTGTAGATTCAATTGATTATGGTGATCTTAAAGGAGTGGCATAAAGATGATACATTAAGGGATCATTTGGAAAGAAGGTCAATGAAGAGGACCAAACGGTTTTAATCATTTGAATAGAGTGACAGACAAAAGAGCTTAAAGCATCAACCACACTATTCTTGAGCAAAAGTAACTTGCTCTTCATCTAAATGTTGTTTGATATTTAAGAGTAGAAACCTAATAGCATAGCACTGTTTTTGACACTAGCCATTGGACTTTGTCTAATAGCCTAGAACCAAAGACCACAACAGCCTAAAACCACTCTCATCATTAGTAAGGTACATGCCAAGCCCAAACAGCGTACCTAGATCACTAATTACCAACCAATCATTCCACATCCAAGCATGGAGTAGCTAAGGTCTATGTCCCTAGTCTAGGCAATCGATATGCAAATCGGACGAGGCTTCGTTCAACTTAGTCCATACATTTACCATCATGGATCAGAGGAGCTGACGTGTCTTTACAATCCATAGGGAGCAATTTCCCAACTAACTATTCTAATCAACAATACAACAAACATGTCGCACTAATATGATGTGACACTTAACAACCCACCTTAGTAGGGCATTACTCTACAGTACCTTGGACAAGACAACTACAAGTCCCAAGGATAATCATTCCTCCTACTAATATCTACTAGTCTAGCCAAGGTACTTAAAAACCCAGAACTACACGCTCGAATTAGGTAAAAAATATAAGCAAGCATTCTATAAATACTTCCCCCTAAAATCATCTACAAGTAACACTAAATACTGGAACCTCTTTAAGGATTTGGAAGCTAATCCTCTCACTATTCCGCACCCTACTCACGCACTCTTAATAATTCTTCACTACGCTCCTTTCTCTCCAAGGCTCTAACTTAGGTATCGAAGTAGTTATACAGAACAACTTGCCCCCTATGTATTTTACAAGAAGTTCCCTGACCATTTAGACCTCCTAGAGGCCCATTCTACCCTACGAGGCCCAAAGACTTTGCCACGCCCCAAATCTATGAAGTTATAACAGTCTCGTTGTATGAATTATTCAAAGATAAAAGCTAACCTCACAATTGATATTCCAGACTCAATCCATACAAGGCGTACTCAACTCAATCGCTTTAAAGCATTCAGTTTGAAATTTGTTTGATATAAAACTTATGGTGTAGTCTCTGAATATAACTTTTATAACAGACCTGTAGTATTTTTCTATAGTAAAAATATATGTACAAGTTTACATTTGAGATAAAAATATACAACACATAGGTATTTTTCCATACATTTAACCCAATAGTAAAAAATTACTAGGTTACCCAATGAGACCCAGTTAGTTTTTCAAAAGGAAAAAACGAGAAAAGAGATAAATCCAACCATGTCTTAATTAATCTTACTCCCTAGCCCTGTTTGCTACAAATCTAAAATTAGGTAAACTGCCACATTTGACATTAAACTTGCAAAAATAACTATAAGGGAATAAGTGACAATTCACTTAGCAAGTGGAATGGAGATAGAAATATATATCCAATACAGAACAATCAAGGTTTTCAATCAATTTAGTTAGATGCAATGTATGTACAAGCAAGTGTAATCACACAACATTATTCGGTTCGTCATGAAATTAGAAAAATTATGTTCGCTTTCATTTGGGTTAAGGAGTTTAATGTTGCATACTTACAAATAGAAGCTAAACTATCACTTATGCAAGGGAGAACATCCTTCACCCGAGACTATCTTTGAACTATTGTCCCTAACCTTATCGTAACCTTTTCTCCTCTCACTTATTTCAACTAAGGGTAGGGAAAAAACCATTTTAGTTATCTTCATCGAAAGGTTCATGTTTGGTCGAATAACCCTATACATTTCTTCTTATAAGTTATGATGCATGTCAGGTTAACAATTAAGCCAAGATCAAGTTTGTTCATTTTTAGGATGACCAACCAATTTCAAACAATCCAAGTAAAACAATATATACAAAACAAACATAAAATGGAGCTCAATTCCTACAACAACAATTCAAATTTTAAACACGTGTTGCACACATAACTAACTATAATTACAACTAGAAACATTACAAAATTTCCAAGTATTATAAAATAATACTTCAAAATGCTACAAATTATTGATCACACTTACTTAGAATTTGGTTGCTCTCCAAACTTAGTTGCTAAACTTGTCCCCTATTGAAAATGTAAGCCTCTTTCTTCTATGATTCAATTTCAAGAGGTTAATTTAGGGCATCCATGAAGGTAGACCGATTAAGTTGATATCTTACAAGGAGGTCATAAGGATTAGATAAGGTCACTCCATAGGTTCAAAATATGAAAATATAATAAAATAATACTATTATAGATAAATGGCTAATTTTATTATATTACGCTGTATGTACCAAAATCATACAAAATAGGTTTTGAAAAGTACCTAGAACTTAGATATAAATTATATGGACTATAAAATAATATGTAAAAGTAATATAGGTACTTCGAGTACAAGTATGTATAAACATATATTCGTAATTACCTAAAATACCAGATAATGCAAAATTAACTAAAAATTATTAAGAAAAATAGGAAAAAATTATTTAAAATTACCAAACTCAATAGGATGGAGTGGGAAATGGCATTGATTAAGTGAAGATAGCTATTGATCAAGGACATTAGCTTGGTGACACTTTAAGCAAACTAAATTAAGAGTGTACATAAAAGTAGAGGAAAGAGAAAATGTCATATTTACATGCAAGCTAGGAAGCTGAAAATTTTCTCTCTATAAGCTACACTAGGATCTTAGGAATCTAGAAAAACTGTATGAATCTTAAAGAAGTAGGTGGAAAATTAAGGAAAATTTTGAGAAGAATTGGTGCAAATTAAGGCATTTTGGAGTACGATTATTTAGAGAGTTTCTAGAAGCAAAATGAGATCAGCACATGAAGGAGTAGCTTGGCTCTAGCCGACATACCTAGTCCCACGATGGTGGTAGGTAGCCAGAGTTTCGATAAGTGTCTTATTTTCCTCATTTTTTATCAAAATTAAACTAAAAATAGTAAATAACTTCCAAAAATTATCAAATTTGTTTTCCCAAGTAATTTTTCATGTTGAATTCAAATATCAAACAAAAATTTCTAAATTCTAAGAGCATGTATGGTTCCTTAAGAAAAACATCTCATCAACTGATTTTTAATTACGTTTTCGAAAACTCCAACTATGTGGTTTTGCTTTAATTTTTGTGTGTGAGTTCTTCAAAGATTGTACTTTCATGCTATGTAATTGGTTTATTAAATTTGTAAAGTTAGGTTTTTCATAAATTATGATTCTTGGCGAAATAGTGGCTAGAAAGTGTTTTTCTTAAGAATTTCTTTAATGAATTTAGAGTATTTTTATCATAAGCTAAAGACATGATGATTTTTTATGATACTCAGAATGAAATGACTTTAGATTTGATGAAAAACTTGCTAAAAAGTCAAATATGAGAAATAAAGGGCCAAACTACATGCTTTTTCACTACAATTATATGTTTTTCGTTTCAAATCATATGTTTGACTATTTAAATGATTTTTATAAGTGTCAAGAAGGGGCTTTGAGTGATGCTATTCTCTGGTTGAATAATTGATGGTGGATTTAGTATTGTAGTGAAGCGACTTTGTAGGTTATAAAGGTAAAGAAGGAAGTCAAAAGATAGATCAGAAGGCTGGTCATCTTGAAATATATAACTTGAAGTTCATTAGAAGGAAGGTCAGAGATTATGAGTTTGTGTAAGAAGTGACTTTTTAGCATCTTTATGAGTATAAAGTGTTATTGGCAGTACAATAGGCATTAGATAAGTAGTTTTGCACTCAAACTACTTAAAACGAAGAATACGAGAGTAAAGGAGTTAAGGAGTTGATGTGTTAATTAGATGGATGAAAGTTAAATTAGGATCTTAGATTGAGTTTTGAACTGGGAATGAAGTGAATAAGTGAAAGACTTAGTATAAATATATAAGTTTAGTCCTTGTCAGAGAGTTCATTAGAGAGTAAACCTTGAAAAAAGAGGCTTATCCATTGAGCTAGAGACTTGCTTAAAAGGTTGTCTAGTAAAAGAAGCCTAACTATTACAACATTAAAGACTTAGTCAGAGGGTTACTGATTTAGGAATTCTTATGTCAAGTACTTTATCAGAGGGTTCCTCAATAAAAACTTTATATTAAACATGCCTTTAGAATCAGAGACTTCAAAATTAATACTTAATAAATAGCCTACTAAACTTGCTTAAACCAAATCACAACCACACTTAGATCATTAAAATGAACTAATATACTTTATGTGTAGTAAGAACTAAAGCAGTTGCATTAAATGTTTAGGGATGAATTGAACTAGATGATATCGACACGCAAGATCGACGAGCATTCAGCATCCATGTAAGTAGCGTTAGAGCATCAATGTAAGTGGGATCAACACTTTACTACATTTCAAAGTATTATTCTTGAATACTTGGGAGCATTAGTGTGTATTTACTTATGGTTGTAGTTTAGTTGACTATGTGTGTGCAACGCATACACTTGAATATTTATCAACTATTATGAGAGTTAAGCTCTATGTAGTGTTTATTTTATGATTATTGCTTTAATGGGATGTTTGAAATTGGTTGACCACCCCGAAAACAATATAAGTTAAACTTAGTGTAATTTCTAACTTGATATTCATTGTAACCCATAAAGGGAAAAAGCTAGGATTTTTAGGCCAAACATAGGTGTTTCTATAAAGATAGCTAAAACGGTTCTTTCCACACCTTTAGTCAAACTAAGTGATAGATGAGGATGTTGCCAATTCAAAGGTAATCTTAGGCAAAAGGTGCTCTCCATTTTACAAGCCTAGGTTTGATTTCAATTCGTTAGTACATAACATCAAACTCCTCAACCTAAATTAGAATAGATGCAATTTCTCTAATCTCATGATAGATTAGATAATGTAGTATGATAGCACTTACTTGTATATACATTGCATCTAACTAACTTGATTGAAATCCTAAGTTGTTTTATGCTAAATGCATACTTTTGTCTCTAACCTACTTACTGAGGAATTGTAGCTCATTCCCCTATAATATGTTTTTCATGTTTAAAGTAGATTACAAGAATTTTACCAAATCCCAAAATATTAGCAAATGGGATCGAGGACTAAGGATCAAGAAGAAATGGCTGGACTCTTGTTTTTCTTATTGGCTTTACTAAATTTATTTGGAAAAACTACTTGGGTCTCCTTAGATGGCCTAATAGTTTTTTACTTCTAAGTTGTATACTAAGTAACACGAACTTGTAGATTTTACAAATTTTCTTTTGGAAATATTAACTTTTCATACAAATACAAGCTTGAAGATACTTATAGGATTTAAAGGATCATACCATATGTCACATATGAAAATTGATTCTTTTGAAAAGATTAAACCATGGGTTTTATATCAAACAAGTACTGAATTAAATCCTTCAAAGTAGCTAAATCTTGTATGTATTATGTAAACTAAGTCTATGATAATAGCTAATGAGGCCAGCTTTAATCCTATAATGGTTTATATAGTAGGGTTATTATGATTCCTCTAATTTGGGGTATGACAGTTCTAAGTTAATATCAAAGCATTATTCTTAAGAACCCACTTAAAGCATGGTTCTTAAGGACTCTCTTTGAGGCATCATAACTAAAATGAAGTAGACACCTTAGGAACATTGAGAGTTGCGGAATTAAGTGGACCGTAAAAGATTTAGACTCTCTAAAGTAAATTAGTATGATATTATACATGTCAATCTAACTCTTATTCTAATTAAGTGCTATAACTCTTAGTTAAACTATAATGGATGGTGAAGAGTTGCTGGCACACTATAAGGTTCAAATTATAAAGGTTGTTTCTTTGTAAGACTAATTAGAGAATGTTTTATACCCTTAATGAGATCATGGATACATATCGCAAGGATTATCTTATAGTTGGAAGGTGATTAGAAAATAATGGAGAGTGAGTTGGGATCTTATACTATTATTTTAGCTTTTGAGAAAAAATACTTGCAGACTAAAGGGATTTTACCTATAAGAGTACCTCATGTCCCCAAAGATTGCCTCTCCATATCATTGACTGCTTTCTTAGATTTCCACCTATGGAGAGTGTAGATGTAGAAGCTCTACTTCAATCTAATAAGCTTGAAACCTTAGTTGAATCATAAGAGAACTTCATCCCTATAAAATAAGAAAATTTAGATGTAAATGATAAAAACCCAGTTGAAGACCCAAAAGAAGGCCCCAATTATAATTTAAATGCTACAATAACTCAAGATGTGGATGAAGATGAAGAAAGGGATATATAGATTAAAGAGCATGAAATAGAAGAGGAAGTGAAACCTAAGAAAAACCTAAGGTTGAAGTTACTTCCTAGGCTTAAGCAGAAGGTCATGCACAAATCAGTGAGGTAAAGCACGAGATTGGACTCAACGTTGGGGATATTGATGATGATGATACAATGTATGAAGTTATAAATACTCTTAAGACCTCAGAATGTGTGGTATTAAGTTCTGATTCTAAATTAAGAAAGATAATATAGATGTGAATGAGTGTGGGAATTGATTTCCATTAGAAGATGTAGCGGTTTGTAAAGGGTCAAGTAGCTTGTAAAGTCAAAAGTTAGTAAGATGTACTAACTTTTAATGGTTTGACTCTTTTGATTGAAGCCATGGATTGAAAACTTAATTGCTTTTGATATGCTTATACCATGATTTTTATAACATACTCTTACTATTTTGATATACTTAGTACTCTTTTGATGTGTTTTAGTTTTTGGTGATATAAAGATGATTTTGTACATAGTTAAATGAAGTAGTAATTAGAAACAATCTATTTAGGAAGCAAACATGTAATCTCTCAATATGTACTAAGGTTTATATGCAATTCCATGTCATGTAAAAGTTTGTCTCTTATGTAAATTCTTGTGATGAAAAAGTTGAAAATAGTAAATTATGATGGTATTAAGTATATGGTCATTAATGACATTAGTATACTCTTGATTCTAGTGATATATATGTTAGATTCAGCTCAAGTGAATCACTTATAAGGAATAGCAAGGCATGGATATTACGATAAGACAGGTGGAATTTGATTATAATTATCTATACAGGTGAATCCTATGATATTATATTCTATTAGACAAGTAATACTATGTTACAATTATATACTTAACAGATATTATGCTTTAATGTTGAATACAAGAGTATAATCTTCATAAGTGATATCTCATTATTATTACTTTTATAGTGGGATATACTCATTACAGGTGTTATATAGATATTAAAATATTGATTAGAAGTTTTATTATGGAACTTATATGATGTTGGCGAAGCAAGAGATTCTTATTCAAAGGGGTTAATTAAACTAAATTTCATACTAACTCATAAGTAATGCATGGTTGTAAATACAAGGTTAACGGTTAATTGTGAAATTTAGATATATGGATGATAATATGAATAGACACCTAGAGGAACGATCAGGAAACGTAAACCTACTTCAAAGTTCCCTTATATAGTAGGATTCACCAAAAGATGACCTAGCACCACTCTCACCTCTCTTAAACATGATAGACCAAACATAATTTGGAGATGATAAGTAAAATGACTACTATGATCTAGCAACAAGGAACATCACCACAGCATCTTTTGGTCGACGAGAATGATATAGGTCAAGGATAATAAGAAGTTACACTAAGAGAGACCTAATTCTTTAGATGAATTGATACTTCAAAAGTGAGATAAGAAAGCTTTCTTTAGCTAATGATCAATTAGCTTAGATCGAGCTAAATTAGAGGCATTTAAAATCCTTAAGTGTTGGAAAGGGGCTTATGAGACATTTAAGTAAAGGATAGGTACTGGATACTTATGGGACTTGAAGGCAAGGAACCTCCTTAAGCCAATAACCTAGCAAACGTTTTGAGAAGAGTCTAAAAAGAGTAATTTTCCTACCAATGTGTAAACCTAAATAACCAAAAATTTGTTTACTTAAAAGAAGGGAATGATAAATGTAATCTAGCATGAAATGAAGTCTAATTAGCTAATATAATATGCATATTAATCATACAGGGACAATTAAGAGCTAAAGAAAAATATTTGTTTTTAGTAAGTTGATCCAAGTATGTTGTATAAGTTGATGGTTATAAGCTTACTTACTTGTAGTAAAATTGTAAATAAGTCATGGTATTCAACAATAATCAGCAGACGATGCAGGCATGTTCGAGTAAGAGTTGAGAGGTGAAAATCAGTCAAGAACAACTTTCAAAATATCATCAACTAGCATTAGCAATAGCTCAAGGCAAAAAGGAAAGAGGTTAGTGGTTATGACTTGTGGTTTTGCAAAATTAGGAATCAAGTTTAATTTCTATGATAAAGAAGGAAACATAAAGTGTTGGAAGTACAAAAGACAACATTTTCCCAATATACACCATTTAAAGAAAAAAAAAATGTTATTTGTGTGGAAGTCCCAAATCACATATTGAGAGAATGTCCAAAGATGAGGGTAGAAAAATGTTTCTATTGTGTAAGAATGGACATTTGTCAAGATACCGTCCTTGTATTGGACAAGGAACAAAAAATTATGGGGGAAGAGATGCAACTACAGTACCAGCATGTGTAGTCGCAATAGGAAGCAAGAAAGAAGATACCAAAGAATTCGATGAATAAGCGAAAGAGTATGTCCAAGATACTTCGAAGAATGACGATTAAGCCAATGGTGATAAACAAAGATTAATAACAGCTATGTAAGTCAATACACCTTCTTATTTGAAGTTAAGGTGTAAGCTTACCTTACAAAGTAGATAATAAGTATTATAAATTATGGAAGTTGATGGTCCCTTACCATAGGGCTTTCATATATTACAGCATATTACAAGATAAGGATTGGAAGTGTGACGGTTCATGAACTTAAGGCATTTGTGTGGCTTTAATGGTTAGAAGTAAGAGTAAAGATGAGGTTTAAGACGTAGCTAAGAACATGGATCGATTTTTTCTAGGAAGAACAGATAAGACACAATAAAGAGCAGCATGAACAAAAGTAAATTATATTAAAAAAAAAGTTTTAAAGAAGTGCTTAAGAACTTGATGAACTTGGGCAAGTATTGAAAGGGAAATCCTGAGGAAATTATACAAATTGTATATTGAAGGAAATGAATAAATATTACTTGGGATTGAATTAAATTGTTGGGGAATGTTATTCTTCATATACATACACGAGTAAGCCAAAAGAGGGTGGTAAATATGTGATTCTCATGTCTCTCTTGTCAAATTCCCGATCTACTATAATTCCTATGTCTTCTATGTTAAGTCTTCTATCTTTATGTTGATTCAATCATTTCATGTCAACTGTAAGACTAGTAGTTAGTTTGTGTCCCTATGTCTTGCTAGTAACATAGTTGTGTTAGTTCTCATCAAATCAAATCTATTTTGTCAAGTCATTCTTTATCTTATTCAAGTATAACTTGGTGAAAAGATCATGATTTGCCAAACTCAACTTTGCTGATGTATGGCTAGCTACATGGAGTACCCAAACTCTTGATAATGAATGCAATGGAGATTTGGGAATGACTTAACTAAAGTAGTAATGTTAAAGTCAATAGATCTTCATTAAGATTATGTGGTAAAAGAAGCAACCTATCAAAGTATTGGATAATCTAGTTCAAAAATTAAGGAATCATAAGGTGGAGTATGTGAAAGTACAATGGGGAAAGTACCCTTCAAGCGAAGTTGACTTAGGAACCGAAGGCGGTGATGTAGAAACAATATCCTTGGCTATTTTAGAGATCAAGTCAATTAATATTCTCACTTTGATTGATAGAGGTTGATAATATTGGAATATAAAAAGTACTGTATCAAATGAAGTTGATAATCAAAGTTTTGAGAACAAAACTTTTATGAAGAAGAGTGGAAATGTAAGTCTCGTCCTCATATGATTTAGTTCCGAGAGGTCGATTTAGGGTATCCATTAAGGTAACCCAATTAAGTTGATATCTTACGAATAAGTCATAAAAGGACACCTCGATGGCTTAGAGTATGAAAATATAATAATATTATAACTAAAATAGTTAATTTTATTATATTAAGCTATACATACCAGAATCACGTGAAATAGGTATCGAAAAGTAGCTAAACTTTAGAGATAAACTATATGGACTATGAAATTTTAGAACGACATAAAATAATATGTAAAAATAATATAGGTATTTCAGGCATAACTTTTACATATACCCTTCATTACCTAAAATTACATTAAATTAGCTAAAAATTATTAAGAAAAATAGGAAAAAATTATTTAAAAAATACCAAACTTAGTAGGATGGAGTTAGAAGACCTCAACTTAATAACACTTTAAGCAAACCAAATTAAGAGTGTATATAAACTTAGAGGAGACAGAAAATGTCATATGTCACATGCAAGCTTAGGAAACTCCAAATTTGCTCTCTAGAAGCTACACTAAGATCTTAGGAATTTAGAAAAAATTTGAGAAGCTTAAAGAAGTAGGTAGAAAATTTAGGAAAATTTTGAGAAGAATTAGTGCAAATTAAGGCATTTTGGAGTATGAGGACTTGGAGGGTTTTCAAAAGCAAGACAAGATCACAACTTAAAGAAGTGGCCCATAATGGTTTCAATTGACATACCCTCATCCCATGGTGGCAGAGAGTGGCTAAAGTTCCAATGAGTGTCATATTTTTTCCTCATTTTTATCAAAATTAAAGTAAAAATTGTCACGACTTCTAAAAATTATGAAACTTAATTTCTTAAAGTAATTTTTCATGTAGAATTTAAATATCAACCCAGATTTTCTAAATTTTAAGTGTATCCATTGGTTCCTTAAGAAAGGCATCTTATTGATTGATTTTTAATTGCATTTTCAAAAACTTCAAATATATAATTTTGGCCTAAATTTTTGTATGTGAGTTCTTTAAAGATTGTACTTTCATGTTATGTAATTAGTCTATCAAATTTTTAAAGTTAGATTTTTGATAAATTATGATTCTTGGCAAAACAGTAGCTAGAAATTGTTTTTATTGAGGATTTCTTTAATAAACTTAGAGTAATTTTGTCATAAGCTAAAGAAATGATGATTTTTTTTAATACTCAAAATAAAATGACTTTAGATTTTGATTAAAAACCCACTAACAATGTCAAATATAGGAAATAAAGGGCCAAACTATATGCTTTTCCACTACAACTATATGTTTTTCTATTCATGCTTGACTACTTAAATGACTTCTATGAGAATCAAGAAAGGGTTTCGAGTGATGCTATGCTTTGATTGAATAAATTGATGATGGATTCGTTATTGTAGTGAAGCAACTTTATGGGTTATAGAGGCAAACAAGGGAGTCAAAGATAGCTTCAAAGGTTGGCTATATTGAAATATATAACCTAGAGTTGGTCATAAGGTAGGTTAGTGACTACAAGTCTGTGTAAGAAATGACTTTCTAACATCTTTATGAGTATAAAGAGTAATTAGCAGTATAATAGACATTGGATAAGAAGTTTTGGACTTGAAGTACTTAAAATGAAGTATACAAAAGTGAAGGAGTTGATGTGTTAATTGGATGGATGAAGTGTTGAATTGGGATGTTATATTGAGTTTTGAACTGGAAATGAAGTGAATAATCAAAAGACTTAGTAAAAATATATAAGGTTAGACCTTGGTAGAGAGTTCATTAGAGAATAAGCCTGAAAAAAAAAAAAAAGGCTTACCCATTGAGTTAGAAACTTATTCAAAAGGTTGGTTGATGAAAAAAGCCTAACCATAACAACATCAGAGACTTGGTTAGAAGGTTACTAGTTTTGGAAGTCTTATGTTAGGTACTTTATCAGAAAGTTCATAGACAAAAAAATTATCTAAAACATGCCTTTAGAACCTTGTTCAAAAACTTCAGTATTATGTTGATACTTGATAAATAGCCTACCAAACTTGCTTAAACTGAATCACAACATCATTAAAATGAACTCATATACTTTATATTTAATAAAAAAATAAAGCAATTGTATTGAATGTTTAGGGATGAATTGAAGTGGAGTAAATCAACACACAAGACTAACGAGCGTCAAGTGTCGATGTAAGTAGAATCAATACTTTACTACATTTCAAAGTATTATTTCAGATTACTTTGTGGGAGCTGAGCTCTATGCAGTGTTTGTTTAATGATTATTGCTTTGATTGGACAATTTGAAATTGGTTGACCACCCTAAAAACCTTCTAACTTAAATACAGCCAAATTTCTAACCTAATATTCATTGTAACCCAATAGGGGAAACAACTAAGATTCTCAAGTTAAACACTAACTCTTTAATGAGGATAGCCGAAATGATCATTTCTCCACCCTTAGTTAAACTAAGTGATAGGAAGGGAAGTTGTAGCAAGGTGAGGGACGATGGTCAAAAAGTAGTCTCGAGTAGAGAGTGCTCTCAATTGCACAAGCATTGGTTTAGATTTGATTCGTGAGTGTATTATGTCAAACTCCTCAATCTAGATTAGAGTAAGCACAATTTCTCTACTCTCATGACAAACTAAAAATCATAGTGCAATGGCACTTACTTTTACACGAATTACATCTAACTAATTGATTGAAAACTCTAGTTGTTTTACGTTGAATGCATACTTCTGTATCCATCATACTTACTAAGGAAGTTGTCGCTTATTCCCCTATAGTCACTTTTATAAGTTCAAAGTGGATTATAAGCATTTCACCCAATTCCAGAATATTAACAAATGAGGTAGGTAGTAAGGATCAAGAAAAAATGGTTAGACTCTTGTTTTTGCCATCAACTTTACTAAATTTATTTAGGAAAACTACTTAGGTCTTCTTAGATGGCCCAATAGTTTTTTAGTTCTAGTCTGTATATTAAGTAACATGAACTTGTAGATTTTACAAATTTTCTTTTGGAAATATTGACCTTTTATGCAAATATTATCTCATAGATATTTATAGGATTTAAAGGATTATACCATGTCACTTATGAAAATCGATTCTTTTGAAAAGATTAAATCATAGGTTCTATATCAAATAAGTACTAAACTAGATGCTTTAAATCTGTTGAGTCATATATGTCTTGTATAAACTAGGTATGCTATAACAATTGTGAGGCTAACTTATATCCTAGAACGGTTTATACAATAGGAATGTTGCAACTTCTCCAATTTGGGGTGTAACAAAAATCTCGATATGTTTATCCAATTAATTATTTTAGTTTTTATATAAGTCATGAAATACCATTAATTTATTCATCTTCATAAGAATTAGGTTAATTAAGAATTTATCTCATAGGTTATTTATACTAAGTGTAGGAAGTTTAAAGTTATTTCAAAAGTGAAAACCCTCTGAGTTAAGTTCTAAGTTAAGTCATCCTTGAAGTTTTTAGACTATGAAGCTTCTAAATCACACTTTCAGCCAAATCGGGATTAAAGTTCATAATAGGATCAACCTTTGAATCAACCTCTAAATGTGATAATTACTCATTTCTCATGGAATAGCCTTTAAGGTAGCTTATGCGTACTCACCCTCATCTATTATCTTTCTAAATACCCTTTACGTTACCTTCTGAGTAGTTATTGAGTCTACTCAATTTTAGATCTCCTAACAGAATATCCTCTAAACTACCCTTTGAGTTCAACCAACTTCAAAGTTCTCAAAATTTACCCTCTGATTTAGTCTCTAGAACTCCTCAAATTGTAGTTCTTAAAGAAACGTTCCTTGCTTACCTTATGAATGCAACCAAGTATGAAATGTTTACTCTAAAAAAACCTTTATGTTACCTTCTAAGCTTGTTCCTTACTCAAGAATTCACTATTTTGCTCTATATCAATCTGAATTCCCTAAATTTTACAACAAACTTAAATAGATCAATTCTTCAGAAACTCTATCAATTTCAATAACAAGTCCCAATTACTATTTTAACTACTCCCAATTACAAGTGCATAAAACTACAAGTTTTTACCACATAACATGCCATTTTACACATACTTACAATAGAATTAGCAGCCAAATCCATTTTCAAACATCAATTCACTACATCTTCATAGGTTATCTTACCTATCAACTCTAAATTCCCTTAGCTAATTATATAAACATCAATTGACTCAAAATTTCTTGTTTTGTTTACTATACGACGTTGAAAAACATAGCATAGCATGTTCACATAAAAATCAAGTTAGGTCTTTTAAGAAAAATTGCACCAGCTTACTATTTTGAGAAAAATCAAAATTCACTCAAAATCCAACCTCACAAATTTTAGAAAACTATTTATATAATACAAAATAAAAGTCTTTAAGGAGTTTATAAAAAAAAAATTCAGGTCGAAACTAAACCATTCAAGTTTTTGAAAATGTGATAGAAAATCAGTTGACAAAAAGTTTTTCTTAAGAAACATATATACACACTTAAAATTTTGAAAATCCAATTTGATATTTGAAACTAATGTGCAAAAATATAGGAAAACTGAGTTTCATAATTTTTCAAAATTGTTTGCTACTTTTAGTAAAATTTAGTTAAAATTGAGAAAATCAGACACTCACTAGAATATTGGGCTCCGGCTGCCATTGAGGGATGGAGGTTTGTCGAGCCACTTTAGCGTGGGATTTTCTTTTAAGTGGTGGTGATGATTTGTCTCCAGTAGCTACTTGTATCTTCAAACTCATAAAACCCCATAGTTGCACTATTTTTTTAATAACTTTTCCTAAACTCTCTCCATCTATACTAGGCTTTCTAATTTTTCCCATAGTGTAACTTGATCAAAATTAGGATGAGTGGTGCCATCATGATCTTTTAGCTGAGTTTGTAGATTTTTCTTTGCCAAACATGTGGAGGTTTGGTATTTTACCTCATGATTAGGTGTCCTTCCATAAGATAATCACAAATTCCAGCCTTTTCCATCCTTTGCTATGCCTTATACCAATTTTCTTACTACCCCATTACTTTCTATGTTTATTTTTTTTTTCCTTATTTAGTTTAGCTTTTTAACGTATATTTGGGTATTTAAAATAATTATAGGTACATATTTATATATGATAATCTTACTCGATGTACTTATATGTTTCTTACATAATATTTCATGCCATTCTATAATTTTATTTATCCAGATAATTTATCTCTGAAGGTTAATTAACTAGCAAAACTTATTCCACTTGGTTCTAATAATTATAGAATAGTACATTAAAATTGACTATTGTTAACTATAATTTGATTATTTTACTATATTTTTGAAATCCAAACCTATTAGATCTCTTCAACAAATTCCTCAACCTACTTGTAAAAGAGCTAAATGGGGTTACTTTCACAAATGCCTTAAATTAATTATTTAGTACCTAATTGCTAAGGTATAGAGCTTATATTTCTCTAAATTAGGTGTCTGATCCTAGTTGCTAAAATTATAGGGTCTTATGGACTTTAGCGAATAAAGACCTAAGGCAATTGATCTCTAAATTGTGTTAAATGAGGAGAAGATCTTGAGAATTTATAGAGTCTAGGTTAATAATATCTATCGAATCGCATCAAAAGTTAACTGCCAAAATAAGTCCTCATCTTAATAGGATCCACCTTAGATTCTTCTTCGATCCAAGCCTATAGAAACCGTCTCTAAGTGCATGATATTCCCTAACAAAGATTGAAAGTAGATAGACTAGTCCAACAACCTCTATTTTAAGCCACCCTATCGAATCTCCCTATACAAACCTATCTTCATAGACTAACTCTCTAGGTCACGCTACTATAGGCAAGCTAATATTTTTGCTAAGCTTAGATCCAAAGGTCTTATAAACCATTCTAACCATCTATACCTATTTTAAAACCAATCTTATCCTTAATTTATGACATCTTAAGGCATTCTTGTCGTACAAACCTGTTAATGAAAACTACAGAGGAAAATCTTGTTACTCTTTTTACACATTAGAGTATAAGATAAGCTCAACTCTTACTTAACTACTTCCTATGCTTTTGGTACCCCTTTGGTCCTTTTGTACTTAGAAGATGTCACTCAAATAGCTAAGTAAGTTTTCCTACCCAATTGATAAGGAGCACCTCAATGTACAATCAAATGCAGTCACTAGTAAATTAAATTATCTATGTTCTTAATTTTCAAAGGTACTACAATTTAGAATTTCACCCTTTGGAATCTAACCCCTTAAGTACAAATCTCTAGCCTTAACAATACATGGTTAAAACAACACCAAATCAATATCCATTCGTGGTAACTCCATTTAAACTAGTGTCCTTTTAGCATTTTGATAACTTTATTATCTGTTCAAACTTATGTTATAGTTAATTTTCTTATGTAAATTTCAATAGTTATGTTTTGGTATCATCAGTTTTGAAATGATTTGATAGGAAAAGCCAAGTGAGCATATGAAGAATTCCTAATCGCATATGTGCAGAGAGATTAAGGGAGTAGTCATGATTGTCCTCATTGATTCTCTTCCTTTCTCCAATCTTACTATGCAAGCCTATTTTTCTTTAAAGCTTCATGGCCTCAGTCAACCTACGTTTTGTTCATTGCATTAAGCTCAAGCAAATGTTAGTTTACCAATTTTTTCTTCTCAAAGAAATATCTAAGACGATACTTCAAGTAATTAAATACATAAAATTACTTCCATTTTAATGCATTGGACTTTCCATGAATGGTGAAAATCATTATATATTAATAATGAAAACCATCACATGTATTCTTACTCTTTACTTCGATCACTATTTATCAACAATATAATGGTACAAAGCATTATGACAACCGGCACAATCATCAATGGTAAAGCATTTTTCAAAGATCTCAAAGAAACCGAAAATGATAAACTTATAACCATAGCATAAACCACCCAATCTCCTAAAAGACTTAAAAAAAAAAAAGTAACATTGAAAGAAAAGAAAAGATTAAAGATGTACCATACTATACATAATGAGATTAAGTTCTTTTGACAATTGCTTCAATGAAGTCAATACTAACCTTTAGTACAAACTCAAGCAAATTAATGAGATAAAGATTTCTTAAATGGGATAAAGATTTTATAACTTCCGTAATTATTAATTAATATGAAATCTCCAAAAAGCTTATGGAAAGGAAAAAAGAAAGTGGAAGTAAGAGAGGAGAGTAGAAAGAGAGAGAGAGAGAGAGAGAAGAATGTAGAAGTGCAAATGCTAGATATCTTAAACAAACCGTGGAAGAAAAGAGATATTGGTAAGTCTTAATTTAAAAAAAATAATAAAAGAAAGAAAAATTGTCATGTAATTAAAAGATTATGTAATGATAAGTAAAAACAAATAGTCCTTACTAGCTTAAATATAATAGATAGATAACACATAACTGCGTATAGATATATATATATATATGTATATATTCTAGACTTATTGTTAATTGAAGTCTTAAAACTAAGTTAGAATATGATATGACTTTATGGTATACATCGAATCTTAATTTATCAATTATGAGATAATTAAGTTTTAGCCTAGTAAACTTTAGGCCATGACCAAAATATTGAGAAATTTGACTCATTTTGAAAAATTTAATTCCATGTAGGAGTGTCTTATAACCTTTGGAATCTTATTGTAAAATTAGTGAATAGTCAATGAAGACTTTCGTTAATTTAAATTCTAAGTTAAAAACTATACATAGGATTTTCACAAGATGTCAAATGACTTATCTTTTGAAATTAAAATTTAGAAATCACTTGAACTAATTTTTAATACTTCATTATACGATTTACATTAATTCAAAGTAGATTATAATTATTGATTCTATTTAATGAAATTAGACTTGAAATGTTAACCCCTATTTAATGAAGTTAGACTTTTATATGTTAACCCAATGCTTTTAATTTTTAAGAAAGTGTTAGCTATTCCAAGTTAACATGTCAGAAATGTGGAGCATTACAATAATCTTGCAAAGTTTTCAAATATATATTATCACAATTCCTAGAATTGTTACGGAATGAAATGTGCAAAGCCATTGATCGATCATCATAAATTAGTGAAAGCAAACTACTAACTCTAATTTAGCATTGTTCAATTTCGAGATAAAGTAATGGCAATATTATAAATTCAACCAAGAGATAAGAATCATTATGCAAACATTTAACTAAAGTATGTTAAGATTTCTTTAATAACTTGTTTGGCCTTTTCCTCTTAAATATAACACCACCCATCAAGCACAACTACTTCAACAACAAATATTAGCTTCTTATACTCTCCAGTACGTGTATAAACTTTTGTATCATATGATAGATCAAACATTTTTGTTGCCTTTTACGAATAATTTTTACACCTTTCTATGGTCCTAAATGCCCTAAATTCTTACAATATGATTAAGAATATTAAAGTAAGTTCACCATATTCAATAAAGAAAAGAAAAGGGATAATAACAGTGAAGAGAACGTATATTTGCTTTTAATTACATGTATATTTTAAGTGATCAAAACTAAAAATAAACGTTACAATGTATGGTATAAATAAATGGTGTCTTTAATTCCCTATTATAGCGACATAAACATATGATGCATACATAATCAATATTCTTATCCAATGTATAAAAAGAGGATAGGTGTTATAAAGTATTATGCATATAAAGGATATATGTTTTCCTCTAAATGTAAGTGAATGGGGAGCTAATGTCATCCTCTTTCTTTACGTTTAGGGATAAACTCAACATTGTTTCTATTGTAGCTATTCATAAGTAAAAAAGTTTAGAGCAGAAATATGCATTTGAAAAGCCTAAATTTGGATACGAAAATTCTAAGCTTAAATTACAAATTCTAATTGAAATGCATATGCCTACTACTTATAAATTAATGTTGCAACAATAGTTCAATCCTTCAATGAAACCAGATTTCTCTAATCGTTTGGCTTTGTATTTAAGATCTTCCTTAGCGATCTATAGTGGCAATGATTCTACAGTGTTATGAATGTTCATGAATTCAACACCAAGAAAAGTAATTAGAAAATCAGGATAATTAACATGCAAACACTTCTTTATCACAATCAAATAATCATATTTCACAAATAAACTTTTGGCTCTTCTAGGTTCCTATATCACAACAACCATTTAAATTAAGGGTAGAATAAACACATAAATGATACATTCTACTATATTACTTTCCACCTAACACTTCTATGCTTGAAATTGATTCATATAAAATTCTTCATTAAATTTTTTCATGAGATATAGTGGCTCAGTATTAGATCTTGATTAGAATGGGACCAAAAGATTAACTAAGGCTCTTATTCTATTTGGCCTGAAGAGGCAAGTGTTTTGGTAATTCTACACCCCAGTCATGCCCAAAAACAAATACTTACAATATTAATCATCACAATTTCAATAAATGGCATAGAAAAAATGAAGAATTAATATTAATCATCGCCACCTAAAATTGCAGTATGTTCTAAGGGTTGGGCTATAGTCTCAAGATCCAATTACAATTCCAATTTTTTTTTTTTTAAATGAAGTATTGGTAAGGATGTAGCAATGTACCTAGTCTTTATTAGGTTGATAAAAAAAACTAATCAAGTCTCCAACCACATAAAAGCCAGTGTATGAGGTCATCTTAGATGGGCAATTGGTGTCATCATATCCTCTTAAGTCAAGTTTTACCATACGATACTGATTTTGAGCTAAGTGATAAATTTGATATTTTTTGCAAGACCATAATTCAACGAACCCATAGATGAGTAAAAATAGAGGTCCTCTTCCTTTCTCAACTATATGCATCCATATTCCATATGTTTGACTCTTGTACATGTTACTTCATCTTCTATCGTAAGTACTCTCTCTTTCTCTCTCTCTCCCTCACATACACACACACATACATAAGTCCTATAATTAGAGTGATATAGATAAATGGCTTACTAAAAAAAAATAGTGCATATAAGTGAAAGAATATCCATTAATTTCACTAAAAGTAATAAAAATATAAATAGGACAAGTACAATATACATATATATGATTAAAACAAAGAAGAGTATAAATACAAACAATTCTAATTATCAGCTAATGTAGATAAATGAAAGAGTATTCTATGATATCTAACATTGTGTTTGACAATTTTTACTAGAGGAGAAATGGGTGCGAACAAATGGTTAAGAAAAGAAACGATTGGAATTGGAACAAAATATATTTTTTATTTTATGTTTCGTAACTTAGGAAGGAAATCATTTGGTTTCCTTGTTTTGATTTGTCTAAGAAAAGGGATTGAAGGGAAATTGAGTTAGCATTGGATAAATATACTCTTGTTTTTATTTTAATAAATATTATTATAAAGGGTAATTTTGTAATTCTCTTTGGTTTCCACCTATTTCTATCTAATTTTAAAAAGAAAAGAGGTAAACTCTAAAGTCAAATATGTTTCACCAAGGCTTTAGTAGCTAAGTGACATGAACACTAGTCACCCGATGAGGATTGACCATGTTTAATTCCCCCTTCCCCATACTTGTGCATTAGTAATTGGCTAAACAAAAAAAAAAAGTGAAATATGTTTCTATTCATTTTTGCTCTCTAATTTTTCTTTTTAGCATTTTCGCTCTTTACTTTAATTGATAAACATAGTATCTTCTCCCATTTCCTTCTATTTTTGCCATTTTCTACCCATCCAAGTATTGTGTAAAATAATGAAAAAGTATATTATAAGAGTTATTATACTAAGAAAACAATTAAAGACTAACCAAATCCTATCCAAGTGAAAATAAGTGTCGAAATATATTTCTACTCATTTCCTTCAATTTCTACTCATTTTCACTCTTTACTTCTTCTTTTTTAGCATTTTTGTTCTTTACTTTAAATGACAAACGTAGCATCTTCTCCCATATCCTTCTATTTTTGCCATTTTCTACCAATCCAAGCATGGTGTAAAATAACGAAAAACTATATTACAACAGTTATTATACTAACAAAATAATTAAACACCAACCAAATCCCATCCAAGTGAAAATAAGTGTCAAACGTCACTTCTAGTGAACAACCTGTGTCACTATGGGTGACGATTCATGTTAATGGGTCGTATTTGTATCTTTACTTTACATAAATATATGAAATTGAATGGAAATCATTTATAATTAGTTTGCAATATTGTCATACTTATTCGCATCATAATCATGTCATTTTTTGTTGTTGTAGTGTACGTGACACTTTCATGTTTTCTTTCTGTAATCCTGCTCCTAACTATGTCTTGTTCGTATTCATATAATCATATAGTGTCAAAACTTTTCGGCTCTATATGTCACTATATCCAAAACCACATTACTACAATTTATAATAAGGAAAACCAAGGTTCCTTTTTCATTTTTTATGCTATATTCAATTTTCATATAGATTTCCATGTTCTATTCATCATGCCATAATTAATAATAGAGTACAATACATGTCTACCAACCTTTTTTTACAAAATTACGAAAATATCGTTTCTATGTTATATTTTCAATATGTGACATATGTACAAATAAATGTCACATTTTAAAAATGTAACATATATGCAAATGCACTTGTAGGAATGCTATATCTTCAAAATGCAACATATGTGCAAATACTAATGTCGCATATTTAAAATGCGATATAATTATAATATTTTAGTAAATTTTTTTGTATAAATTGTAATTATATAATATTTATTAATTTTGATAATAAATAAGCAAATTTCTCTCAATAATATATATGATACTATCTTTGACTCTATGTTTACTATTCCGTTAAAACTTTAAAATGTTTTATTTAGATGGGAGACACATAAAAAAAAAAATTGTATGAATTGAAAAATAGTTTACTAATATGGTTAGCTTAGATTTTAGAGAAAAAATAAATAAATTGGAAAGTTATACAAGCTCATACTAGAGAAAAATGTATAAGTTGGCTTCGAGCCGAGAGTCACTAATTCTGTTGTAGGCAAAATAGTGATGGGCTCATGAAGCAATTGGTTCTAGGAGTGATGGTTTTTATTCCAATTGTTCTCATTCCTACTTATCGCTCCATATCTAAAACTTTTTTTTTATTAACTTTATGAAGTGGAAGTTCAATCCTACAAAAAAACTTAGCTAGAGTCATACAAATAGGATTTTGCGAGAGTTAATTTTTTGGTGGATTAGGATGGTTGATTTATGAGTTAACCTGCTTTTACTTATTTAGTAGGTTAATTGGGTTGACAATTGACGCGTAAGCCAACCTACTTTAACTTATTTAAAAGGTAAGGTATTAATGAGTTAAGCAAACTAACCGGCATACAATGAGATTGCCAGCTTTAACCTGCAAATTGTAAATCTATCTTATTAAATAGGGTTAAACAAGTTACTATTATTTCATCTTTTTATAAGCTAAAAATGTCGATCTTCTAGATGAACTTAATTCTTATACTGTATGCAAAACCATGACTTGCCAATATGGGCTTGTCTTAGCCTTCCAAGCTCACTATTTGAAAGTGTCCCAAAGTTACTTTTACAAAAATGATTAATAATAAGAAAAAGTACTTATTGAGCCCTTAATCTTTGCTACTTTTTCTAATTAGATCTTTAACATTTATTTTTTTCTCTATTTCTATTCTCAACATTTGTAAACGTTTGTAAATAAGTCCATCATTAGGAATGACGCGTAATTCCATCTTATTATTCTATATACTTTTATTAAATAAATAATATAATAATTATTTGAAAAATAAAGTAATAAAGAAAAACAAAAATTTGAAAAATAAAAAATTGAAAAAACTACAAAAGTAATTAATGATAATAATAATAGTATATTATTATTAAAGTACATTAATAAACAAAAAATTAAGAATAATCCATTTTTTTTAAGAAATAGGAAATTAAAAATATCTTTGCAACCATTTAATGTTGGGGGGCAATTTAAAAAGCCACCATGTAACGAATGGGTCATGACCTACTTACAAAAGTAAGTTATGTGACCCAATATTGGTGGTGGATGGCCGCCAACCACCTTAGGGAGTTTCTCAACCTTATTAGGATGGGGAAAGGCCACTTGTGACAAAAAATTAAGAAAAGAAAAAAGTAATGACCAACCAAATCAAGTTTCATGCTTTTTTCTTTTTAATTTTTTGGTTGTAGATGGCCAATGGTAGGACAAACAACCCACTTTTTTTAAGTAGGTCACAACCCATTGTCATAAAATTTGAATCCTCTAAAATTATTTTTTATGAGTTTTCTTATGTAGCATTTAGTTGTAAAAACTGGAGTAAACAAAGAAAAATTGACAACACAAATACAAAGAATATAAGACAATACAACTCAACTAGATTATGAAGAAACTCTTCATGCAACAATAGTAGATCAAAGAATGGAACAGTTAAGTGAGTTTGATGGTTTAGAGGATTGATCTTGTGGTAAGTGTGTTGAACAACAACTTCTAATGTTGTAGAGTGTAAAACCAAGTCTAAATGATGGATTGTTAAAGGAATTTGCAGAAGGAATGAAGATTTGATGGGGAATCAAACAAAGAGACCTAAGGAGAACAAGTAAGTATTGATACTTTTATGTTGGATAATGATTTCATGTTAAAGTTATTGAATTAGAGAATTAAAAGTTAAAAACGTTGTTATCCAGATGAGAAAAATTGGATTAAGGATTTTAGAGTTTGTATTTTGAAAGAAATAGCGAAAGATTGAAAGTTTTATAATTGGTCAAGAGGGTAAATTCTACAGTTCTACAAAATTTGAAGCTAGCGATTGATCGGTAGGATAGATGGCGATCAATCGGTAGGGTGCTTCTTGAGCACAGAACCTTCTGACTTGTTTTATCTTTTAGCAACTGATCGGTAGCACTTTTACCGATTAGTTGATAGATGACAAAACACAAAACAAAATGTTTGAAAATCTTTCGTTTTATAACCTTTTTCACCTAAACCAATTCCCACTTAATTTTAGCACTACTCTTAGCTAAACAACGAACCAAAAATACATTGTAACAACTTTTAGTTGATTGATCAAATTTACCATAGGAACTTAGGTGTTAGGAAGGGTCAAAGGGGATGGAGTTAGGATGTCAATTGATGTGATTAGATCTTAGTCTGAGCATCATACTTTATTTAATGTCAGGATTAAGAAGCGAAGCTAGAGCGGGTTCTATTAAGTTACTTATCTCAAGTATGAGGTTATGTATTTGTTGTATGTACTTGCTAGTTTAGTTATGAAATGAATATAATAAAATTTATCCCTAAATGCTTAATGTGTTGAATGTATTTGGCTGGGCCTAAGCACCAGGAGTACTGATGATCTTAGGGTAACACTCGACGTTTGGTAAGTGGCGTTGTCCTGAGTGGAGTTGCTTGCTGAGTTGATCTAATTAGGTTTTAGGTTGATTAATAACTCTAAGGTGTTAAAGAATATCCAACATCAAATACTTATATGCTAGATAACAGTTGTATGATTCCGAGTCATGAGTTACCCCAAGCTTTAGGACACTAAAGTTGTAATGCTCATCAAACTTAAACCAAAGAGTATAACTAGTTGTATGATACATGATTACATTCGTATGTGAAATGGATTTTGCTTTCTCATGTTGTATGATTGCGTAACTCTTGTATTAGGTAATTTTGCTTACCCTTCAAGGACCTTTTTTTTTTTTAAATGTAGGAAATGTAGGAGACTAGGACTACTATGACAACTTAGGATACAACTTGGTGTACGATATAGAGGATGATGATTATACCTACTACAAAGGATAATAGGAGGGTTCAATAGTTTTATAAGAGTGATCTTAGCATTGTAGTTGTATGGGAGGCATAGACTCCTCTTGTTGTTAATGGTTATGTTGTTGTGATATGTTGTAATAGAAGTAAGTGGAACTCCAATATTCTTTATTTTATGGTATGGTTATAGGAGCATGTAAAACTCTGTAGAGACAGTTTAGTTTGCTAATGTTGTAAAGCAAAACTTATAAGGCCACCTATGTTGTGGCTTAGAGATTTATATAATATTAATGTGGTTTGTGGTTTGTTTATTTAATGTATTTAAAGATAGTAGCAGGTTCTGAGCCATTGTGTGTCAGTATCTCGGTATTAGCACGTAGCGAGTTATAGCTACTTGAGTTCTGGGGCATTACAGCTTAAGTGGTATTAGAGCTAGGTTGATTAATCCTTAGATCACTAGGTTGATGATCTTTAGGACGGTAAGTTGTGAAGAGAGTGGGAAGAAATGGGACCATATAGTAAACCCCATCATATATTGATTTAGATGTCTCATACAAGTTAACCATTATTAACTATATTTTTTTTGTTTTCAATTATGCTTTCCTTAAGTTAACGATTGTTAACTTGGTTTTGTTAGAGTTGAGCCTTGTTATAAGTACTCTGGTAGGTGGTAGAGCTATATTAAATCAAATCTGCAAAGATGTGGAAGTAGAAGTAGAAGGAAGAGTATTACCAATTGATGTATTAGTCATGGAGATAAATGATTTTGATGTAACCATATTTGTAAACTGGTTAGTGAGACACCATAAAGTGATTGATTGTAAGAATCTATTGGTGCACTTTAATCTGCCAAGAGAGACCATTTAGTTATAAAATTGAAGTATAGAGACCGTTGAAGTTACCAACTTATGAGTTATGAGAAAGGACTATTGTAGCAACTATTAGTGTAAAGGAGGGCCAAGAAGTTAGTTTGAGTCTAATACTACTAGTTAAAAAGAATCCTGAAGTTTTCCCAGAGAATTTGCTGAGATTTCCATTAAACAAAGTAATTGAGTTTGGAATTGACCTAACGCCAGACTCCTTACCTATTTCTAAAGTAGTATATAGGATGGCACCAATTGAACTAGCTAAGTTGAAAACCTAGTTACAGGATTTGTTGGATAAGGGATTCATAAGACCAAGTATATCGCCTTAGGGAGCCCCAGTGTTATTTATTAAGAAGAAGGATGGAAGCATGAGAATGTGTATAGACTAAAATTGAACAAGATCACCATAAAGAATAAGTATCCCCTCCCAAGAATTGATGACCGATTTGATTAGTTGAAGGGTGCTCAAGTATTTTCCAAGATAGATTTGAGGAATGGATGCCACCAGTTGAAGATAAAATAAGAGGATATACTAAAGATGGCATTCAAGACACACTATGGACACTATGAGTTCAGGGTGATGTTATTTGGGCCTACCAATGCCTTGGCAGCTTTTATGGACTTAATGAATAGAGTTTGCCCTAGCAGCTTTTATGGACCTAATGAATAGAGTTTTCAAGGACTTTTTAGACAAAATTGTGGTAATGTTCATTAATGATATCTTAATATATTCCAAGAGCTAAGAAGAGCATGAAGAACACCATAGGTTGGTTTTGGGTAGACTAAAGGAAGAGAAGTTATATGCCAAATTCAAGAAATGCTAGTTTTGGTTGGAGCAAGTAGCATTTCTAGGTCATGTGATCAACAAAGATGGGATTCTATGGACCTAGATAAGATAAAAGCTATATTAAATTAGCTAGTACCAAAGACAGCTATAGAGAACAAAAGTTTCTTAGGGTTAGCTGGTTACTACAGAAGGTTTGTGGAAGGATTCTCTAAGTTGGATACCCCACTTACAAGATTGACGCAAAAGAAGCTAAAGTTCAAATCGGATGATAGGTATGCACACAGCTTCTGATGTTTAAAGGAGAAGTTGGTGACAACCTTAATATTGACTTTACCCAACAATAAAGAGGATTTTATTACTTATAGTGATTCATCACTACAAGGGTTGGGATGTATGTTGATGCACAATGGTAAAGTAATAGCCTATGCATCAAGGCAGTTGAAACCATATGAAAGAAATTATCCAATGCATGATTTAGAAGTAGCTACTGTAGTATTAGCCTTGAAGCTATAGAGGTACTATCTTTATGGGGAGAAGTGTAAAATCTATACCTACTATAGGAGCCTCAAGTATATTTTCACCCAGAAGAAACTCAACATAGATAGAGGTGGTGGTTAGAGTTGATTAAAGACTATTATATAGAGATACTGTATCACCTAGGAAAAGCCAATATAGTAGCAGATGCACTCCGTAGAAGAAGATAGGGTAATTTGGTTGCTATGATTACTACCCAAAAACATTTGATGGAGGATATGCGTAAGTTGGATTTAAAAATAGTGATACAAGATTTGGGGGTTTACCTGGCTAATCTGAAACTACAACCAGCATTGATTGATAGGATTAAAGCTGCACAAGTTGATGATGTAGGAATTCAGGAGTTAAAGCAGAGGATGGATCTAGGAAAGCCACGAGAGTTCAACTTGGATATTGATGGTATATTGAGGTATGGGAATCGATTATGTGTTCTGAATTAGTCAAAGTTGAAGAATGAGATAATGAAAGAAGCTTACTACTTTGATTACTCTATACACTTAGGTAGTATAAAGATGTATAAGGATCTCAAGAGTTACTATTGGTGGAGTGGTATGAAGAAGGAGATAGCAGAATATGCAGCTTAGTATCAAACTTATCAGTTGATTCAGATTAAACGCTACAGACTTGCAAGGCAATTACAGCCAATACCAATGCCTAAGTGGAAATGGGAGCATATAGCTATGGATTTCGTTATAGCACGTTCGATGATAGTAATGAAACATGGTGCAATATCGGTAATTGTTGAAAAGTTAACAAAGTCTGCTCATTTTAAACCAATCAAGACAAGGTATATACTTGAGAAGTTGGCCAAATTATACATACATGAAATTCTAAGACTTTACAGAGTACCTGTATCCATAGTTTCAGACTGAGACACAAGATTTGTTTGTAAGTTCTGGAGAAGTCTACACAAAGCCTAGGGAACCAAGCTACACTTCAATACAGCTTTCTACTCGCAAACCAATGGACAATCAGAAAGAACTAATTAGATATTAGAAGACTTGTTGAGGGCTTATGCCTTAGATTTTGGTATGAACTAGGATGACCATTTGCCACTTGCAAAGTTTTCCTATAACAACAGTTATTAGGCTCCCATTCAAATGGCACCTTATTAAGTACTATATGGTCGAAAATACAAGTCACCTATACATTGGGATGAAGTAGGCGAAAGGAAAGTATTAGGTCCCCAGTTGGTGCAAGATGCGATTGATAAAGTCAAACTGATAAAATAAAGGATGCAATCAACTCAAAACCATCAAAAGAATTACGCCAACAAGAGATGTTGGCCATTGGAATTTTAGGTTAAAGACTTTATGTTTCTAAGAGTATCACCTACTAAAGGAACTGTACGATTTAGACTTAGAGGCAAACTTGTTCTAACATATGTAGGACTATTTGAGATTCTAGAAAGAATTGACAGTTTGGTCTATAGATTAGCTCTACCACCTAGTTTGGCAATTGTGCATGATGTTTTCTATGTGTCTATGTTAAGAAAGCATATAAAGAACCCTAATCGAAAGTTAGCTTTGGAATCATTGGATATAAGACTAGACTTGACAATAGAGGAAAGACCTATATGGATTGTAGATATGAAAGTGCAAAAGTTGAAGAGACGAGAAATCAAATATGTAAAGGTACAGTGGAATAATCAGCCAGCTTAAGAAGTTACTTAGGAGCTAGAAGACGACATAAGAAAGAAGTACCTCGAGCTCTTCACTAATTTAGGTAACTTTCGAGGTTGAAAGTTCTTTCAAGGGGGGAAGGATATAATAACCTAAATTTTGATAAAAAATAAATAAAATAAAGACAATGGCATTTTTGGAAATGAATAAAAAGGTTAAGGGCAATTTAGTTAACCAAGCATGGAGAGGTACATGCCTAGTACATGCCTCTTAAGAAACAAACCAATACGTTGTTTTTATTTCCTTTTTCCCTCTCTTCTGCCATAACATTATTTTCAACAAACACAACAACTCCATCCCCTCTTCCACACCAAATGTAAGATCAAAATGGTAAGTTGGAAACCTCTCTAAATTCTTGAAGTCTTGCAAATGAAAATGAAAATTAACAAAGAAACTCTTCATGTAATAGTAGTAAATCAAAGAATGGAAGAGTTCGACAAGTTTGATGGTTTAGAGGATTGATCTTATGGTAAGTGTGTTGAACAACAACTTCTAATGTTGTACAGTATAGAACCAAGTCTAAATGATAGATTGTTATAGGAAACTGCAGAAGGAACAGAGATTTGATGTAGAGTTGAATAAGGAGATTGTAGGAGAACAAGTAAGTATGGAGACTTTTATGCTAGATGATGATTTCATGTTAAAGTTGTTGATAGAGAATTAAAAATTAAAAACATTGTTATTAGGATGAGAAATGATGGATTAAGGATTTTTGAGTTTGTACTTTGAAAGAAACAACAAAAGATTGAAAGTTCTATAATTGGTCGAGAGAGCAAATTCCACAGTTTTGCAAAATTTGAACTACCGATCAATCGGTAACCAATCTAGCAACCAATCAATAAGAGAAGTTATACTAACAATCAATCGATAAGCCAAATGGCAATCGATTGGCAGGGTGCTTCTCGAGCACAAAACCTTTTGACTTGTTTTATTTTTCAGCAACCGATTGATAACACTTTCATCGATCGATCGGTAAGTGATAGAACACGAACAAAATGTTTAAAACTCTTTCATTTTATAACCTTTTTCACCCAAACCAATTCCCACTTGATTCTACCATTACTCTTAGCTAAACAATAAACCAAAAACACATTGTAACAACTTTTAGCCAACTAATCAAATTTATCATAAGAATTCAGGTGTTAGGAAGAGTAAAAAAGGTAAAGAGTTAAGATGTTAATTGATGTGATTAGATCCTAGTTTAAGTGTTGTAGACACCTAATTTTTGCACCTCCCTCCCTTAGTTCTAAGTTTTTTTTTTATAAGGTCTTAATTCTAAAATAAAAATAATAATAATAAATTGAAAAATGATGAAAATACAAAAAAAAAAAAGAAAAAATAAAAAAATTCTAAAGATTTTTAGATCTTAAGAAAGTAAATTGTTTTAGGGTTAATTAATTTAGTTTTGGTGCGGATCAACTAGCTCTATTTTAAAAAGTCACATGGTTTAAATACAGTTTAATTATATTAAATGTCAAAGCACAGGTTAATGGTCTAATGGATAAGTATTGGAACATTGATATTAAGTTAGGTTATGGTTACAAGTTCGAATCTTACTAGATATATATGTGTTTTTTATTTTTTTTTTCCTTCTTTTTACGAAAATCAGCTGAAGAGACACGATTTAAATCTAATTTAATTTGATAAAAATTAAATTAGATTTGAATCGTTATAAAATATTTAAATCTAGTTCGATTTTTATCAAATCGAATTTAAATTGATATAAAAAATTTAAATCTAAATTGGTTTTTATCAAATTAGATATGAATTGATATGATTTGTTTCGAACTTTATATATAGCCATCGTGCAGCATAATAAAATATGGACACACTCGCAAAAAAAAAAAAAAAAAATCAATTTCATCTTCAGCTAATCCTAATTCCACATATGATGTGCACTTCACTACACTGTCCATACATCCTCAAACACGAATTGCAGAACATACATGTCTAGCAACACCAACTTAGAACAACAACTCTCGCACGTCCACTGTTCAGCATGCCGAATACCAAGTTAGGTTCAGATTCTTTTTCCAATTTTTATTCATTTATTTATT
Organism: Lumnitzera littorea; assembly: GCA_024138015.1. Lineage (NCBI taxonomy): Eukaryota > Viridiplantae > Streptophyta > Magnoliopsida > Myrtales > Combretaceae > Lumnitzera > Lumnitzera littorea. Next base: position 26,113,205 of record JAMXBB010000011.1, read on the forward strand.
ATTATTATTATATTATTAGTTCCTTAGTTATTTAACATAGTATATATATATATATATATATATGAATATATTGGTTTAGGAGACTTTTAGCATTATTTTTTTTTATATATTAAGTATAGTATGTCTTATTTATTTAGGTAGATAATTGTGTAATATTAATAGTATATATATATATATATATGTATATATTAGCTTAGGAGTTTTAGTATTATTTTTTTTTTAGAATTCTTCATATATAAATTTTTTAAAATAAAAATTAATAATAAAAAACCCTTTTTGAAAATTTTTAGGACTTTTAAAGAGTTTTTTTTTTAAATAAAATCAATCAAGAATTAGGGTCCTCTTAGATTTTTGAATAAATTAAATCAATTAAAACTTAAATTCGGTTAGTTTTCAAAATTAAAATGAACCAAGACATTAAAGTTGTCAGAAAGAACTACGGCTGTCTGATCTTAACTAATGTGTATGTAGCCACCTTCGAGGCAAAATTAAAATCTATAGATAGTAGTACCCGTTAAGATTTAATAGGTTAGCCCCCGAATTCGAAACCTTCTAGTTTTTTTATCAAATTAAAGTAAAAAACCAATAGCTAAATTGTAATCAATCCACCCAATTAATTACAATTTCTCTTTTTTCCCGACTCTGATTGGGTGGTAACTTCAAAAAATATTTTTAAAAGAATTGGAATTTCCCAATTTCTTTAATTAATGATTAATATTAAATGGATTAGGGTTTAGTACTAATCAGAAAATGGGAAATGAAATTTAAATAGAAAACCAAAAAGTCAAGCTCAACAAACGTCATACTTTATTTAATGTCAGGATGAAGAAGTGAAGTTAGAGTAGATTCCATTAAGTTACTCATCTCAAGTATGAGGTTACATGCTTCTTGTATGTACTTGCTAGTTTAGTTATGAAATGAATATAATAAAATTCAACCCTAAATGATTAACATGTTGAATGTGTTTGGCTGGGCCTAAAGGATTGGGAGTACCGGAGATCTTAGGGTAACACTCGAAGATTGGCAAGTGGGACTATCCTTAGTGGAGTTGCCTATTAAGTTGATCCAGTTAGGTTTTACGTTGATTAATGACTCCAGTGTGTTGAAGAGTATCCAACACCAAATACTTATATGGTATATAATGGTTATGTGATTCAGGGTCATAAGTTACCCCAAGTTTTGAGATGTCAAAGTTATGATACTTGGCATACTTAAACCAAAGATAATAACAGCTGTATGATACATGATTGCATTTGTATTGGAAATGGATTTTGCTTGCTCACGCGTATGTGATTATGTAACTCTCATACTAAGCAATTTTACTTACCCATCGAGGACCCTTTTTTTATTTTTTAGATACAGGTAATGCAAGAGACTAGGACTATTATGACAACCTAAGATACGACTTGGTGTACAATATGGAGGATGATGATTATACCAACTACGAGGGATAGTAGGAAGGTTCGATAGTTTTATAAGTGTAATGTTAGCATTGTGGTTGTATAGGAGGCATAAATTCCTCTTGTTATTAATGGTTATGTTGTTGTGGTATGTTGTATTAGGAGCAAGTGGGACTTCAATATTGTTTATTTTATGTTATGGTTATAGGAGAATGTAAGGCTTTGTAAAGACAGTATAATATAATGATGTTGTAAGGCGAGACTTACAAGGCCACCTATGTTGTGACTTAGAGATTTATATAATAGTAGTGTGGTTTGTTTATTTATTGTACTTGATGATAGTAGCAGGTCCTATGCCATTATGTGTCAGTATCTCAGTATTGACATGTAACGGGCTTTAGTTACCTAGGTTCTAAGGCATTATAGATCAATTATGGGGAAAGCTTAGATATTATCATGATTTTATACTAAATAAGCCTTAATGTATCCTTAGTGATTTTGGTGACATTACAGATAAAATAAATAAATAAATGGAAGGGAAAACCTTTTAGCTCTAATAGTATCAAACCATATCACACTTGTATATCAAATTGTGGACTTAATTTTCTAAGTTTTGTGAGGCCAAGATACATGTAGTCAGATAAGTGAGAACTATCAAACCTAGTATAAACCCATATTGATAAGGGGTAGGTTAATAACTCTTGGAAAAGGTAGTTCTTATACACAACAATTAAACATCTCAATAAGTTCATATCAAACCACTGCCCCTTACTGTTACAAACCTGCCATGGCCCTTAAACAAATCAACTTATCCATTTTGTTCTCAAACCACTATAGTTCCACCACCTAACATTAGAGTAACTAGTGCAACAAATCTAGTCCCAACACAATAATAATATCATACAAATCATCCTTCACTTGCAAGAAGCCCTAAAAGAATGAAACAAACATATCTTTAGTCCTCTCAATTAAGAAAAAGGAAATTGCTAATAAACTAAATGCAACTAAGCATAAAATTGCTCTAGATCCAACAAGTCGCCTTTTGTACATTAAAGAACAATTCGAAAGCCAATTAAATGAAATACTTACAATAGAAGAATATATGGAAACATAGAATGAAGTGGATTAAAAATAGTGAATGTAACACTAAATATTATCATGCATTAGTTATGGCTAGGAGATTTAAAAATCACATTTAGGCTCTTCAAGACTTTGTAGGTAACTAGATATATGAACCTAATCATTTTTAAAAATACATTCTCACTTACTTTCAAACCTTATATTCCACTTCCAAAATAAAAATGCCTTTACAAAATCGCATTCCAATTTGCCTATTTAGTGGTCTCAACTTAGAGCAAATAGAATTTATAATACCCCTTACATACTTGGAAAATAAACTCTAATCATTGAGGCACCTTTCAGTGTAACAGCTCGGAGTACGTCAAAATTCCAAGGTTAAGCGTACTCAGGTTAGAGCAATCTTAAGGTGAGTGATCTCCTAAGAAGCTACTGCACCAGGGGACAAAACTGTATGGCATTTCACACCAAAATGGACAATACCTCGTAAGAGGAATTCTAGCCAGATTGTTATAGGTAGTATCAAAGCAATCCACTAGCCAAAAGGGTGAAGCCCCGCCTGGCGATGATTCTGAACCTGTGTAACAAAACTGACGAGAATGTCAATTTTGTAAGGGGAATGGATTGTAATACCCCTTACATACTTAAAGAATGAACTCTAATCATCAAAGCGCCTTTTGATGTAGTGGCTTGAAGTACGTTGAAACTCTGAAGTTAAGCGTACTCAGGTTAAAGCTATCCCAAGAAGGGTAACCTCCTGGGAAGCTACTGTACCAAGGGACAAAACCGTATAGGGTTTCACACCAAAGCGAACAATACCTCGGTGAAAGGAGTTCTGGCCGAATCGTTATAGAATTCCCACAAAGACCAATTACTCCTCTAGAAACAATCCAATCACTTACCTCTACAGGTATAGCGAATGCACTTGGGAAAGATGGGCAACGTGCAAAATTTTAATAAACGTTATTGGAATATAGTGAAAGAATCCATCTACTCCTTGGTCCAATCAACTTATGCAAATGCCCGCATTCCACCTAAAATGAACAAAATGGTCCTAATCTTAACACCAAAACATTCTAAAGCCAATCAAATTTCACAATTCAAGCCAATAAGCCTTCGTAAGACATTATACAAGTTGACAACCAAAATTCTCGTACAAAGAGTTAAGCCTTTTCTAAATAATCTCATATGCCCAACTTAAGTAAGCTTCATTTCTAAAAGAGCAGCCTCAAATAACATTACACTTCTACTAGAAGTCTACATAGCTTAAAACACAAAAGAGGGAAAATGGCATACATGATCCTTAAAATTAACTTAGAAAAAGCATTTAAAAAAATTGAATGGGATCTTGTAACCTTTATATTGCAAGCACTCAATTTCCCTAAATGCTGGATCTAGCTCATAAGCTCTTATCTATCTTCAACCTCTACTCAGGTCTTGTTTAATGGATTAACATCGGCTCCTTTGAAGCTTTTATTAGACAAGAAAATCTACTATTCCCTTTTTTATTCATAATATGCATGGAAATCCTTAATGGACTCATAAAAGCTCAGGTTAACATCAAGGAATACTAACCGTTCAAAATTAGACACTTTGACTCAGAAATTTCTCGTTTCTTGTTTGTTAATGATATATTATTATCATCTAAAGCAAATACAAATCAATAAACTCAATCCTAAGAACATTGAATTTGTTTAAAACTTAGTCATGCCTCAAAGTAAATTATTCCAAGTCTTCGATTTTCTTTTCAAAATAACATAAGACTTGAGGTGAAGAGTGAAATATGTAGATCTCAAGAAAATAGTGAAGGTAAGAAAATACTTGGAATTTCCGCAACAAAGGACTTAAACTAAAGCCAAAATATTTTAGAGATATGTTTAGTAAAAACAAACAAGATTCAGGATGAAAAGGGAAACTCTTTAATCTAGTTGGGCATACTTTCATTGTCAAATCCTTTCTTCAAATGATTCTAACTTATTACATGCAAACTGCAAAACTTCCTTTAAAAACAACTTAATGACATAGATTTACATCACCAAAAAATTCCTATGGAATGGGACAAATGATACAAAATGGATTAATTGGATATTATATGATACAAATGGTACAAAATGGATTAATTGGATATTATATGAGAATGAGAAATCAAAATTTTTGTTCAAAAAGAACATGATAATTCTTCCATAAGTCCTTTTTGGAGTAAATTCTGTCATAGCAAATATAGAAATTATATTAGAGGTAGAAGTTTACCTATTCCTTGTTTATCTCCCCTTTGGAAGAATATTGTGCAATCATAATAGATTGTACATTAACTCAATTCAATTGAGTTAGGTGATGGTATACGTGTAAACTTTTATCATGATAGGTGGTTCAACAACCAGACAATTAGGTCTTTTATTTAGGGTCTATTAGGTAAAGGCAAGGAACATATCACCATTTACCAAGCCTGGGAAAGTACCAATACATGGGATAACAATATTTTGGGTTTTGATATTTCATCTTTGATTTATGATGCTTTTGGCCCTTGTTATCTCAAACTAAGGTTAGACAACCAAGCTACATCAAAGGAACCCCCTTTGATAAACCTAAGCTAGCTATACTTCTTTCTCTTCCTAAAACCGAACACACATCTATTTATTGACTCCCAATGGCTTTAGAAACTATGTATCCCTACCAAGGTCCTTATATTCCTTTAGAGAGCTTATTTAAATGCTTTACCTATCATGGTGAATATCCAAGCTAAATCAAACCAACAACTATGGTATCTTATGTGTCAAAATGAAAAAGAAGACATTCAATATGCTCTCTTAACATGTCCATTAATATGTAATGAGCTCATTAGTCATGGCATCCACATAGACAAAAGTAAAGGTATTGTATCCTTGCTAACAAAAACTTTCACTCATCCTATGCACTATCGACATAAGTTGCATCCCTCATGTAGTATTATCATGGCTTTCTTTATTTGGTCATGCTAGAGGGAAAGTGATAGGAATTAACCCCTCGAACTCATCACCCAAAGCTGAGTTAAAGGATTATAAGGACTTATCCGATGCATACTAAGTCGAGAACCCTTAAAGGATAAAGATTCCATCACCAACAAAGGAATACTTCATCTTACCTAAGCCAAGTGCCAAGCTTTAACCATGATCAAGGCAAGACCTGAACTGATGAACACCAGGTTTTCATCCAAGTTGAGATGTCTAGTCGTTTAACCTAAAGAGGCTCCAATTAACAACCCACATTCAAGCTCCAACTTAAGCCAAATTAGGTCGGCCAAGTCTTCTACTATTACTCTCGACCCCTACTGAACTGATTTCAACAAGTGCTAAGCTATTAGAGAGATTACATTTATAGGAGCAATTGAACATCATATCACTAACCCCAGATTGACATGCTTCTAATATGATATTCTATAATGTTTCTTTCTTCCGTATATTGTATAACATTTGTCCTCTTTACCCTTTTTAGTATGTCTTATGTATTACATTTATAATTTACCCTTTTGTCTTTTCCTTATACAGATGTAACCCTGGTGAGGCTAGTATATAGACCACATTTACTTTGCACACAAACATCATATCCTGAATATAAAATAAAGTAATTTCTCTTTTAAGAGCACCTAGTTGTATCTTCCCTTTCCTTAACTCTTATCTATTCCTTTTAATAAAGAATAATGGTAAATGACCCTAATCCTCACTTATGTGTCATATCAAGTGGTGATTAAATTGAGTAGGATTAGTTAATGTGTCATATCCAATTGGTAGCTATTCTAGTTTTGCTAAACCCCCTTTTGTTTTCTTTATTTTGGTTCATTATGGTGCGGTCTCCATATGTATGAACTTGGAGCTACATCAACTTTGTTAGTACCAGAACACAATTTCAAGAAGGAGTGTGTAGGGTTGCACTAAAGTCCTATTTGTGTTGTTATCAGTGCCTACTATGTTAGCTATTGCAGTACTGTTCTTGAGTGTGTTGGAGCTGTAGTCGAGTCGTAGAAGTGGGTTTTACAATTGTAAGCTATGGAATAGTGGTTTGTAAGAGGGAAGTGTAGTAACTTGTATTGCTCTATTCTACTATGTTTTCCTACTACTAAAACAGAGCAAGTTTGATTTATGTACTACATTGTATTATGTTAAGCATTGTGGTGGTTAAAGTGTGTTAGTGTAATTCTAGGTAGTAAGTAGTAATTGGCTGGGCTAATGGTGTTTCTAAAGCATTGCTGAGTAGTAATGGATAGTAAGGTTTGTTGAATTTGTGCTATTGAAGTTTTTCTTGTTGAAGGAAGTAGTAATAAGTAATGTTACATGATGTCGGATTCAAGTGTACAAGATACTATTGGTGACCAAGATAGTGGTGCTTGCGTTGACTGTAGCCAACATGTTAGTAACACATCGGGATCGATAGATGATAAACTTAATAGACTCACCAACCTTGTTGAGAGTCTAGTCATCGCTATACACGAAAATAGGGAACAACCCCAAGTAATGCTTAATCATAGCTGAGCAGAAGAAATGCAAGAGAAGAGATATGGCCATGTTAGCCAAGCTCATCGCTTAGCCCGACCCCATAAAGCTAAAGGAGTAGTAAACCAACCTGTTTCAACGCTAACTTGAGATAGAAGAGATTGAAGAAGAACTTGATGGAGAGGAAGAAGAGGATGGAGGATATTATGTAGAAGAGCGAAGACATAGACCAACTCAAGGACATGAAAATATTAAACTCCAAATTCCAACCTTCACTGGGAATAGTAATGTAGATGAATACCTAGTGTAAGAGGAGAAGGTTGAGAGAGTGTTTAAATGTTGTGGGTGTGCCAAGGTCGATAAAATCCAAATTACTACCCTTGAGTTCTCTGGTTACGCCACTATGTGGTAGAAGAACTTAAATGCTGCAAGAATAAGGGATGGAGACGAAGTGTACATACATGGGATAACATGAAGAGGCTGTTGAGAGGAAGATTTATGCCTAAAACCTATCTACAAGATAGTTGTGCAAAGCTACAGGAGCTCCGCCAAGGAAACCAAGCTGTTGATGACTATGTTAAGAAATTTCAAATGTTAATGATCTAAGCTGACATGGATGAACCTAAAACCTACATTATATCAAGGTTTATTTATGGGCTCCAATATGAGATCCAAAATATTGTTGAAGTGCAAAGTTTCATACACTAAAGGAAGCCATTAAAATAGCATAAATGGTCGAGAAGCAAAAAAGAAATACCTAGATCCGACCTGGTCCGAGCTTTTCACAAACTCATGTTCTGCGCCAACCTGCCTACAATGAGCCAAAGAAACCCTTTCAAGAATAAGAGAAAAAAAATCGACCTAATGATAGCCAAATTAGCCTAAAGAGCTAAGCTAATTATGAGTAGGTGTTGTGTGGTTCGGTACAGTTCACCCCTGTTGCCAAACCAAACCTAAACATTCACGGTTCAGTTTTTCTCAAAATCAAAATGAACCATACAGTTCAATTCGTAAATATTCAAAACCTAAAAAATGGTTTAGAATAGTTCGATTCGTGGTTCTAACATTTTTTTTAATAAATTCAAAATCCATATTGACTTTCCCACGATTGCTATCATAACAAAATCTAACAAATCATAACGGCAATTAATTAGACTTTCACACTTCAAATACCATTATTAGACCATATTAATAAATCTATAGAAGCAAAATTTTCAATTAATCTTTGAACAGGACATGAGGCTAGGCCATAACTTCAATTGATCTTTATTATTAACTAATCAATAATAATATCATATGTTTTGTTTTTTCTTCTAGATCCCATTAAAATGGCTGCAATCTGCAACATCAAAAAGTTAGGGGCTAAGAAGATCTACTAAACCTAATTAAATTTAACATGTTGATTTAAATTTCAAAGCCCTTATTTAAAAAAAAAAAAAAAAACCTCTTGCATATGCCGCATGTGTAACCAAAAGACACTCTAAGATAAAGCCAAAGGGGGGTTGCTCGTGTTTAGGACTTGACACCCGACGGTTGACACATAGAGGATGAGAGACAATAGGAGTTATGAGAGAGAGACTTGAGCTTAGTGAGTGATAAATGTATATATCAAGTCTGGTTTTTCATCCTTCCAGTTCTTTTTATAAAATTAAGCCTTCTTTAAACCGATCAATACTAAACACTACTTGTTTAATACCGATCCTCAACTAAAGTTTAAAGAAAACCGTTTCTTTTTGTTTTGAAAACAACTTTGAAGTCACTACCTGACCGAAGTCAAGAAAAATAGTTAAAATATAACTAATTAGATGAATTAATTATAACTTAGTCACTAGTCTAACAAAAAAAACCGATTTTGTAAAACGGTTTTTAAAAACCAGAGATTTAGGTTCGGGAGTTAGAAATTTTAAACATTTACGGGTACTATTGACTTTCCAAAATTAGAATTAAACCTAAAAATCATATTTTTAATTTTGAAAGACAAAACTTGGTTATTGGTTATTATAATTGGATAAAATAATCTAAATTAAATAAAAAGGGAAATTAAGTTTTTTTTTTTAATTTTTATCGTTGCCCCATAAGTACCTGCGTACCCGCTATTCGGGATCAGATGTATGTAGTTCTTTTATAAAAACTTTAGCGAGTGATTAATTTTAATTTTTGAAAAAAAAAAAAGCCAACTTTACGTTTTTACCCATTTTAATTTATTTGAAGAAATTTTCTAAGGGTCCTAAATTGAATTTTATTCTTAGAAATTCTAAATGACCTAATTTGAAAAATGGTTGATTTATTTTTATTTTATTTTTCAAAAATCAACTAGGTGATAAAACAATTTTATTATTTATTCCTCTACTTTTTATTTTTATTATTATTTTTTTTATTGAAATTTGAAAACAAAAATAAAAAACTCCTTTTTTTCTTTTCCTTCTTTTTCAGTTCTTCTTCTTTTTTTCTTTCTTTTTCTTTTTCTTTTTTTCTATTACATTTACATTATAAACAAGTAAATAAAAAAAATCAATCTAAAAAAGAATCGGATTAGGAAAGGATCTTAGACGCACCAATCGAGTGGGATGCGGGTCGATTCAGCCGTTGGATCAGGTCGCGAGACAAATCTTTGGGTTAAGTTGAGTCGAATCTTTGGATTCCTCTTCAACAGCCGCAGCAAGGTACACTTCAAGCCGATCCGTACACTGAATTAAGCAAGGGAAGGCGTTTTCATGAACTTTTTATTGGGTTTAGAAGTGTTTGTTCAATGCTGTGGTGAATGGAGGTGGTTTAGAGGGTAGTGCGAGGTGGTGGTTGCGGCAGTGTTTGGGTGGCGCCATCGAGGGTTGTTAAGCGTAAGTGAGGTAATGGTTCTAAGGTTAAGGAGTGTAGAGAGCTTTGCTATAGGGTTAGTTTAAAGGAAGAAGTAGCAACGGTAGTGGTTCAAGAGAGGGGAATGCGGTGGTTAGGTTTTTCGATGGTAGTTGTTCATGGTCAATGCTACGAGCCACGACAAAGGTCGAAAGAGATTGAGTTGGGGAGCTTGAGCTACATGAAGCTCAACCGTGGGTATTAAGTATGAGGTCTTGGGTTCAAGTCTTGGAGGGGGCATACAAAGTTTTTTATTTTTTTTTTCATGCATCAAAAACTGTCACGTATCAGGATCGGTCTATGCCTTGTCCAAATTGCATATATAGACTCGGTCAGCTTAGACTAGATTTAAATTTAAGCCCAGGTTAAATAACCTAACTTCTAAACCAAAATTAAAATTAAAAATTTATCCTAATAACATGTTATTTTCTAAAATCTTTTATTTTTTTCAACTTTTCTAATTTTTTTGTAATTTTTCAATTTTCTAAACTTTTTACTTTTTAGGGTTTCTTTCTACACTTTCTATTTTTGGTACTTTTCTTTAAAATTTATTATTTTTTGTGATTTTTATTATTTTTCAATTTTTTTTCTATAATTCTTAATTTTTTTTCTAAATTTCTTAATTTTTTGGGTTTTTTTTAATAATTTCCTATTTTTTTGAATTTTTTCTAATTTAAGACCCTATAACCTAATCTAACAAAAAAAAAAAGGCAAAAATTAGATGTTTACAATATAAAATTGCACATTTATCTTCACTTAATTACTGCACATTTATGCATTTCGTGGTACTTTTATTGTGAGCTATGCTTAAAAATCATAAAAATATATATATAATTTTCTTGGTCAGTTACGTAAATAACGAAAAATGATCAAAATATTACTCAAATAACTGTATATAAACTCATGTATTCACATCATAATTATATGTCTTTTTATATGAGAGTTTATGCAGTTTATAAAAGAAAGAGTTATTCAATTAGGTATCTAGTTATGTTCATAAGGGTAGACACTTAAATTAGTTACTTATGCTTGGTTTTCATTAAAATAAGCTTATTGGTTCTCTTCATGTTGCTATTTTTGTAACAGATTTTCCAAGCAAATCAAAACTAACTAACTCTTATCTAAGAATAACAGTAGGCTAAGAACTCCAAATGATAGCAACAACCAATTGAAGTAAGATACACATTTAAACAGCAACCTGTCACCTGCAGTAGTGGAGTAAAATTGATTAGCACCTATCACAACAATGCAATCAGCTCAAAACTTTAAGGGATGAAGCTCTAAGACTATAATGTTCAGTGAGAATTTGTTCTTTCTTCATTTGCTTCCTCCAATCATCTTCAATGTTAGGTTTTAACTTTTCTATTCAAGAAAATTGGTCCTCAATCAAGATGAAACGACACTCTTTACCCAAGTTTTACATACCATGAGTAGCTACTTGAGCTTGGGAATTCTATGACTTGATCAAGTACTAGCCATCTTGAAATTTCAATAGCCCGTACAGCAAAGTGTCCACATAAATAGCAGCTCTAGGACTTGAAAGCTTTAAAGCCAAGCTAAGCACCAAGCTACATCAAATAGAGCATATCACCGAGCTTCTATCAATTGCACATACCACAAACTTGAACTTCAAAAGACTAAGCAAAGCCTTTATGTGATAGCTACAATTGAGCAACCAGCAAACTGAGTTCACTCTATGACCAATCCAACTGTTGCACTACAAATTATAACCAAGCTGCAACATGTTACAGCAGCTGAAATGAGTTGCCAAGCACAAATAAGAACAGCCGTTAACTCCTAATTGCAGCTGTCCATGTTCTTTCTACAATGATCCACACAAACAATTGATAGCAGCAGCTCCTTGCAACAAGAACAACTTCAAGCACCTGAGTTCTAAGCTATCAGCACCAGCGCTTCAACAAATTAGCAGCATCTCCTCACATCTACACTTGACAACCGAGAAGCTCCACTAAGTTGCAACAGTGACTTCAGATCAAACCAATCACCAGCTAAAACATGTTACCATTTAACTAATTCAACTGCAGGCTGAATGATTAAAAGTCCTCAATTGATTCAGCAGCAAGGATTAGGATCCATTTACTTCACAAGCTAAATCAGTCCATGATGTGTAGCTAAACCGAGTTGTTATCCTCAATGTGATAGGAAATTCATTTCATTTTCATTTTTTTGTTTATTGCAGGTCATGGGTTTCCATACTAATCAGCAACTCCAACTAAGAACTCCAAGCGCATCATTCATGGCATCCATTTCACGAGCATACGGAGCACCAACAACTTCTCTAAGATTGCAGCTTCAATACACCAATTTGAAACAGAGCAACTCACTTGGTACTCTCCAAATTATACACAACAGCAGTACAAAGAACAGCAGTAGAGTTTGCTGCACTTGAAAAGAAGGTCGTAGCTGCTAAATTGAGCAATTCCAAGTCGAGAACTCCACCAAACAACAGCAACTTGTGAGCTCTGTCATAAAACAACCACCAATTACTTAGTCACCAAGCAGCTCACTTTTGGAATTTTCAACAGTTTAAAAAGCCACGGCACTTTAAGCACATGAATTGATAACTGAAACTAAAAATTTTGTTGATAATAGCTCAATCTATTAAGTTTATAGAACTTCATTTTTATTGTTATTATTTTCTTAATTTTTGCAGGTCGGGAACGTCACTAACCAGCAGCAGCAGCCGTAAGTTCCAAGTGCAGTAGCTGGGTATGTTCCTTGTCCAAACGCGCGACCAGCAGCTGATCGACGAACAGAGCACGGCATGAAGTCCACTACACAAGCACTCCACGGCACTTCAACATCAGCAGCAGTTCGCAACAACCACACAACCAGCAGCAGGCCGAAATTGAGTGAATTCTACAGCATAGAGCCCAGCTTCACTCGTCAACAACAGTGGCAAACTCCATGCAATAAGACATAGATAAGAGTCCTTTACCGAATAGCAACCGAAGCTTCCTATCGAGCTCCACAGGACATCCGAGCTGCTGTCCATGTAGCTACTGCAGCAAACAAAAACAGCGTGGACTTCAATTCTTGGCAACAATCCATGTGAAGAGCTGATTCGAGAGACACCAAATAGCGAAGAAGCACAACTTAACCAAGATTCTCAATCCAAACTCCACACCAAGATCAGCAGCAGCTCATGACAGCAAAAAACTACACAACACCAAATACAAGCAGCCGTAGCACTTCAATTTGGTGCTCCAACACTCTATATCAGTCAAGAAAACAATAGCAGCACTTGGTAACTCCAAGCTATCCAAGCAACAACAGCCACAACACATTAAAATTGAAGTAGCTGACATCAAAGAATGGGCAAATACTTGGGAGTTTCTCTGTTTTTGTCCAAGAAGGCCACTATACATGTGTCATATTTTGAGGACAGGGCTTGGACTTCAATGCTATTTTTAGTCACATATTCATCATGTATGGGACAGTCGAGGTAACTGAAGTAAAAGAAGAGACAGCCCATTTGCTAAACTCAAAAGCCCACATGTGGATGCTCCATGCATTTATATGACGGTTTCTAATTTAGGGGCCTTTCTCTATTTGTATCACTGCCACTTAAGGGAGTTTATGACGAAGGATCCAAATCCAGCAGCTGACGTGAGGGTTTATATAAAAAAGAAAACAGTAGCCGAGGAGAGTTTTTGACCGGGGGATGAGATGGAACAGAGCAACCGAGAGTGGGGAAAAATACAGCAGCCGAATATAGAGAGCTTAGACAGTAACTTAGGGACAGTTTTAATATTGAAGAATAGAATTTTTATCTTTATTTCATTTCATTAATTTCATTATGTTTTGTTTAATTTCAAGACTCTAAATCATTTTACTCTAACTTCCAAGAGGACTATTCCAAGTTCCAAATGAATTGAGATTTATCAATTTTGTATTAAATTTTAGGACTAAATATACCAATTAAGATGTTTTTTTTTCCTCGTTATTTCAATTTATATATATCATGATTCATTTGGGTTTTGCAATGCAATATTGTATTTAATTTATTTGGGTTTTGTATTATTGGATTTGATGAATTAATGTGTTTTGTATATTATTTCAATATCGATATTAAGTATTTAGGCATTTTTCTATTGTGTTCATCATCTAACTATTTAGTACTTGGCTATTACTTTTTAGTTAGGTAGAGTTATAAGACATTTGAGAGAGTTTCAATAACTCGTGTTGAACTTAGCTTGAATTTTTTAGAAAAGCTTATCATAAGGATTTGCAAGTTTTAATTAAATTCATAAACTCACGCACTTAATATGGTTGGAAATATAGTTTGAGTCATAGGGACATATTTAAACCAAATTTCTAACTAAAATAATAATTTTGGTGTAAGCGAATTATTATTTATTCAAAAATTATAGATAAATTACCTTAACGAATAAATTTATGTTATAATTAGAATTCCACTTCTGTAGGAGGTAGGCTAGTTATAATGAATTTAGTTAAATCTCTTTTAATCAATTTCAAATATTGATTTTAGGCATCACATCGATTCAAATAAAAATAAATTTACGAATCCCAATTTGATCTTTTTTGTCTCCTAGATTTGGGACTCTCATAATACAGCTAGAACATTTGGTTTAATGTTCATCTTGTTATTTAGTCTTCACTCACTTTTAGTTCAATTATAAGTAGCTTAGCTTAAGGAGAAACTCAAATAATTTAGTTCTTAGAACCTAGCTCCCTGTGGAATACGAGCTTGACTTACCGTTTGTATTACTTCCATAACCCGATACACTTGTCAGTTCACGCACTTACGTTTTCAACGAGTCAATGAGCTAAAACTAAGAGAGATAGAGATTGTGGCCAAAAAACGAAAGAGATAAGAGTTGATTCTAATTTGAGTCTAAAAGTATAAAAGTTGGGGTTGTCATACGTGTTTTGGCTTCTTCTTTTTTTAATAAACTCGTAGTACAGTATAGTTCGATGGATTGAACCGAATAGTAAATTGAACCTATTACAAAAAAAAAAAAACCTATTTTTCAATTCGGTTCTGTTCATGATTTACAATTTACAATTTTCTAGCCCACCCCTAGAGCTGATGATAAAGCAGCTCATAAGACATATGAAAGAGGACAAACTTCAAGTCGCAAAATGAGTAAGATCAAATGCTTTAAGTGCTTAAGTTATGAACATATGACTACTAAGTGCCCTAACCAAAGTACTATGGTCCTAAGAGGTCATGACGTAGACAATACAGATGATAGTAAGCCTAAAAAGGAAGATAAGAATTTTAGAGAAGTTGAAGTGGAGAATGAGGAGACTTTTATTTATGCTGACTAAGGAGAAATAATGACTTTAGTGTTGAGACGAGTGTTAAACTCAATGCCAAGCTATGAGGAAGACCAAAGAGAAATTTTGTTCCACACCAAGTGTACTATCAAGGGACAAGTGTGCACGATCATAGCAGATGGAGGCAGTTGTACTAATGTTGTTGTCCAATCCCTTGTGCAGAAGTTAGGTCTACCAATCTCTACGCACCCTCTACCTTATAAGTTACATTGGTTGCGTGAAAAATGTGCTCTACATATGATCGAACAGGTAACTATACCATTATGTATAAGAAATGTCTGCAGAGATGAAATAGTGTGCAATGTTGTCCTCATGCGAGCTTCACATCTACTGTTAGGAAGATCTTGATTATGCAACTGTCATGTCATACATAATGGATTCAAGAACACCTACGCCTTTACAAAAGATGGTAAGAAAATTGTGCTACAACCCATGACATTAAGCCAAGTGAATGCGACTCACAATCAACTCACCTAAGTTAGTAAAAAGAAGACCCTAGTGCTTAGTTAAAGAGAGCTTTGAGCTACATAGAAAGCCAAAGAACCCATGTTTCTATTGATTAGAAGGTTATTAGAGTTAAGGGACTTGGAAGATATACCAAAAGAGGTTGAGAAACTATTAGATGAGTTTTTCAACCTGTTTCGAGAAGAGTCACCTAAAAGATTATT
Source organism: Lumnitzera littorea (assembly GCA_024138015.1). Classification (NCBI taxonomy): domain Eukaryota; kingdom Viridiplantae; phylum Streptophyta; class Magnoliopsida; order Myrtales; family Combretaceae; genus Lumnitzera; species Lumnitzera littorea. Next base: position 26,128,994 of record JAMXBB010000011.1, read on the forward strand.
CCCAGTCCATAGCATTGAGCATTGCACTGATTTACTGCCAAGTGCAGCTCTATCAAACAAACTTACTTATAGAATGAACTTTGAATAGGCTGCTAAGCTCATTGAGCAAGGTTATTAAGAGAGGGCATGAGCCCTTATACTATGCTTGCTCTACTCATCCTAAAAAAGGATGGTTCATGGTGCATGTGTGTCAATAGCCAAGTTATCAATTGAATTACTATTAAGTACAGATATCTCATACCAAAGCTCGATAACATGTTAGACGAACTTTATGGCACTAAGATATTTTCAATGATTGACCTACAGAGTAGCTATCACCGTATTCACATAAGATCGAGAGATGAGTGGAAAATCGCATTTATGACATGGCATGGTCTCTACAAATGGTTAGTTATGCCATTCGAGCTTATTAACACGCTAAGCACTTTCATGAGGCTCATGAACCATGTAATGTGTCCTTTGATCAGCAAATTTGTAGTCATGTACTTTGATAATATCCTAATATACAATGCCAACCTAACCAATCACCTAAAACGTCTCCAAGCTATTTTTGACATAATTTATGCCTAGAAACTATACAAAAATTTGAAGAAATGTATGTTTTATCTACACAAAGTTGTCTTTCTTAGATATGTGGTGGCTAGAGAAGGAATTTGAGTTAATGAGGAAAAGGTTCGAGTTATCTTAGAGTAACCTACACCCAAGAATGTTACTGAAGTTAGAAGTTTCCATAAGAGATTCATCAAGAACTTCAATACCATTGTGGTCCCTTTGATTAAATTGACAAAGAAGAGTGATAGATTCTAGTTAACTGACCAAGTTGAGAAGAGTTTTAAGGAGATCAAGGAAAAACTTGCCACCGCACTTGTCTTAGCTTTACTTAACTTTGACAAGCCATTTGAGTTAGAATACAATGCATCAGGTATCAACATCGAAGCAGTCTTGATACAAGAACGCCGACCTGTAGCTTACCATAGTGAAAAGCTTAATAGTGTCACCCTGAATTATTCTGTATATGAAAAAGAGTTATATTCTCTTTTCCAAGCCCTTATAGTATGGCAACATTATTTATCAGTAGTTATGAAGTGTGTAAGAAGGCGAAAGGGAGGAAAGAACCACATAGAGAATACATGCCCTTACCCACACCGACCTCACCTTGGGTCGATCGAACATCCAGAAGGAAATAACCACTTGCATGGAATTCTAAAGTCCATTGTTTCAGATCAAGATATTAAATTTTTGAGCTACTTTTGGAAGACCTTATAGAAGAGACTTAGCACCAAGCTTATATTTAGTTCGAGCAATCAACTAGAGACAAATGGCGGCTAAACCGAATTGGTGAATAGGACACTAGGCACTTTACTCCAAGCTGTAGTAGGGAAGAACTTGAATGGCTAAGATTTGTGCTTGCCTATTGTAGAGTTCACTTACAATCGAACTACCCATAACACCACTAAGAAAACCCCCTTCAAGGTCGTCTATGGCCTAAACCCAACTACCCTACTTAACATGATTAGCACCCTTATAACTCTTGAAGAAAGTTAGTCCGACGTTGACTGAGCCCAAAGGATACATGAACTACATCAACACATAGCCAAGAAGATTGCCAAGTTCAATGAACAACAGCAAGAGATAGGTAATCATGGCCATCAAGCTATTTCTTTTAACCCAAGCAACCTAGTTTGGATCCACCTTAGCAAAAGAGATTTCCCTACGTCAAAAAGAGCAAACTATCACCTAGAGCTAATGGTCTGTTCAAGGTCTTAAAGAAAGTCAACTGCAACGCCTATCAAATCAAGTTACCTAAAGACTATGGTGTGATGCGTCTCCAAGGTCGTACATACGAAGAAGCACCACAACGAATGAACCGAAAAGGAAATAGAAAAGAAACTAGCAAATTCCAAGTAGTTACCGAATGAATATGACTCAGCACCCAATCCTACTCAGCCTATAACCCACCGGATATGACACACCGGTCCAAATTGAAAAGTCACTCACTACTACTTCTTACTAAAGGGAATAGATAAGAGTTGAATTATAACAAGAACGCTAAGGTTGCTCCAGTGAGTAAATCTGTATTAGAAGTTGAATGTGTGCATACAAGGAAAGTGGGGGTTTATATACTTACCCCCTAAGGTTATTTTATATGTATGGAAAGACAACAAGGTATTTTACAATTACGTTACATTAATCATACTAAAAAGTAGTAAAAAGAACAAAGAATATCGAGTATGGAAAAGAAAGAATCCTTATGGAATGTTAAATCAGAAGGTACGTGTCACTTGATGGCTATACATCAGGAGTATGATACATAGGCAAAAACAGGAAGTGCTGGGAGTCGGTGACCAACCTGATCTGGATCGAGTCGGGAGTCAATCAGCCTAGTAAAAAGGTCAGCTATCTTGAATCAAACGCCAATAGGTCAGGTGGGTAGCTCGGCTCGGCTAATTCTAAGCTGTCTTCTAGATTAAGACTTTGCTGTTGGGCAGGAGCATGTTGGACACACGTGAGAATCTGAAAGACAAGTCAGCAGAAGGTCGGATTAGGATAAGAGTCCTCGTTTCGGCTATGGCTTAGAGCTAATATTTTCCGTGTAAGCCCTTAAAGTCCTCTAGCTCGGCTTTTTGTAATCGGTCTAGGGGGTTGATTCCTATCATCTGCCTGGGGTTCAAAGAGATTTGTCCTAAAATCTAAAGTGATTTCTGTTCATTCTTCTAGGGAGCTTACAGGGTCTTCTATTAGTTGATGGGGAATCGGATCAAACACATTGAAAGTAGAGAAGACACCATAATCATTAAGCAACTTAATCTGGTAGGCGTTATGGTTGATTTTCTTCAAGACCTTGAATGGGTCGTCAATTCGAGGAGATAGTTTGCTTTATCTTAAGTGTGGAAATTGCTCTTGATTGAGGTGAATCCATACTAAGTCTCCTGGCTAGAAAGAAATAGTTTGGCGGCCTCAGCTACCAATCTTTTGTTGTCTCTAATTGAACTTAGCGATCTTCCTCGTGATAGAATGGTGCAACTCATGCAATTTTTAGGATCAGTCCACTCTAGAGTGACTTTCTTCAATAATTGTTGGGGTGTCAATTATATCCAGGGGAATAGTAGGGTTAAGGCCATATACGACCTCAAATGGGATCTTCCTAGTAATGCTATAAATAATTCGATTGTATATGAACTCCACATCTAGTAAGCACAGATCCCAATCCCTCAGGTTTTTCCCTATAATAGCTCTGAGAAGATTACCTAGCGTCCTATTTACCACTTCAGTCTAACCATCACTCTAAGGGTAGCTACTGGAGTTGAACACGAGTTTGGTCCTAAGTCTCCTCCATAGGGTTTTCCCAAAATAGCTCAAGAATTTTATATCCCGATCTGAGACAATCGTCTTCGGTACACTGTATAGTCAAACAATCTCCTATAAAAACACATCAACAATATATAGAGCATCATTAGTTCGAATTGCGTCATCTTACTGAAATGGTCCACAACAACAAAAATAAAATCTTTCCCTCTAGATATTCGGGGCAACCCTAGGACAAAGTCCATGCTAAGGTTGGCATAAGGTAAAGTTAGCGTCAGTAGAGGCATATACCTTCCATAGGTTCTCTCTTCCCCTTGGCATGCTTACACACTTCACAACTATTAATTACATTATGGACATCCTTAGCCAAACTTGGCCAATAAAAGTTTTCTTTCAACAAATTGGCAGTCTTGACCTCCCCAAAATGGCTTGAAAGTCCACCACTATGAGCTTCCCAGACCAACAATTCTCATGTAGAGCAATTTAGAATACATAGCCTGTGGTCCTTGAACAAATAGTCATTTTTAAGATAATATCCTCCAACAACTATCCCCACTCGGTACTATTCAACAATGGGACCAAAGTGAGGGTCAGCAGCATACTGCTTCATGATGAGTGAGAGTCCCAATAATTTTTTCTGCAAAGTAGTCAGCAAAGTTTGCCATCGTGACAGAGCATCAGTAACCACATTTGCACTCCCCTTCTTGTGCCGAATGACGTACGAAAACCCTTCCATGAATTACAAGCATTTGGCCTGCCTCTTAGAGAGTTTGTTCTAACTGCCAAGATGCTTTAATGATTCGTGGTCAATGAAAATAACAAACTTTCGTAATAGCAAATAGCGTTGCCAAACAGTGAGGGCTCAAAAAAGGGAGTGTCGAGCTAATTTTTCGGTTTTCTTTATTTATTACTGATTTCCCCATTTCCTGATTAATACTAAACCCTAACCATTTAATATTAATCCTCGACTAAAGAAATTGGAAAATTATGGCTTTTTATTGAAAATAATTTTTGAAGTCGCCACCCAACCGAAGTCAGGAAAAGAAAAAGAAACTGTAATCAATTAGGTGGATTGATTACGATTTGGCTACCGATCTTTGATTTCGATTTTAAATGAAGAACTAGAGAGTTCCAAGTTCAGGGGCTAACCTATTAAACCCTAACGGGTACCACTATTTATTTATCGAAATTAGGATTATTTTTCTAATTATAATATTTAAAAAAATAAATAAAAATCAAAAGAAAAAAAAACCTAAGTTTCTACAGATTTTATCGTCGCTCTGAAGGTGCCTACGTACCCGCTAACCAAGATTAGACGATCGTAGTTCTTTCAAAAAAATCTTTAATGTGTTGATTGATTTTAATTTTGAAAACCGACAAGCTCTACATTCTTAATTGATTTAGTTTATTTAAAAAAAAAATTAAAGGGTCCTAAGTCGTAAATGATAAAAAAAAAATCTCTAAAACATCTAAACAATTTATTGACTTTTTTTTAATTTTTACTTCTAAAAAAATTTGATTTTCTAAGCGAGAAATCCTAAAAAACTAATCTTAAAAATTCCTAGACTAATATACATATATATATATTCTATTATTATTAAACAATTATCTACCTAAATAGATTAGTACTGTTACATAACTTACTTAATATATAAAAAACTAATACTAATAAGTCACCTAAACTAATATAGTCATATACACATATACTGCATCAAATAACTAAGGAACTAATAATATAATGATAATAATAATAATAATAAATAAATAAATAAAAGAATGAAATAAATAAAATAAAATAAGAAAACTAAGATTTGGAAAAACTGAACTTGGCTTGTTCTTGCACGATAATGGCATAGACGAAGCAGCGACGGTATTGGACTATGGAGTGTACAATTCGACGTCGGGGCTTGCTGTTCTAGAGTTGTATTCATCTAGAGTTTTGCCTGGATTGGACTATACAGAAGCCTTCAGATCTTGTAGCATGACGGAGCACGGTCAGTAGAGCGCGGCAGTGACGAAATGTGGTCAACAGAGCAGCGCGACTGGGTGTGGCGAGGATGTGTCATTTTCGATGTTGATTGAACATTATTGCAGCTTATTGAAGATCAGGCATCATATAGCTTCGGTGGAGCACTGCAATTGTGAGTCCGGCACTGTTGCTGTCTCGTGTGTGCTGTGTTGAAGACCGAATACATATACTGGGGTGTAATATGCAGTCGGTGGAAATTCAGTACGGATTGGATGACTTCAGGCAGATAAACGAGGGGCTGTCGGCGCTGGGCGAGTGTGAGAGGAGGGCTGTGCAATGCGCAGTTGCGGCTTACAGGGAGTCAGGCGTTGTGTGTGTACAGTTGGCATGGTTGATTGAGACTAACGACAAACGTGGGGGCTATGTTGGATGCTATCAACGTCTGGAGTTTGCTGTGCTACTATTACTGCAAGTTGTATAGCTGTACACGGTATCAAGTTGGGGTCTGGACTGCTGTTGTTTACTGTGGAGTGTCAGGGGATCGAAGATGATTGGGCAACAAGAAAAGTGTGCTGGCGATGGATCTGTGCGCAATGTATTGAGGGTGATCGAACAGTGATGTTGCAAGCTTTCCTAATGACGTTGCGGCAAATACTCGGTGATTGGGAAAAAGGAAATTAGCTTAGGGGTCTTAGGTTGCATGGTGTTGGATAGAGAGTAAGGATGTGTTGTGTTGCTGCTCAGGAGACTGTAGTATTGGTGCAATCCAGTCGTACGGCCTAAATGCAGTTGTGGACTGCTGCAGTGCGAGTTAACTCAACCAACGACGTACGGTTGAATCAACGCTACGGTGGAGTTGCGGCTATTGTTATGTGGTGCAGCAGTGACAATATAGTGGCAGATTGTGCTGTGGCGGGTCAGGATGATCGAGCAATGGTAAGGGCTGAGTGGCGTTCTTGTGTTTAGCCTAATGGTGGATGGCGTTTGGAATTGCAGGTCGCTGTCCTTAGTGTGAAGCTCTTGCTGTTTTCTGTTGCACTATAGTCGCGTTACTGTTTAACGTAATTTAGATGAGGGACAACAGATCAAGAAAGTCCCATCCCCTCTATTTTACGTGTCTATTTATATAACTCAAACCATATCATATCTATTGTTTCTATTGTATCCGATTTGATAATAATTAAACTAGATCCAAATTAATTCAAATCCGATTTAATAAAATCAAATTAGATTCAAATGATTTTTATTAGATACGAATCCCGTTTATTTCTCTCGCTTTTGTAAAAAATAAAAGACATAGGTACCTAGCGAGATTCGAACTCAAGACCTCAAATAAAATCCAATTCGATACTTCGATGCTTATCCGTTAAGCCGTTGGCCTACACCTTGATTTTCAATATAACTAAGTTATATTTGAACTATCTGATTCCCTAAAATAAAATTTTTTTAACTAAACAAAAACTAAAACCATTTGTTCTAAAAAAAAAAGTTACTTCTTAAAAATCTACAAAAATCTTTTTTAAACAAAAAATTTTCTTTTCTTATTTTTTTGGTATTTAAATCTTTTATTATTTTTATCTTTTATTGATTTTTTTTTTTTTTGAATTAGGACCCTTTTTGTAAAAATAAAATTTAAGACTACAGAGGGGCAAAAATTAGGTGTCTACAGGGAGTACAAATCCTTTTCGTACACAAAATAGTTCAGGGCTAGGCCACTTAGTTTCTCGCTATGGTAAGTGATGGGTCGTCGTTCATACCTCAAGACAACACCAATTCTAACTCCTGATGCATCGTACTCCAATTAGAAGGGCCAGTTAAAATCTGGTAGTAAAAGGATAGGTGCCGAAGTAAGCTTCTCCTTGATCTCCCTAAAGCTTTGCTCAGCTAAATCATTTTACTCGAACCCTTCATTCTTCTTTGTCAACTCAATCAATAGGGTGACTATTGTGCCGAAGTCCTTAATGAATCGCTTATAGAAAGAAGCTAAGCTATGGAAACTTTGAACTTCAATGACATTCTTTGGCGTTGGCCACTCCAAAACAGCTCGGATCTTCTCCTCGTTTGCTCAAATTTCTTCCCTTGACAGTACAAACCCTAAGAAAATCACCTCTTTCTAGTAGAACATGCATTTCTTTACATTCCCATACAACTTCTCCACTCGTAGAATGTTAAATACTTCGCAAAGATGTTGAACGTGATTGTTCAAGTCGGCACTATATACCAAGATGTCATCGAAGTACACGATCATGCATCTTCCAAGATGATGGCACATTACATGGTTGATTAACCTTATAAATGTGCTCGGCGCATTAGTTAGTCCGAATGGCATAACCAACGATTCATAGAATCTGTGCCTAGTCTTAAAGGCAGACTTCCATTCATCATTCGGCCTCATACGAATCTAGTGGTAGCCACTCCATAGATCAATCTTTGAAAATATCCTTACACTATGAAGCTCATCCAACATATCATCGAGCCTCGATATCAGGTATCTATACTTAACAGTAATTCGGTTGACCGCTCGACTGTCAATGTATATGTGCCATGAACCATCCTTTTTTGGAAAGAGTAAAGCTAGGATAGTACAAGGGCTTATGCTCTCCTTCACGTATCCTCGCTCAACGAGGATACGTGAAGGATAGTTCGTTTACCTATCTTTTCAGCTCAGTAGCTTGCTCAGGGTTCATCCTGTACGCAGGTCAGTTCAATAGGGCAACACTTAGCTATAGATCAATACATTGCTCTATGCCTCGAACTAGTGGCAATTCTTCTGAAAAGAGGTCAGAGAATTCATTTAGCAATCTTCAGATTTCTTTTGGGACATCTAGTAGTTCCCCCATCTCCATCAATCTTCTAACCAACAAGAACATGGGTTCATCAGCCTTCTGAGCATATTAAAGCTCTCTTTGGCTCATAACTAAGGCTTTCTTCTTATTGGCCCAGGTGAGTTAATTGTAGATTTCATTTACTCGGAATGGGGTTAAAGGTTACAACACAATCTTCTTTCCATCCTTGACAAAGGTATAAGTGTTCGTATACCCCTTGTGAGTGATACGTCGGTCAAACAACCAAGGTTGTCCAAGCAACAAATGCGAAGCTCCCATAGGGACGACATCGCGTACTACTTCATCCTTGTACACGTTCCTAACACTGAATGGTACAGTCACTTGTTCATTTACATGCAAAACTGCCTTATCATGAAGCCAGTATAGCTTGTAGGTTCAAGGATGCTTTGAGGTCGGCAAACCCAACCTCTGTACAAAGGAATGTGCAACGACATTAGTACAATTTCCTCCATCCACAATGATTATGCACAGTTGGCCTCTAATGGTACACTTGGTGTGGAACAGATTCTCTCTCTGGTCCCCCTTAAAGTTCGACAGGGAACTCAGGACTCACCTCAGGACTTCTCCATGGTTGGCATAAACATAAGTCTCCTCTTCCTCTTCTACTTTGGGTTCTCCAACATTCTTTTCTTCCTTGGGGTCGCTCTCGTTGGTACCATCTACCATGTCTCCGCGAAGTACCAAGACTCGCCAGTTTGGACAATCGATAACCATATGTTCAAAGCCTGAGCATTTAAAACACTTCACCTTACTGGTCTTCCGTCCAGATGGCTAGCCTTTCTCATAGGTTCTCGGGGTCGACTTAACCTCGAGTCGACTCAATTGTCCTGCTCGGCCAGACTGGTTTGCTCGGCGTTCAATAGGTTGGTCATTCCTTTCCTCGGCTTGATATGGCCTCATCGGCTCTGCTTGAATAGGTCGACACGATACGGGAGCTCAGGAGGATGTTTGCCCAAGTCGACTTAGAATATTCCTCCTCTTCCTTTCAACCCTCTATACGATTTTGATGACCTCGTCTAAGGTATAAAATCTCTATACTTCTAAAATATTGCAAATCTCATACTTAAGCCTAGAAATGAACCTTGATATTCTACGGGTCTCTAGTTCTTCCATGTCAACTCCGATCTTTAGCATTTGGAATTCTTTGATATAGTCATTGACAAGTCAGCTTCCTTGGTAAAGCTCCTGCAACTTAGCAAACGTATCTTATAAGTACGTTTCGAACACAAATCTACCCTTTAACAACTTTTTCATCTCGTCCCAGGCCCTAACACCTCGTCTTCCATCTTTAGCTCTCGCAATATTCAAATTCTTCCACCATATGATGGTGTATCTAGTAAATTCCAACATAGCAAGTTGGACCTTGACTTCATCCTCATACCCATAACACTCAAATACTTTCTCGACCTTCTTTTCTCATTCCAAGTATTCATCTACATCTCCACTTCCACTGAATGGCAGGATTTACACCTTAACATTGTCTAGCCCTCAAGGAACTCGGCGTCCCCATCCCTGTGTTTAATAATAATCAACTTCTTCTTCACCAAACTCTTCGACATCCACCTCCTTGTCATCTTTCGCAATCTCCTCTAACTCTAGTCTTCATCTAGTGGCTCTTCCATCTCGAGGGGGTCGAACTAGGTGATTGGTTCGATTGCCTTGGACATAGTATCTCTTGGGGGTGCCATCCTGTGGGTTTTGTCGTATACACCATGAGGTTGTTGTCAATCAATTTACATTACGGTGATTAGACTCTCAACGAGGTTTATGAGTCTGTCAAGCTTGTCATCAACAGACCCTAGGGTGTTATTACCATTATTACCATGACTAAGTTGAACACCACTACCTTGGTTACCAATAACTCCTTGAACACTTGAATTTGACATAGCGTAATACCTTATCGAACAAATTAACAAACTTGCTCTGTTGTTGCAATGGAAAACAAAGTATCAATAAAACCACACTTACAAACACACACAACACACTACAGTAGCTATGGAAGGAATACAGTAGCCGCAAACAGTAAGACGAATAAAACTCCACTGCAACTTCACACTCTCTCACGGAACCGTGCTCTGATACCAGTGAAGCTTATGTGTCTTCGAGTTCGTACACATGAAAAAGCACCACAATGAATGAACCAAGAAGGAAACAGCAAAGAAATTAGCAAAGTTCGAGCAACTACTAAATGGATATGACTCACCACCCGATGCTACTTGGCCTACAACCCACCGAATATGACACACTGATCCGAATTGAAGGGTTACTCCCCACTACTCCTTACTAAAGGGAATAGATAAGAGTTGAATTATAACGAGAATACTAAGGTTGCTCTAGTGAGTAAATTTGTATTGAAATTTGAATGTGTGCATACAAGGAAAATGGGGGTTTATATACTTGCCTCCTAGGGTTATTTTACATGTATGAAAAGACAAAAGGGTATTTTACAATTACGTTACATTAATCATACTAAAAAGAGGTAAAAAGGATAAAGAATATCGAATATGAAAAAGAAAGAACCATTCTACAACGTTATGTTAGAAGGCACGTGTCACTTGATAGCTATACATCAGGAGTATGATACACAAGCAGAAACAAAAAGTGTTGGGAGTTAGGGGCTGACCTGATCTAGATGAGGTCAGGAGTCGATCAGCCTAGCAACAAGGTCAGCTATCTTAAAGTCAAGCACCAATGGGTTAAGTGGGTAACTCGACTCGGCTAATTCTAGGCTATCTTTTGGATTAAGACTTCGCTATTAGGCAATAGCATGTTGGACACACATGAGGATCTGAGAGACAAGTCGCAGGAGGTCGGATCGAGATAGGAGTCTTCGTCTCGACTATGGCTTAAAGTTAGTATTTTCCGTGTAAGCCCTTAAAGTCTTCTAGCTCGACTTCTTGTGATCGGTCCAGGGGATTAATTCCTATCATGGTGTCTCCCTAACATCCAACGTACCCAACCTAATTCTATACCATCCAGATGATGCTAAAGCAAGCTCAACCAGAGAAACTTATCAAACAGATTAACAAACTTGCTCTATTGTTGCAATGGAAAACAGAGTATCAATAAAACCACACTTACAAACACACACAACACACTACAGTAGCTATGGAAGGAATACAGTAGCCGCAAACAGTAAAACGAATAAAACTCCACTGCAACTTCACACACTCTTTTGCGAAACCATGCTCTAATACCAGTGAAGCTGATGTGTCTCCAGGATCGTACACATGGAGAAACACCACAACGAATGAACCAAAAAGGAAATAGAAAATAAATTAGCAAAGTTCGAGCAACTACTAAATAGATATGACTCATCACCCGATACTACTTGGCCTACAACCCACCGAATATGACACACTGATCCGAATTGAAGGGTTACTCTCCACTACTCCTTATTAAAGGGAATAGATAAGAGTTAAATTATAACGAGAATATTAAGATTACTCTAGTGAGTAGATCTGTATTGAAAGTTGAATGTGTGCATACAAGGAAAGTGGGGGTTTATATACTTGCCCCCTAGGGTTATTTTACATATATGAAAAGACAAAAGGGTATTTTACAACTACATTACATTAATCATACTAAAAAGGGGTAAAACGGATAAAGAATATCGAGTATGAAAAAGAAAGAATCATTCTACAACGTTATGTTAAAAGACACGTGTCGCTTGATAGCTATACATCAGGAGTATGATACACAGGCAGAAACAAAAAGTGTTGGGAGTTAGGGGCCGACCTGATCTAGATGAGGTCGGGAGTCGATCAGCCTAGCAAAAAGGTCAGCTATCTTAAAGTCAAGCACCAATGGGTTAAGTGGGTAACTCGACTCGGCTAGTTCTAGGCTATCTTTTGGATCAAGACTTCATTATTAGGCAGTAGCATATTAGATACATGTGAAGATCTGAGAGACAAGTGGGCAGGAGGTTAGATCGAGATAAGAGTCCTCGTATCGGTTATGGCTTAGAGTTAGTATCTTCCATACGAGCCCTTAAAGTCCTCTAGCTCGACTTCTTGTGATCGGTCCAGGGGGTTAATTCCTATCATGGTGTCTCCCTAACATCCAACGTACCTAACTTAATTCTATACCATACAGACGATGCTAAAGCAAGCTCGACTAGAGAAGACCCCATAGATTTGAGGCTAAATCTCTCCCAACCATTGGAAGATGATAATAATCAACCCCTCAAACACATTACTCGAAGCCGAACTAGAGGACTACAAGGACTCATCCAACATATACTAGCTCAAGAACCCTGCAAGTGTAAGGATTCCATCACAAACTTAGGAATACTTCATCCTACCCATCCTATACCAAGCTTTAACCATGGTTGAGACAAGACTGAAACGACGAACACCAGGTTTTCATTTGAGCCAAGCTGTTCAGTCATCTGACCTAAGGAGGCTCCAGTTAACACCTTACATTCAAGCTCCAACTTGACCCAAATCAAGTCAACCAAGTCTTCTACTATTCCTCTCGACCCCTTCCAAACTGATTCTGATGAGTGCTAAGCTGTTGACTTATGTCTTTCGACACAATATTCCAAAATGTTTCTTTCTTCCTACATTCTATAGCATTTATCCTTTTTACCCTTTTTAGTATGTATTAGGTATTATATTTGTAACTTACCCTTTTATCTTTTCCTTGTATGCATGTAACCTTAGTGCAATTAGTATATAAACCACATTTACTTTGTACGCAGACATCATATCCTGAATATTGAATATAGTAATTTCCCTTTTCAGAGCACTTAGCCATGTTTTCTCCTTCCTTAACTTTTATCTATTCTCTTTAGTAAAGAATAATGGCGAATAACCCTAATCCTCACTTATGTATCATATTAAGTGGTGATTAAGTCGAATATGATTAATCGATGCATCATATCCAGCCGGTAGCTACTCAGGTTTTGCTAAACCCCCTTCTATTTTCTCTTTGTTTCGGTTCATTGTAGTATACCTCCATATATACAACCCCGAACACACATTAGAAAAAAATTCCATTGCTTTTAAAAAGGGTCAACCCTCAAACAATTTATACATAAAATGGGTAAAGGCTAGAACTCTAGGACATGAATTTTATGTACATTGTATGTATGTTCAAAAATAGCTAAAGTCAAATATTTATCATAACCTATCATAACAAGTGCCCAAAGAAAAATGGGTCAAGCTTAATACCTATGCATCCTATCTTCCAAATGCAAATAATGCTATGGCAGGAGGGGTCATAAGAGATCAAAGGGGTTGCTAGGTTGCTAGATTACTAGCTTTGCCATAAAACTTGAGAATATTGACTATAGGGTTATATTTTTTACTTCAACCTTATTAAAGACTAAAACTCCCATATGTGGAAATCCAGTTAGGCTTTAAAATTACTATTCAATTACTATGTTCAAATAAAAATGACTTAATGTTTCTTTCAAATGTTATACTTACTTACAGGGAAAAGTTTAAAGAACTATAATAAATCCGGCTGATTTTTGCTCCACGAGATGAATATGGTCACACACTTCTTGGCTAAGGAAGCAAGAAATGTGGAAGAAGATGAAGTAGTTATGTTTGCTCCACTTGCTAAAGCTTTTAACGTGTTGTTTATTTATGTAAGGCCCTATGCAATCAAGTCAAAGAAAGTTAAAAACCTTAGTTGTAATTACCTTTTGAGCCATGTAACACAACACAACTTGGTTGTAGAAACTATCTTCCTACTTTTTCCATATAATTAAATAAAATATGCTTAACTGATAAAAAAAAATTATGAGCTATTGTCATCCACATCCCTACTTTAAAAATCAAGCAAATATTCCAACCATTAGTCCATCATACTAATTTCACAAGATAGTAAGTTAAAAAATCATTAAATAGTTATGGAAACAAAAGTAATGTCCATAGAGTAGTGGTACATATAAAAACAATAGATTTTGGTTTGACCATTTTGGACATTTAGCAATTTTCGACAATGTTGTATTGTATTAGCATTTTGCAATTACTCCATTTGACAATAATCTCTACTCATTCATTATATTCAAATATGACTATATTGTATTAAAACTCAGGAACCCATCTAACTTCTCAAAAGATCTACCAAACAAAAATGGTGATATTCTTCCTCTATTGATTAATAATTTCAATTAGCCTTAATCACTAGTTAACCCCTTAGTTTTTATAATAAGCTAAACTTAGGCAAGGCTACTATCTAAAACTTTTAAGAGAACTCCATGTATCCATGCATGCCCAAACATAGTCAAATTTTGTAATTGTTAAATAAATCTAGAAGGTAGTAAGCTAATTTTCAAATGTTTCCCAATTAAGGTCTCCTTAGAAAGTATGACAAAGTATTCGAACTCGTATTATAAGAAGTAATACAAAGACAAAAAGCTTCCATAAAGTGATTGATACCGGAAATGGCAAGCTTAGAACCCCCATCCAATTACCTAAGGCTTAACTGCACATGAAAATTTGCTGAAAATATTGCCAACTTAATACATCACCATTGAAACTCCATAATCCAATATACCCACGATTTAGGACTTTAAATTATCAAAACCATATAGACATGTAAACAACTGGAGATACTAGACAACTCTTTATGTTATTCTTGATTGCTAAATACCAGCTATATCTTGAGCATAAAAGTTTAATGTGGCAAAAATAGAACCCTCTAAAATCCCAATCCTGAATTTTTGTATCACCATGATTAATTGCAACCATGCTACTTACAAATAAATAGCAATGAAATTACATCTTGAGCATAATCTATAACTAAAGTAACTAAATAAATATAGCTCTAAAACAAGAAAGGTAGAGGATAGTCTCAATCATAATTAGTAGACTCTTAACTAAAGTGGGCACACATTAAAATAGTATTTGACTGGTTCTTTTCTCAATTAATCTTCCATAGAATTGTAAAATTAGATTTTTAACATACCCCAATTCCCCAAAATCACAATTCTTAATTAATCATTTACACAATTTGTCATATCACTTGAGGATGGAGAAAACTACTATAAAATCAATTATTAAATTGGTGAATATATAAAGCGCTATACGTATTTCAAAAGAATCACATATAACAACAATATACATTCCATGACTTGAAGAATCAAATAAAAACTAAATAAATTGACCTTGCAAAATAAAAGGAGAGTAAGTGAAATATGAACCTAGTTTATCAAGTCACAATTACAGAAGGATGCTCTTGAGTGCTATGAATGTTTATAGTTTCTAATGTAATCTAAAACAATAGTAAAGAATGGAAAGTCAAAGGCTTCATCCAACAATAGCATACCCATAACATATAATAGAATTATCCACTTATATTGAATTATAATCATTTTTAATTATTGAAATATGTTTGTAGGGTATAGTAAGAGAACTAAGTTCTTTAAATAACCCAAAAACATTAGCCAAACTAATAGGACTGTAGTCAAGGATCAGGCTAAAGATAATGACCCATCAAAATCAACATTTTGTGATAATCGGAAAAACTACAAACAAGGGAATAACTTCTTGCCAAAAGGCCACCTTATCTAAAGACAGGTTTAAGTTAAAGAAGAGAAACAATGGTATAAGGTAGCATAACAAAAAACTTCACCTTAAAATTGCAACTTTCACCACTCTATTACATTCTACATAATACATATGAAATTATAATCAATAGTTACATTTTATGTGCTAGGGGCTTTGCGTGTCAAATTCATGTGAAATTGACTTTAAAAAAAAAAAAGAATTAATTTTCTTTTTCACACTGCATACCTAAGTCGTAAAATAAAAAATACACAATAAAACATTATTTGATTTAAATTTCAAGTTTCATGAAATGGAAAATAGAAAACAAATAAACCTGAAAAAATAGAATACCCAAAAGAGAGCTTTCAACTAAAAAAATTGATGTAGGCATTCATATGAAGCATGGGAAATATGCAATTATAAGAACGCTAAATTGATGAAATGGGTAAAACACATAGATTGAAATTGATATTGACAAAATGGGCTAAAATTGTGAATGTGAGAGAGATCAATTAAACATATATTGTGTTTTAACTAACCAAAATTTGACGTTAAGCTAGAGTAGTAGATTAGCACCGATTGTGTACTCACCCCATTACATACATACCTAGACACACATACATAAAGAGAGAGAGAGAGAGGACTGACACATGTTTCGATTAGAGCTAATTAAGGTTTCCTTCAATTAGAGCTAGTGATTAAGGTTTGAGAGTGAGACTATGAGGGCTATGGTGGAGAGAAGCCAAAAAGGACTAATTGTGAAGGGTATATTTGAGATTGAAAAATTCTTAGTTTTTGTCTTATGAACTCAATTTTTGTACTATGTTGCAGACAAGACAAAATTTGATCATTTTGTCAAGTTTTTTAACCTATTTTTTTATCTAGTTACCAAACTAAAATTCTAAATGAAACACAACACAAATAATTTTTTCAATTCTAGTGTCACAAAATTTGTGTAACCAATTAATGCTCTAAAATTATCCTTTTAAGATGTAGACACATGTAATCAATTATTAATATTTTTTTTAAAAATGGATGAAATCATGATAAGTTCACATAGTATTTCAAAAATCAAGACAATTTCAATAACTGAATTTGTAATTTTAACTAAAACTATTTTCAAGGATTCATTTCCATTATCATACGGTGACCATTTCGACCATTCCCTAGCCTTGAGGTAACTGAAAAGGTTTTTTCTTTTAATATCCTTATTTTTCTTTTATATATATATATATATATTTTTTTTTTAAGTTTTTTTATTTTTATTTATTAATCTGCTTTAACAATATATTATTATCATCATGTTATTTTTAGTTAATTTTCCATATTCTTCTACATTTTTCTTCTTTTTATTTTTTTATTACTTTATTTATATTGTAACGTTTTATTATATTATTTATTTAATAAATATATGTAGTCTAATAAAATGGAGCTAAGTTTTATTCATAATGAAGGAAAAATAATGTCAAATTAACATAAATTTGTTTACAAACATTGAGGATTAAAATACCAAAAAAAAAACAAGTAATAATTAGAAAAGGTGGTAAAAATTTGACGACTAAATTTATATTTTTCTTTTGATAATACAAATCACTAATACGAACGTGTACATAGACTTTTTCTTGAACTTCACGCCTATGTATTAGTGATTGGATGAGTTTTTGAAAATTATTATTTATGATGTGTATCATCTCTCTTACTTTCTATGCCAAAAACTTTTTAGAAGCAAGTGCATCAAATTTTATTTTATTTTTTTCAGTGTTAATTTGATGTGTGCGTGGCATATTTCCACAATAATAGATAGGAAATGAAAGGATTCCACCGTGTATCAGTTTGAGGGCTATAAATATGTGATCCATCGTGCAAAATCCTATTTGTTGTCTCTATTGATTTTATCCGTCATAGATTATATTTGTCTTTTAACGTGTGATTTAGATAATCTATATTGGAGAGAGAATTGATCATATACTAAAAAAGGGAATTGAAAATCATGCCATCAGGAAAAAAAAAAAAAAACCTTTGGCAACCAGAATAGGTTGTCTAATTCGTTGGCACGTCATACATAAGTGAAGTGAATGTGGAAAAGGAAGATGATGTTCGTTTGCATGTCCATATTATAATGGTGGCTAAGGGCGTTTGGTAAAAACCAAATATCTCAAACCACTTTGCTCTAAGCTCTATGTTCAAGTCATTCCTCCATGCACAATGGCATTATCATTGATTCTAGGGTTTCGAAGGATTCTATACGCTCTACAGCGGGAGTAGCAGCTAGAAGATCAGGATAATCAACAAGTGAAAATTGGGGTACCCTCCAAAAATAATATGTTCGCACCACATTCATGTAGCAACTGCATATTTGAAATCAAGCATCTAAATTCCTTTTTAAAAAATATGTTTTTAGATCCTATATTACTAATAATTACATGGCCCTAGTCCATTGGAGTCCTAGAGATTATAGTCGTCGGCATCACTCGACGCAAGAAACAATTGACAATGAGATTAAGAGGGTCGGAATTAACGTATAGAACTACACATAAAAATTGTATTTAAATGGCATGTTATAAATACAAAATTTTTGGAACTCGTGGACTTAATTTTTCAGGGAGTGGGTAGTCAACTTGAAAAGATAAATTTTATTCTTCAAAAGGTTTTGTACATGCTTATATTACGGACCTCCCAAAATGAGCCATTCTCTGGAGGTTCCTGAGACTCAAGACTAAAGCCCAAGCCCCTAAAAGCTTCTACAAGATGAAAAGCTCTAGAAGGTTCTAGAGAAATCCAAAATCTTGTATAAAAGTAGGTGGGATAGGTGAATGTGGTAGTTAGGAGTTAATTATAACAATTAGATTGAATTGATCTCAACCATTAAATTGTAAAGGCTTTCTGTATATATAGGAGTATTCCCCCTCAGATATAATACACAATTCATTTAAGTGAATACAACATACCTTAAAAGTTTCTCTCTTTACTTTCTCTCTCTAAACACTGTAAGTGTATTACAAGCTGACTTAGCCTTCCTTAGTGTGGTCAGGAACGCTAAGTGCCGCACGAGATCGAGTGACGGAATCCGCCTGTGACAAGTGGTATCAGAGCTTGAAAAGGGACTACTTATGGAGAAAATGTCATCTGAAGGAGACAACAACACTTCAATGATCGATGAATTGGCCGACCATGATGATCGCCACGTTACCAGGCAAAGGGCTAGGTCCCGGGACTTGTTGAACTCCCTCCTTAATAGGATGAATAAGGTAGAGTTGAGCATTGCTGAGGCCAAGGAACAATTTGATGAATCTCAAGGCAGTCTTAAGGAAATAGAGAAAGAACTCCGAGGCGAATTGCAAGGAGCACTGAATCGAGCAGTAGAAGAGCTTAAGCAGCATGGAAACGTTATTGAAGAGAAGGGTGATGCTCTCCAAGTCTGAGTCACGACTTTAGAAACGAAGGAAGAGGCTTATGAAGCTAAGATTGATGCAGTGGTAGTAGCCATGCGTCAAGAGATTGAAGATCTCAAGACGCAACTGACGGCTTGTCGGATTGCTATTGTAAATGGAGTGACCATCCAGATGGGCCATAAGGTCGATGTTCCAAAGCCAGAGCATTTTAACGGAACGTGGTCTGCGCGGGAAGTAGACAACTTCTTATGGGGAGTGGAATAATACTTTAATGCTGTAGAAATCTTAGATGATGCTGGAAAGGTACGTACTACTGCTATGTATCTGAAAGACTCTACTATGGTATGGTGGCGTAGGAAGGCAACTGATATCAACACATGGGATAGCTTTGCACAAGAGCTGAAGGGTCAATTCTCCCATCAAAATGCTGCTAAGGAAACAAAGGTGAAATTGTGTCACCTAACCCATAAAGGTGAAATTGTGTCACCTAAAGCAATATGTAAAGGAATTTTTAAAGTTGATGTTGGAGATCCCAAACCTCAACCAAGAAGATACTTTGGTAATGTTTGTCGATGGCTTAAAGCCCTAGGCTAAATTAGAACTGGAGTAAAGGGGAGTGGAAGACGTTTCCAAGGCTATAGTAGTTGCTGAAGGTCAAATGGAATTTCGGAAGACAGATCCTAAGATTACAGGGGGAAGATGGAAAGGGGGAGTTGAAAGGGAGAAGAGTGGGAGTTCTTCCAAAGGGAAAACCAAAGCAGAAGAAAGAGATAACGATTGAGGTAGAACTAATGAAGGGAGAGACGGGAAAGATGGAAACCCCGTGAATTGAAATGTTATTTCTGTAATGGTCCCCATTATGCTGGGGAGTGTCCGAAGAAAGAGAGATTGGCGGCGCTAGTAGCAGATGAAAGCTCAGATGATAGGGATGAGGCTCAGTTAGGGTCAGTTCGTCTACTCAGTGCCATGAAGTCTCAAGTTAACGAAAGAAAAGGATTTATGTATACCGAAGTATTGGTAGCAGGTAAGAAACTTAATGCCCTTGTAGACATAGGGGCATCTCATCTTTTCATTTCTAATATGGTAGCAAAGAAGTTGGGGCTAAAAGTGGATGAGAACAAAACATGGCTCAAAATAGTTAACTCAAAAGAAGCTCCTACTATTGGAGTAGCTAAGGGGATAGAGCTCCATATTGGGGGTTGGCAAGGAAAGAAGACAGTTGAAGTAGTGCCAATGGATGATTTTGAGTTTGTGATTGGGATGGATTTCCTATATCACATTGATGCACTTATCATACCGCGGGCTAACTGCATTTATGTACTTGATCACAACTCACAATGTATAGTCCCCGTCACAAGGAAGGTAGGCCAAGCCACCAAATTCCTATCGACTATGCAATTGGAAAAGGGACTCAAGAAGAATGAAGTCACTTATTTAGCTGCTTTAAAAGTTAGGGAAGAAACTATTGGCCAAGAAAGGGTTCTATCTCGAGTGGGGGAGATATTGGAAGAATTTAGGGATATAATGCCACCAATGTTGACTAAGAAGCTATCACCAAGAAGAGAGGTAGACCATGTAATAGAATTGGAACTTAGAGCCAAGCCACTTGTCGCCGTCCCATACAGGATGTCACCTCCAAAATTAGAAGAGTTAAGGTAACAATTGAAGGAATTACTAGAAGCAGGTTTTATTAGACCTTCAAAGGCATCTTTTGGAGCTCCTATGGTCTTTCAAAAGAAACAAGATGGATCACTCCTAATGTGTATTGATTATCGAGCCTTAAATAAGGTCACTATACAGAATAAGTATCCCATTCCACTGGTTTCGGACCTATTCGACAGGTTAGGAGAAGCTAGATACTTCTCCAAATTGGATTTACAGTCGGAATATTACCAAGTGAGGATTGCAGAAGGAGACAAACCCAAGACCACTTATGTTACAAGGTATGGTGCTTTTGAATTCCTGGTCATGCCATGCAGCCTTACCAATGCCCCGGTTACTTTCTGTACACTTATGAATCGTGTTTTGGTCCCCTTTCTTGATCAATTTGTAGTAGTATACTTGGATGACATTATGATTTATAGTAAGACGTTGGAGGAATACATAGAGCACCTTCGCTCGGTATTCTTAGCTTTAAGAAGGAATGATCTATATGTGAAACTAGATAAATGTGTTTTTGTACAAGAAGAGATGACATTCCTTGGTCACATAGTAGGGAGAGGAAAGATTAGAATGGGCAAAGGAAAGGTGTGGGCCATCTGGGATTGGAAGGAACCCACCAAGCCTACTGAGCTGAGATCCTTCCTTGGCTTAATGAATTACTATAGAAGATTCATTAAGGGTTATTCGAGAATAGCAAGCCCATTGACAGACTTACTCAAAAAGAATACCTCGTGGAATTGGAGTATAGATAGACGACAGGCATTCGAGACCTTAAAGATGGCAATCACTAAGGAGCCGGTCCTTCTCCTTCCCAACTTTGGCAAACCCTTTCAGGTATGTACAGATGTTAGTGATTTTGTTATTGGAGGGGTTTTAATGTAGGAAGGACACCCTGTGGCATTTGAAAGTCGGAAGTTAAATGACATAGAGAAGCGATATCCAGTGCATGAAAAGGAGATGATGGCAATAGTACATTATCTCTAGGTATAGAGGCACTATTTATTAAGAAAGAAGTTTGTGGTCAAAACTAACAATATGGCCACTAACTATTTTCAGACTCAAAAGAAGCTCTCTCCTAAGTAAGCCCGATGGTAGAATTTGATTTCAACCTTGAACATAAGTCAAGTAAGACTAACGTTGCGGTGGATGCTTTGAGCCGAAGGGTTGGGTTGGCAGCCATCAACAAACCTGAAAGCAACTTCGTTGATAGAATTCAAGAGGGGATGAAGAATGATAAACAAGCTAAAGCTCTATTGATCCAATGTCAAGAAGGGAAAACAAGGAGATTTGGGCAAGAGAATGGATTAATATATACAAAAGGACAACGAATTTATGTGCCTCAATCCTTGAACCTAAGAAGGGAGATACTTAGAGAATGTCATGATTCTAAATGGGTAGGTCATCTAGGAATGCACCGTACTCCACCCGATTTTCCACGTGATCATGCTAAAACCATTCCACAAGGATGAGAAAGACCCTATAAGAGCTATATCACAAAGGGCCCCAACAGGAGTACGAGATTCATTTGATAAGGAAGTTAAAGGGATCATAGCTGATAGACACATGGACAAACTCCCAGATACGAGTATATGGTAATGTAGAAGGGAAGACCAAAGATTGAGGCCAGTTGGGAACCAGCCGAAGCACTATGGCAATTCAGAAACAAGATTCAAAAGTTCCACGATGAAGGCGCGATGAAGGTGTCGCCGGACTGAGTAGGAGAGAATATTACGGACCTCCCAAAATGAGCCATTCCCAGGAGATTCTTAAGGCCCAAAACTAAAGCCCAAGACTAAAACCCAAGCTCCTAAAAGCTTATAGAAGATGAAAAGCTCTATAAGGTTCTAGAGAAATCCCTAATCTTATATAATAGCAAGTGGGGTAGGTGAATGTGGCAATTATGAGTCAATTGTAACCGTTAGATCGAATTGATCTCAACCATTAAATTGTAAAGGCTTTCTGTATATATAAGAGTATTCCCCCTAGATATAATACACAATTCATTTAAATAAATATAACATATCTTCAGAGTTTTTCTCTCTACTTTCTCTCTCTAAACACTGTGAGTGTGTTACAAGCTAACTTAATCTTTCTTAATGTGATCAAGAATACTAAGTGCCGCACAAGATTAAGTAACAGAATCCGCCCGTGACACTTGTGCCTCTATATATCCCATAGTAAGGGAGGTGGATGCATCAGACGTCACGACAGTTTTGTGTCGGCATTAATTGTCTCATGATACACGTTGATCATATAAGGCAAAAATTTTAAGGTATCGATGGAGAAGATCCCCGTGGGCGATGAACAACCATTTTATTGAAAACTGAAGAGGAAAAATCTTCGAATCTTATTATCTGTAGTGATCGTAGTTAACTAAGTTAACGATGAAAAATTCTTAATTTTAAAGAAACAAATTAAAAGAAACCCTACATCATATTTATAAATTTAGTTTTTCATCTAAATGGTTGTGAAGATAAACATAGTATAGTACCAGAGTAGAAAATCTTAAATTCAAACATTTACATAATCTCCAGGCTTCTATTTAGTTAAGGCATCCACTTTGATTTTAATAATAAGTGAGCTGTGACTATATAAAAAAGGCCATATCATAATTGGAAGTTGAAACTTTTAAATTAGACGGTCCTGAAACTAAATTTAACAATTTTCAAAGAGCTGCTATAAATTACAAAATTGGAGCCTTCGAAGTTCAAAGACCGAATTTTGCGATTTTTGAACCTGGAGATTTATTGTTTGGTAAATTATACATACAATCTAATAAAATCTTAAAATTACGTTGATTTATAATTTTTTCAATAGGGAACACCTAAACCCTTTGAAAGCTAACATGGTGGCTGACATGTAAATTTTAGCTGATTTGGCACTAACATAAAACTTAATCTAAGATATTCAATGAAGTTAAGCACTAAAAAAATTTAAAAATTCGGTCAATTGAATAAAAGGAAAATGGCACGAAAATTGAATGAAAATGAAACAAATGAAGTGAAAAAAAAAAAAAAAAGGGAATGAGATTGGCAACAACTACAAATACATAGTATGGTGCAAGCAACTTACAAAAATGGATCGTACGATCAATCTATAGTTGTGACTGATCTCCAACTTTAAAAGTTTAAGGGTCTATCGGTGCAGAATTAATAATTGTCCCAAGATTTAAAAAAAAAAAAAAAGTATTTGGTCTTCTGGTAAGAACGAGTGATTGTTAAATTTTTTATTTATCTTCCACTCAGCCCAAAGTCCCCCTAGGCCTTCACTGCATCTTTCCAAACATTTCGAAATTCTCAAGAGATTCCAGCTCGATCGATTTCATTTTTTGAGCCCATTGTAGTTATTTTATTTGCTCTGAAAGTTGAGAAGCAAGTACGCACCTCACGCGGCCTTTGAATGGCAAGGGCTGAGCTATGGCAGTGGTACATTGGTATTGGAAGAGTAGGGATGGGCCATTGCTTTGTAAGAGAGAAGCCCTTGGGCCTTACGGAGAATTTGATGGAGACAGTCTTTCAGAAACTGTGGAGATGTGACATACATTGTCAAGTGGAGGAGTACGAAAAATAAAAAATGTACACGTCGTGGGTTGGGTATAGACTAGGACGCAAGTCGGACCCGAAACCAGAACGGCATCGGACCTGTCGAGCCAATTTCGGAACCGCCATCTGACCAACCGTTTCCACGGGTCTGGGGCGGTTCATGGCTGTAGGACGTTCGAATCAGCAAGTCCAGGACTATTCGTCTAAAAAAGTTTATAGAAAAATAAATTACCGGAGAAAAAATATAAAATATAAAATAAATACAGAATGATGTTGAAAATTCAAATAATTTCCATATGAATTAGTTAAAATCACTTCTCATTCACGGCATCTAATGTGCCGTTACTAATAAAATACGAAATGAATTAGCCATCATCAGGGGTGGCTCGTACCACATACCCATAGTAGACCTACTCATAGTGGTAGCAAAATTTGATATAATAAACCATGATCGTCTTGTAAGCTGGTGGTTTCAAGCCGATTCATTAGGCTTAATAGTTCGATTATTTTTATAATATTTAATTTTTTATTTTATTAATTTCTTTTTTATATAAAAATTAATAATTTCTAATAATATCATCTCTTTTTTCTTTTTTTTAAGTGTACTATTTCATTAATAATTTTTAATATTTTTTTAATTTTCAACTTAATGCGATTTCAACTTCTTTTTATTTTTTTCCCTTAAATTTTATTTTTTCCTCATATTCAAATTCTTAATATTTGATAAGTTTTACAAAAAGAACTTATATTAACTGAAATTAAATTTTTTATCTATCCTTAACACATAATTAACTTACGATTAGTCATTTATTATTAGTTTGATAATATTATTTTAAAAAAATTTATTCTTCACCATCGTAAATAAAGTAATTTTGATATGCAAAAACTTATTGAATATTATTTAATTGTTTTTTCTAACTTAGTAACATCTCTTTTCTCTTTCTCTTTTTTTATAAAAGAGTGAAGCATCCAGATAGATTTGACGGTTTGTAAACCACCAGTTCAAGTGAACCACCTGAGTCTTTAAAACCCAGTGATTCGTCGAGATAGTTTAGCTTGATTCATAATTTAAAATCGATCCTCTCTTAAATTTAATAATAGCCGGTAATGAAGAGGAGCTATGCTCTACGATTTTGCAATCCTTTTCCTAGGTCTTTATATTAATTGCAATATATTTATTTTAACAATATTATATATTTTGATGATAATTAAATACGATAAACATTAGCATGTTTTCAAAATACTATAAAAATGGAGATGGTTTGAGACTTGCAATTTACGTTTTTTCGGGTTTATTTATTAATTATTTATACTTCATTTTTATATTATACATTTTCACGTATAATATTATATGCTTTATATATTTCATTTTGATACGAGGGAAAGAACTCTTTTTTTTCCCATTCGGTAAAGGCCGTATTTTAACAGTAAACTGTACTCGCCCCTGGTACTTGGTCTCAAAATCCAAGGGATTGCATGAATCATGAACTATAATGATGTAATTATACTTGTGATATGATGCAATCATCATTGCAACTTAAAAAACTCAATTCAAAACTGCTCTACAGCTGGAGAAAGAAAAGGTAAAAAACAAAATGACCGCGCGGAAGAGAATTACGGGGAATGAGAACGAACGAGGTGGTTAATTTTTTAAACCCGGACCCAGTTTGAGGTATGTTAATTCTGGAGGAAGTATGTTTCTGACTTTTCTTTCTCAATATTTATCATTAATCAAAACCTTAAAACAATCAAACATTATCTTGATATATTTTAAAAGGATTATGATGGTTATTGGAGGTTTTAGTGATAAGTGACGGCAAAAAGGGAAAAGTATAGCTAATGACAAGCAGTTATGGTGGTTAATCATGATGATTTTAATTTTTCTTTTACGAAAGAAAGTTGCTTTTCTCATCTTTCAGTAAAACTTCTCTTAGTTGCTAGCTAGTGGCCTTCTACAAGTACTTAGCATTAAAAATAAAGCCCCTAGCATTTATAATCTCTTAATAAGATTGCTATAATAATATCAAATGAGAAGTTTTAATTATCATTATAAATATAAAACATGCTTACACAAAAACATTTTTAAAAAAAAAATAAAACAATCTAAGATAACTAATTTCTCCGATTTTAGTTGCAACCCTATTATTTTATGGACGTAAACATTCTAAGGATACAGTTTCTTTTTCTTTTTTTGGTTTTTTAATTATCATTATAAATATAATACATGCTTACACAAAAACATTTTAAAAAAATAAAAAATAAAACAATCTAAGATAACTAATTTCTCCGATTTTAGTTGCAACCCTATTATTTTATGGACGTAAACATTCTAAGCAAACAGTTTCTTTTTCTTTTTTTGGTTTTTCCCCTCCATATAAACTACTTATGATAAATATTAATTTATGC
The DNA here is from genome assembly GCA_024138015.1 of Lumnitzera littorea. Classification (NCBI taxonomy): domain Eukaryota; kingdom Viridiplantae; phylum Streptophyta; class Magnoliopsida; order Myrtales; family Combretaceae; genus Lumnitzera; species Lumnitzera littorea. The sequence goes on from JAMXBB010000011.1 coordinate 26,155,619, forward strand.
GTTTAGAACACTAGTTAAGAAACTAGATATAAAAACTTTTTTAATTATATATCTGCTTTTTCTTAAAGTGTATAAATGGTATTAAAAATTATGAAAGGTCTCTTCCATGGACATTGAACAAGTGTTAGGGAGCTAGGCTAATAATAATAGTAGCATGAAGGAATATCTTGTAATTTTTTTATGAGCACAACATAGATTTATGGTTTCCCAAGTAAAGTAACTTAGGGACTTCCATTCACGGGATCTAAAATTTATCTATTACTCAAAAGTAACATGGACGAGAGAGGAAAAATTATCCAAGCATCTGATATAATGCTTGGGAAAAGCAACAGATTCATGCAACTCTCGGAGCCACGAGAGATGCCACAGATATTTGGATCAAACGTTGAACAATCTCCTGCTGTGAAAACAAATAATAATCTCCTGATGAAGCAGTGGAACCCACGAGGCCAAGCAGCATATGAAAGAGAAGCGATGTGGTTGTGGTTGCACGTGAGCCACTTGCATGACACAAAAGTGGGAGATGACAGCTATTTAGCTTCCTCTTACAGTCAAAATACACAGACATATCCTTTGCCAATAATTATTAATATTCACTAAGACCACCCCCATAACCCAACCCATGGATTTCTTTATATCTAGCTTGCATGTGCACGTCATGCCCCCCGCACCCCGACTCTTAAAATAAAAGTTATGTGTATAGTCAATGATATGTATTATCAGTACAACTATTATTATATTCTATTCTTTGCTTGCACTCTATCACATAGGCCATGGAAGAAAAAGCAAAGAATAAATGGCATATGATGCAATCAATGCGGATTTGTTTTAAGGGGCATCCTGGTTACCCTCCTAATTTCATTATATACAGAGATCAGTCATAATCCTCAATTAAAATTAAATAGAAGTATCAACGATGTTATATGAATGGACTAATTCCTATGGTTTCTACGTACCTATGTAGCCTCATGCTAACTTGGCAAAAGCAATTATCCGTAGCTTATGTTTTCTTGACCAAATTATTACTATTATTATGCTTGTGCACATGTAGCATATATTGAGATCTATTAAACCACTTTAATGGGTTTTTTTTGGGTATATTAAATGTTTACATTCAAATATTTGGAACCTATTTCTATAGGGATAAAAGGGGATATTTTGCCACCACGAATTTGTTTGACAACTTGTCACTAATAAAGTATAGTAAATGATGGTTGGGGAATACACCATATTTTACATATAGGATTATGAATATTGTAAAATATTCCCAGTAAATATATAAATAATTTAAATCCAATTCATTTCAGATTATTCCTTATTAATGGCAACCAAGAGAGAAAAAATGAAGGAAAAAACTCGCTCAGTCTCGAGCATTCGAGAAACAGAACCTTACCAATAATAACAAATAATTTGTGAATTTGAAGCTGTAATAATTACATACAATATTAGATGTATTTTTTTTAAGATTATTGATTTCCGATGTGAAACTTATAATATGCAACCGATTTTTTGTTTTCAAAAGATAGTAGGCTATGGAATGATATTGTCATATTACAACAAAGTTAATAAATAATTTTTAAATTTCACATAATATCATCTAGCTTGTAGGTTTAAATGAGCATAGATTTTTGGATCATTCTGTAAGATAAATTGTAACAACTTATATCTATACAAAGGACTATAGTCAAAATAAAGCCATGTGTCTTACTAGCATTAGACAATTAATAAAAATCCTACTCAAAAATACCCTTCTACTGTGTTAAAAGATAAAATTACATTTTTTTTTTTTTTTTTTGCCTTTTCTTTCTGGATTATGACGTCTTTGTCCCTCTTAATATGTTATTAGATTTTCTCCAAGTGGCTGGGATAGGTGTTAAAACTGAACTATCTAATTGAAGGTCATATGTTATGTGTTTCTTTAGGACCACATGACCTCTCACCTTTTTAGCCTTGCTTATCAAGGGTTCTTGACTTCCATCATTGTGTGGTGGCATTAGAAATTAACACTACGGGTCCACTTGAGAAGACAAATTTAAATATATAGATCATAATTCATAAAACATCCATTCCAATGCAAAAGCCCGTGTTTTTCTTGTTTTTTTAATTACAAATACATATATAATGGATGTGTCTTTTTAAAACTCAGTTCTCAAGCTGCCAACATGATATATATATATTCACTTTTACTTTCAACAAAGAGTATATCACAAAAGAGTAATGATAGATAGTGGGTAATCTTACTAAGAAATTTTGTTGAGAATTTAAAATGAACTAATAATATTTTATAGATTTTATTATCCTAACGGTATAAGGATAAATGGTCCAAACTTTATCATATACATAATTTTCAACCAAAATTTCTCGATAAAATTTCTTACCATTTATCATTTTTGTATCTCAATAAAGTTTTAGGATAATTGCAAATGCACACCTCAATCGTCGGAAAAAGATTTTTTAAACTTCCAAAATGTGACTGCCTTTATTATAACTTTCAACAAGTAACCTCCAAACATTTACTTAGTGACTGCTCATGCCTATATGCATATATATTTCTAAAAGTAATAAAAAGATGAAATTACATTTTAAAAGTCTATAAAAGATAATTTACATTACCTATATTTTAGGGATTGTGCTTACACTCTACCCAAGTCTTTAATATAAGGATGTTGTGAGTTGTGACAAGTTCAATTAAATCCCTATAAATCATCAATGTGATTTAATGAAAACTAGCAAACGCTACATAGTCTCTCTTGAATGTGATACAATAGTACATAATTATGTAAAAGTCATCAAACAATAGAAAGTTCATTTATCTATATGTCCACGCCAAAATAATTTCCCACCATCTAATTCGCTGCACATCCTTTCTTTATTTGCCAATTCATTTGAATAATGTGTTTTAAGATCATATAGGACATCAAATTAATTGTCCTTCACTCATGCAGTAAATTACACGTCTTAATCTTTATTTAAAGAAAATTACGCCAGAATGCACTCTTTGGTCTATTATATATTTTAGGACCATGAAAGTCCAGATGGGTCATTAACTTATCTTGAATTAATATTTCGTAACCACGTGCAGAAAAGAACTAAATAAACTCAAAGCAGCGTGCCCCAATTTTTGAAAGGGAAAGAACACGTTGAGATTCTGTGGAAACACGGGGAAATTATAAATCATAAATTTCTTGGTTCTTTCCGGACACAAAATCATTTTGATTTAAATATAGTTTATTGGATAGATTGCAAATTCATCCTTTTATATTTAGTTTATGCGTGCTTAATCCATTTGTCTTTAAATCGAGCATTTATGCTTCCAAACCCCTAAAAAAAATGTACCTAACTCTTATATGATCATCTTTTCATTGATTTTATATTTTTTTTTTAATTATGATAATCTTTATTATTTTATGTAAGGCAAAATGGTGAAAGAAAAACAGGATTTGCAAGAATGTTATTCAAATTTTAGAATCTGAATGCTTATTTAAAAAAAAAAAAAGGATTAATTATACATAAAGTAAATATAGATGTGTGTATTTCTTATTTGTCGGACTAATTAATTAAAGTAAATATAGATGTGTATTTATTATTTGTCGGATTAATTAAGTAGGAGCGTTCAAATGATGATGCAGAATTCAAATCTAGGATGACTTACGATAGCATTACACTATTAGATCAATTTAAGCTAACGGATATAATAATTGTCCTACATGTATGTCTTGAAGTGGATCATCTTAAAGAATTATCTTTTTAGATAGAAACGTGATCTTTATTTCGTCTCCTATACACCACGTGACAAATCTAGTCTTATCTTAACTTTAGCTTGCATAGTCCGAATGTACCAATTATATGAGCACATCATATAAATTTTCTAAATTTTTGAGAAATGATGCAAAAAATTTAACATGGCTTGTGAATAAGATTATAAATAAACCAAACTACTTATAAGTTACTTCTATTTTTATTCTATATTTACTCAAATTCGATTTAAAAATAATCAAATTGAACTCAAGCTTGATCCACTTGAATAGTTAATCAACAAGCTTGTCGTTTATAATACTAAACTCTATTGTTTGAAAGCTTAATTGAACTCAAGTCAAATATAAATATTAATTAACTTCGAGTCGAATACATGTACTAATCAAGTTCAAGTCGAATACATATGGATTTTAATTTACTATAATTAATAGAAAAAATAATTTTTTAGATAAATTGAGCTTAAATAAACTTTTGTATAATGCTTGAACTTGTTGAGTATCATTTCAAGTTAAGATTGAGCTCAAAATTCTAAACAAAATTTTAGTTGGAACCGTTATTCACCATCTTGGCCCAACTAACTTATAGTCATACTCATTAATATATGCATAAATGATATGGCAAAAGCATAATAGAGCCTCTAAATATGACAATGCATGCTCAACACACTGCAAAGTTATTTTCCACGAACAACCAAGGAACTTTGTTGAATTACTGAATTTAGCTTACTCCCATTGAAAAACTCACTAAAGGGATTTATTGGTGAAGCCTTGCCTCCTTAGCTCTAGGAGGCAAGTTTTTTCATTGCTCAAGTATGTAATCAAGTTTATTCACCACAATAGCTCCTTATATTGCAATGAAAATTTTTGTCACAAGCTTGTGTTTTAATAATAGTATACTAGTACCACGTTTTTCAAATAAAAATTATCATTTACCTTGTTGATGATGACTAACGATTAGCAGCTAATTGATCTACATCAAGTTATAGGCGTTTTGATGAGAGCAAGTGCTGTTGTAACGTGCTAGAACCTGAAACGTTATGGTTTGTCACATATCTCTACCCTCTATTAATGCATCAGTATCTAGAAACCTGTAACCTATTTAAATTCCATAATTAAATACAAATCTACCAACTCTCATATTAAATAATCTCATCAATTTACAATTACTAGCTGTATAATAAACCATTCAATTCACCAAGTATAATAAATACCTAACATAATTTGCACAACTAAAATAAAGAGCTCATAGCTCAATATAACCAAGACTTAACATTTACACGTATCTTAACCTACCACAAAAGTAGTAATAGTCTTCATCCTCAATTAGTAGTTGTATTCTATGTTATCATATACTCCACATCATTAATAATACCTAAACCACAATTGAAAAATAACAATCCACAATGAGTGAGCCAATGCCCAATACACAATACCACATAAATGCATGTGAAACACAAGTAACCAGTTAAACATACACACGAGTATCATCATAAATACAACAAATAACCAATTTTAAATCTTATCATTTAAGTTCACAAATAGGATAATCTCAACATCTTAAAACTTGGGTTTACTCATAACCTCTACACACACAATATATAAATACTACATAGCTATTGGTGTTGGGTACTCCTCAATACCCAAGTGCCAAAACCATCATAAATTTTCCTGGGGCCTTTTAGTATGGGACTCCATCAAAGACAATGTCACGTAAAGATCACCAGGTGCCTCACCAACACCACAGAACCTATCTAGTAGGTAGTCGAAGCCAAGCACAAACAACACGATCAATTAAGTCCAGCTTACATACTAGCCAGCACATACAACCATCAAACAAATATCCCGTACCTTAAGCTCTTATTCCAATATGATCCAATTCTTCGTAACTCCTAGCACCTATGCAAAAGTATAAAATGTAAAGTTTAGCATTTTATTTAATACTTCCCTACTTTGTTTAACACCCTTTCCCATTAACTTAACCCTTTGTCTCATCCCCGAGCTTCCAAACCACTCTCTACGTATATTTTCACATCTTTTTATATACTTTTTGACATCCCATAATATATATACATCAATATTTATGTGCATACGCAGACCGTATGTATTATATATATATGTAACTCACCCATGTATTCTGTTATATTATATATTATAATACACATTATATTAAATGTCTACATAGACAAAGGGTTAAGNTCCTAGCACCTATGCAAAAGTATAAAATGTAAAGTTTAGCATTTTATTTAATACTTCCCTACTTTGTTTAACACCCTTTCCCATTAACTTAACCCTTTGTCTCATCCCCGAGCTTCCAAACCACTCTCTACGTATATTTTCACATCTTTTTATATACTTTTTGACATCCCATAATATATATACATCAATATTTATGTGCATACGCAGACCGTATGTATTATATATATATGTAACTCACCCATGTATTCTGTTATATTATATATTATAATACACATTATATTAAATGTCTACATATATTATTTTATATTATACATTTAATATATGCATAACATTCATAATATATACATATTAAATATTATAATTATAGCATCTCCCACTTATCCCCCCCCCCCCCCTCTCTCTCTCTCTCTCTCTCTCGTTCCTTTCTCTTGCTCTCTCCCCCTTGTCCCTTCCTCTCTCCCGTTCCCTATCCCACACATCACACACAAATGCTCTCTCTCTCTCTCTCTCTCTCTCTCCTCCAACACATACACACCATTCCACATTGCACAACACACATACACGACACTCTCTAACACAAAACACACACCGAAATCTTAGTTCAATAATACATAGTTTAACACTACGACAATACACCAACTTTTCGTAGCTAATACCTAACACGTCACATGCATACATATGCAACACCACCAATACGAAATCTTAACAATCCAACCAATAATTATTATCCACTCCCACCACACCGACAAAAAAAAAAAAGAAAACACCTTTTCCTAAAACTAAAAAAAAAAACCTAAAAGAAATTATAAACTTACAAAGAATATGATAAATAAATGAAACTTACTTGAGAAACGCATAAAGATCAATTCTTTATTAAATCCCATGTTCAATTATTGTGAATCTTGACTAGGGTTTTAGTATTTGGTTAAAGATCGGAAGTTTTCTATTCCTAAAGAAAAAGTAACTTGATATTTTGGTAAGAGAAAGATATGGGATTGAATAATATTTCTATTTATAATAAGGGATAATAAGAAATCTGAATCTTTTCTTAGACAATATTACTCTTGCTACACTAGTCAATTACAAGCTATACCATGTCTCCAAATCTTTATTATATTATTATATTCCTTCCCTTATTTTATATTTCTAACATTAGTATTATTATTATTATATAACCTCTCTTTTTTTTTTTTAAACCAGGTTTTACAGTTGAGTGTTGTGTGTTCAAATCATAGTGGTTATGGGTTTCATAAACAGATGGAGCTACTGGTTGATGGTTAGATTTTGACTGCGAGATTGAAAACAACCTGTGCACATAATAAATATAAGCATCAAAGGTGGAACTTTCTCATTTATATCGTACATTTTTCCCTTTAAACATTTTTACTGACTTAAGTATCAGAATAACAGCACTAGAGTAACCTTTAGCGTCCATTTTTAGCTTACATTTGTTATGTATGCAGGTTGTTTTTATCTCAACCTCCCTGTCGAAACCCAACCATCAACATACTTTTTATATGAAAATCATATTATTGAATTCAGAATGGAAAATAGAAAATTAAAATGATAATATTAAATAATTTATTATGAATCCTTTTTAAGAAAAAAAAGAACATAATCTATAAATCTCAAACCCATTATAACAATAGTAAATAGTCTTACTACTAAAACAAGAACAATACGATCAATATAATTATCTAAATAGCTTACAGGTTATCAAACTCACAATTCTATCTAAAATCGCTAAAGAATCTTTAAAATCATAACATGAAATCAAAACACAGAAACGTAAGTTTTTACAACCTATATAAAATAAATGTAAAAAAGACTATTAATATGTTTATAGTAGTTATAAAAAACTTGAAATATATGACGAAAATAAAAAAATTTATGAAATTTAGTTCTTTTTCTATAAAGATTCTTCATCTACAATTTAATATTTACGAAAGAAGGATAAGTAAAGTCAAATCTAACTTTTTTTCTTTCTTTATTTTGTTCGAAAAAAGTAATGAATTGAAGAGAACCAGATATTTCAACTCACTTTGAGTTATTAATAATATAAACTTAAATTTTTTTTCCCTCATACATTAGAGTAGGAACCTAAATGAAAACTATGAAAATAGAACTAAAGACTAGAGAGAGAAATAGAAAAGAAATTGAAATATGATAGAAAAGATGATTTAATAACCTAATTGTAAATGAGTAAGTAAAGACCTAGTTGTGTTTTTTTTTTTTCTATTTTTGGCCTATTTAACTCATAAATGTAAAATTGACAAACTTAGCAAAAAAAAAAAACATAAGTTTCAATGAAGATTGACATGTAAAATAGGTTAGAAACATAAGTTTTTATATGTAAACGATTTTATATCTAAATTAATTCTAAAGAGTTTTTTAAAATCGTATAGCTATAATCGTAATTTTGACAATTATTACCTAAAGAATTGATCATAGTCCAACTAAAGTCTCCTAATCTTCAAAGTTAATTATATCGACATTGCAGTCATGAAGTTGAGATCAGGAGCAGCCATATAAAGCTAAGTGGTAGTATGGAACGAGTAGGGATAAAAGGGACAAGGTGGTGGTCGCTATTGCATGAATAAGGGCAAACAGTTGGAATGTTCATCAAGCAAAGGAGTAGAAGGAAGCCATAGATACTATCAGTTAGAAGGGGGCTGATGTGATTAGACACCTGAAGATGAAGTGGAAAGCAACTAAGAATGGGGAGTGGAGCCAAGGCATATAAGGTAGCGCACCATGTGGAATTTATAAATATAGCAGCTAAATAGGGTCTCTCTACTTGGCTTACATACAAACATGTTTGGAAGAAAGTGAGAATGGTAAAGAATGAAAGTCGCGTTGATAATGGTATAGATCTATCGTACCCCATTGCATGCGTATATCCTTATTTGAAGCCTAAAACCAAGTATATGATCTCTATGTCATACCTTCAATTTTACTTCATCTCTTTAACGTAGATCCAATCTTCAATCCACTTCTATCCATAGATATTTGCATGGTAATGATAAGTATCTTATTACTCTAAGTAAAAAAAAGGTAAATCGCATGAACCACCTTTATAAATTGTGAAAATTGTATGAACCCTTACCCTTTTCAAAAGTTAGCACTTATTTCAATACGCCATGGTGAGCAGACACACCTAGTAATATCAAAAGGGATGGGTTGAAACCAAAACTACGGCTAGAATGTAAATGAAAGTCGAAGTAAGTAAATCCTTACACTAGTCTTAGATACGACGCACCAAGACTACACGTAAACCACCTCACTAAGTTGATATGACATACTATCAAGTAGATGGGTAACTTTTCATTAATCCTTTCTTAAGCGAATGGATAAGAGTTAAATGTGAATTGAACCTATAAAGATAAGAACAATTTATAAAGGGAAAATAAAGCATATTTAAAGATAAGGAAGCTAATGTCTATTGTATATGCAAATGGGTATTTATATATTGCCATTTAGGACAATATTACATAAAAATGCAAATGACTAAAACAAGTAACCCTCTTAAAATGACTAGTATGGGAAGGGTAAAAATCGAAAAAGACAAAAGGAATATCCTACAAATATGGTACGAATAGTATATAACTCCCTAAGCTCGAGGCATCACAGACCGCCATATGTCCCTGATAATTTACTTACACATCAAGCTAAACGGGTAGTTAAATTATCTAAATTTTCATAAATAACTTCATAACTCCCATTCAATAAATCTTAAAGTAACTAAAAGTCATGATTAAATCTCTTCAAATATTGTAATTGAAATGAACTTAAATAAACTAAACTCTCTCATTGCAAATGAAATAACAAAGCTCTCCAACAACAAGTTTATGTAATCTATCTCGCTAGCTAATCACATCTCATCATCACAGCAGTAGTAAAATTCTCCAGTATCTTTATCATGGTGATAGTAATATGCTTCCCTATTCTCACATAATCTACCTGTTCATCTAAAGTCCTTACAATTAAAAAAAAAAAGTGGAACGAGCTATTGCTTAGTACAGAAACCTACAAACACAAGCACGTATCATACAATAATCAATATAACACAAGCAATAATGCAGCAAGAATATATCAAACAGCTAGTTATTACATATTTAATTAAGTCAATAGTTAGTACAACTCAGGATTACTTATGATTAACCCTAAACCTAAAGTATATCAAACTCTACACATTGTTCTTAGTTAGGACACTGGTACTATAGCCCCCAAACACCACCTAACCTACTTAGTTCCGGGAAACAAGTTCTACGACTCTCAAACACCAACCTAAACTACTCTGTATCATATTAAGGGCGAACTCCATAAAGGATAATATCACCCAAAGATCAACGAGATGCCACCTTAGGGACACTAGTATTATGACCCCTTGAGCCTAGCTAAACACAAGCAACAATCACATTTTATTCCAATTAGTTATTAATCTAGGTTACTTTAACTATCCTAGACAATCACAAGCAGCAACTAATGTTCCACGTGTTTAAGTCTCTAATACAATTAATAGAATCTACTTCAAATAACTCTTCAAGATCAACACCAGAATAGATAAACAATAATAACTCTTTTCATGCTCTATTCTTAAGTTATACAATTCTAACTAAGTGTTTTTACTTATCTCCTTAAGTTACTAAATCCGTATTTGATCAACTTTAGGTTTAAAGATCTATTTAGACTATTATAGATGTTTAGAAGAGGATAAGATAAGATCGGATGTAAGTTAAATTTGAGAAAAAGCCGTAAAAAGAGAACTACAAGAACACACCTAAGGATCACAACCGTGTTCTTAGATCATGGTCCTTCTCTAGACAAAAACTCCATATCAAGCTCATATTCCATACTGAATCTAAATTCTTTTCATGCTTCGACAAATTTTCTTGATGAGGGGTTTACGAGTAAGATCATAGCCATAGTCCCTACCTAAGTTCATCCTATTTGTCGAATCCCATCTCTTTTTTTACTCTAAACTCATCCAAATCAATCAACAGCAACTCCAATACATCTAACACTCTATTTTCTACCTAGAGTTTGTTTTTCTCCATCAACTAACAACATGGAACACTTAGGTGCGTTCCAAAACCCTAAATCAAACAAACAAAAAAACATAGACAAGAAAAGCACATACCTTAATCCAAAAAACGCTGGAAGCAAAACATAACCCACATCGCACAAAACTTTATTACAACACCTAAATTAAATAAATACATACAAGACCACAATTCCGATTAGATAATAACATCAAACTCAGTCTTTATAATACCAAAGATTAGGATAACTCTTATTAGGTTAGGATTTTAAACCTTTCCCTAACTTTTGCTTCACAATATTCTTAAACTGTACGTTTCTACAATTCTAAAACAACTCCTAATATTAAAAAATCATAAAAACTTGAAACCAAAATGAGTGAAATCACTTCACAATGGTTTACCTTAGCTTTGTTCCTATTGTGCTCTTAGAGAGAGTTCTGCAAAATAATAAGGCAGGAAAATGAGCCTTAAGGTTTTACAAAAGGCTTTTATACTTAAGGATATAAAAGACCATCTTGTCCTTCCTAAAAGTATATTATTACTTTCCCCCCTCATCCTTTAATTTATTTGTTTTATTTATTTATTTTTTTAGGGTGTCACATGGTATAAGTACCGAAAAGTAGCTGAACATGTATCATAAGTTGCTTAGGCGAGAATTTAGTAGATTTGGTTAGTTTTGTGAATTCTAAAAGACAGCTTAGGTTGGTAGTAAAAAAGTCAACTTCATGTATAGATAGCTCAAAAACAAGTTAGCCTAGCTATTACGCCCCGAAGTTGCAAAGTCGCAACAGTCCGCTGTGTAAACCATTTTATGATAGTAACTGGCCTCACAGTGCGTACCATAAACATGATCTATACAAGGCGTCGATGACTCCTCACTTTGAAGTAAACAGTCCGATTAACATTTATACTATAATTATGATAAATATTACAAATTTCTAATAAACATGTATAATTATATGTAAGTCCATAGAGCTTCCCAGGAAATTTTACATAAACACAACAGTTCACTAAATTACATAATAACTATCAGTCTTTCATCCTTAACTACAGAGATACTCTAGCTACACATCATTATTAAGTAGTTTGATCCTCACACCCCCGGCTTCAAAAGGACTAACCTCTGGGTAATTGTAAGGCGGCATTCTACTTGAATTGTTCAGAGATCAAAACCTGCAAAAAGATCTATAAGGGTATGAGCAACTACAGCTCAGTAAGTTGAATTGAAGACTCATGAATGCATACAAGCACAAACAAGATTATCAATTAATTATTTTCATACAATGCAACAATCAAGTATCATCGCACAACGTAGTCCGGTCCATTGTGAAATCAGAGAAATTTCGCCCGCTCTAATCCAGGTTGAGGAGTTCCATGTTATGCAGCAGCTCACAACCAAACCCAGGCTTGTGCAATAGAGACCTCGCTCCTCCCGCGACTATCTTTGAACCATTGACTTCACCCTCGCCACGACCTCCTCTCTTGTTACCCACGACCTCCTCTCTTGTCACTTAGTTCGACTGAGGATGAAAAAAGGACCATTATGCAATCCCGTGCTATCCCTTTCGAAGGGGTCGATATTTGGTTAGACAATCCTAATGATCCTCTAACAAGTTACAATGCATGACATCTTAGGTCATTAAAGTCGAATAAGATTAAATTTCATTTAGGGTTTTCAAACAATTCACACCAATTCAATCATACCACAAAATTCATCATATCACAATTTCAGTAGAATTCAAATTCGTCAAACACATGCATAAACTACTTACAATCACAACCATATACAATCCTAAGTCTCCGAGTACCACACAATTAGTACTCTATTACAATAAGTAATAATCCAACTTACTTGGAATCTCTCAATCGCTCGATCCCTTAATCGCAAACCGATTTGTCTCTAGGTGTTCTATAATACAAATAGGTCTTTTTAGTACTTATACTTTAAGGATTCATATTCTAAGTTATAATTTGACTCATTTTTTTCCATGTATACCTATTATATGCTAATCATTCTTTGTTCTCTATTTCGGGGTTCGAATCCTGAATTAGATTCTAGTTTTGATTCCTAAGTCTTAAATATGCTCGAATCCTAATGTGAAATTTATCACATTAAGCTCGAGTATTCAAATATCCTATTGGGTCTTAATTCAGTATTCTAAACTATTTGGTACACGCTAACCCTAATTGAGGTATCAGATTTATTCTCAATGTAAGAAAATCTTACATTATGAGACATTTACTTAAAATTAAATGTTATTTCAGATTTATTATTTTTCTGATTTCTATTATAATATTATCTAAATAACCCTAATTTTTTAGATTTATAAATTTTCAATTTCACATATTACTAATTTCTTACATTAACTACCTAATTTCCTAAATTAACCATACTTAATACTCCAAAGGCTAGGATTAGGTTTCCACATCAGAGATTAGCATCCCTAAACATCAAATACTAACTAAATCAGTAATTAGTATTTTAATCACCTAATTAACCCAAAATTACCCAATTTTTCCATCATTTTAGGGTTAAAAATTAACTTAAAAATTTCGAAAATTAATTTTAAAAAAATGGCTTCATAGCACTATTCTATATCACATGAGCATCCTACAGAAAAAAATTTGAGCTCCAAACTACCCTCCTAAGCCTATTTATTTCTAGTTCTAATCATGCTTGGTTTTGTTCAATTTGTTAAGAACCCTATATTTTCAGACGTGATTAAACTAAATCACTATTTTTCCCTAAATCTACATACAATAAAACCTCAGAATAATAAGTTTCATAATTTTCTAGGCAAAATAACTAATTTTACTAAATTATATAAAATCGAGACAATTATGGAACTCACCCAGTTCGATGCTTTCTGGCCATCCAAACCCGGTCTAAGGTTGTCGATCGGCCTAGATGGTGGATCTAGAGTGGGGTGGTGGTGGTGGCTCGGTCCCAGATGGTGGTGAGGTGTGGGTTTAGCTTACTTGCTCAATCTGCACAATTTTCTTTACTTTTTTTGTTTTCTGGATTTTCTCTTAAATTTTCGAGTCTCTCAATTTTTCTCTAATTCCTCATTGCCTAAATGAGTTCTGGAAACTTTTCCCCTATTTATAGACGTTTTTGGTAATTAATATGCATTAATTAGACATGACATTGCCTCAATTCCTTGATTTTTGGCTTTTGTGTTGCCTAATTTTAATTGGTTAATTTTTATTTTACAAATCCTGACATGCTACAACCAGATTTGGATCATTCTATCCTCTTTTGATTTTTTTTTTCCATAATTAATTTATAATTTTCTTTAATTATTTACTAAGTTTTTGGCCAATTTAAGTAATTTCGCGTATTTTTATCTACACGTAAATAAATGTGGGGTACATGTGAACATTCCTAATTATTATTTTGGTCATTCTAAAATTTTTAGTATACATATAATTTATCTCTAGTAATTTATTAGTTATTAGATTGCACTGTTCGCCTTTTCAGTAATTAGCAATTATTGTGCTTAAAATTTGAAAATTTTATAGTTTCCTATTTTAGTACTTATTTTCTTAAATTCACGCTTACGAGATCATTTTTACTAATATTTCTCTCAATAGTTTATAATTTGGGTTTGATCGAATCCTTTAACCGATCGCCCTTAATTTTGTGTTCTAAGTTCAATCCTACGGTCACTTAGCTTAGCTATAGGATTTACACTAGCTATTGATTAGATTGGCAGAACTAACATTAGGTCAAGTTAGTATGGAGCCTCAAGCTGTAATAAAGAGAAAGGTATACAAGAGCTCAAGAAACAAAGCAGCTCAAGTTGGCTTAGTGAAGTTAAGTCCTATGGACTTATTTCGAGGGAAATGATTTACTGTACCATGCATTCAATTCCCCTTACTCAGGCATGGGTGATGGGACCTCAGATTTGATTCCTATCATCCTCCCTTAAAGAAACATGGGTTCCACTTTTCATCTAAGTTAGCTACAAATGTGTAAATTGCAACTGATGTAGACAATAAAATGGGACAAGTACAAGATACGTCAAATTTTTATAATGACATTGCAATTTCATCCATTTCTTTAAATATATTTAATCAATTAATGTAACAAAAATTAAAAAAGATGCCTAATCAAATGATTTTTAAAAGATATGATGAATGCAGATATTAGTACGTGATCATGGCAAATGCTTGTCTTTAATTCCTTATTATGGCTAAAATTGAGTTCAAACTTATTATATGTACTCACTCTCAAATTTTATTATAGCACTTATACAAAACATTTTATTTATTTTATCAATCTTATTACAAGTACTTGTTCATAGCATAATTTAATTTTTTTTTCTTTTATTAAATCAAAGTTAGTTGTCAATAAGTTCATTCCTTCGTCTTTTATGAACTTGAAACTAAATATGCAATATATGATCCAATAAACTTTGTGATTAATGAAACTTGATTCAACCACATCTTCTTCTGCCCTAAATACATAAACAACATATCTCAACATTTGGGAAACAATCCCTACTATCAAGTTTAAAACACATAAGAATGAAGAAGTCAAATAGCCACAAGTCCTAGATATTAAGAAACTAAAGACACAAAGAAATAAGAGATGGAAAACAAAAAAGGATTATGAAAAATTAAGGAAAGACGTGAAATCGAAAAATGAAATTTTAGATGTAAAAAGTTTCAAATCTAAGAAAAAAGAAGCAAGGGTTGGGAAGAAAATCTAAGGATTACTACCTACATTAATTAGAATTTGGAAATATAGAGCACATAATCTTAAAAATTCCAAATCTAAATTAAGATTTATTAGCATGTAGAAGGAGGGGAAAAAATAAATGAACTGTCGTCTTTATCTTATGCTATTGCTTTCATCTTAAAGTTGTTTTCCTTTTTTGTTTGTTTCATTTTGACTCTCTTCTTTATTGAATATCTTTCATTTCCCTTTATTTTTAGTTTTTTTTTTTTCTTTCTACATCTTTTAGTATTTTTTATATTAACTAATCAAATACATTCAAAGGATACAACAAATTGCCACATTAATATAAAAAAATGATATGGCTTTTAGTTTTCCTCTACATCAGCAACAAGTTACACATATGCAAATAGACAAAGTAGGTCCCATGCTTGTTTTAAAGGTAAGTGCTAATCCCGTTAGAGGTTTATTTAGTTTCCAAGGTTTTCAAGGATGATCCATACAAGTAAAAAAATAATAATGATGACACTTTGAGGAAACTTCTCTTTTAGTTAATCTTTATACATATTTCTGCTACCCTTAGGTTGATTTACTTTGAGGAACTTAGATCTCTCATACTCTATCATGTAAACTCAATGTCTTCATATTATCATTCATTGACTGGACTTGATAACCTAGGTCTAAAGGCTTAAGCCCTAAAGAGTAGGTCAAAGATGGGAGCTTTAATTAAGCTTTTCATGAGGTCAGACTTAAAGCTGGAGACTTAATATGGACTTTGATGAGGTCAATCTAGGCTCTAAAGGCCTCAACCCACGCTCTTAAGAAATTAACCTACACTTAGAGGCTTACATCCAACATAACCTATCAACAATGTCCAACGAGTATTAATGGTTAGCATATTCCCATCAGTTTTGTTGGGTTTGTTGTATTATTTATCATACTATCTATAATTGAATGGGAGCAAGTGGCAACTCCTCTTAGATTTGGTTATATTATACTAAGTAGTGACACGTAGAAAGGAGATAGGATTTTCTTTATGGTCAGTGTTACGCCCCGAAATCGCGAAATCGCAACAGTCCCGCCGTGTAAACCATTCTATGATAGAAACTGGCCTCACAGTTCCTACCATAGAGATAATCTACACAAGGCGTCGACGACCACTCGCTTTGAAGTAAACAGTTCGATTAATAATTATACTACAAATATGATAATTATCTCAAATTACTACTAAACATAGATAATTATATAAATAAGTCCACAGAGCTTCCCAGGAAGATTTACATAATATCTACAGTTTACTAATTTACAGAATAACTAACAGTCTTCAACCTTTAACTACAAGGTCAGTTTAGTTACACATTATGCTAAATAACTTGATCCTCACACCCCTAGCTTCAAAAAGACTAACCTCTGGATAATTGTAGGGCGGCATAATATTGGAAGAGATTACAAATCAGAACCTGCAAAAGGATCTATAAGGGTATGAGCAACTACAGCTCAGTAAGTTGAATTGGAGACTCATGAATGCATACAAGCACAAACAGGGTTATCAAACAATTATTTTCATGCAATACAACAATCAAGTGTCATCGCACAACGTAGTCCGGTCTGTTGTGAAATCAGAGAAATTTCACCTGCTCCGATCTGGGTTGAGGAGTTCCATGTTATGCAGCAGCTCACAACCAAACTCAGGCTTGTGCAATGGAGACCTTGCTCCTCCCGCGACTACCTTCGAACCATTGACTTCACCCCCGCCGCGACCTCCTCTCCTGTCACTTAGTTTGACTGAGGATGAAGAAGGGACTGTTTTACAATCCTGCGCTATCCCTTTCGAAGGGGTCGGTATTTGGTTGGAGAGTCCTATGATCCCCTAATGGGTTGCAATGCATGACGTTTTCGGTTATTACAGTCGACTAAGATTAAATTCCGGTTAAGGTTTTCAAACAAGTTCATACCAATTAAATCAGTCACAAAATCATTCACAGCACAAATTCCAACATGAATTCAAATACATCAAACACATGCGCAAACTACTTACAATCACAAGCATATACAAGCCTAAGTCTCCGAGCACTACAAAACTAGTACTCTATTACAATAAGTAATAACCCAACTTACATGAATTTGCTCGATCGCTCGATCCTCAAATTGCGAGTTGATTTGTTTCTAGGTGTCCTATAATGCAAAGAGGTCCTTTTAGTACTTATTTTTATGGATTCTTATTCTAATTTATAATGTAACTCATTTTCCTTATGTATACCTACAACGTATTAATAATTCGTTGTATTTTATTTCGGGGTTCGGCTCCTAAACTAGATTCTAGTTTTAATTCCTAAGTCGTAATTAGGCTCGAATCCCAATGTGACATTAATCACCTTATGCTCAGGTATTCAAATATCCTATCGGGTCGTAATTTTGGTATTCTAACTATTCGGTATACTCTAACCCTAATTGGGATATCGGATTTATTCCCGATGTGTAAAAATCTTACATTTTAAGATATTTACTTAAAATAAAATATTAATTCAGATTTATTATTTTTCTGATTTCAATTATAATATTATCTAAATAACTTTATTTTTTTTAATTTAGTAATTTATATTTTCACATATTCCTAATTTCTCATATTCTTTACCTAATTTCCCTAATTAACCATAATTAGTACCTAAAAGCTAGGATTAGGGTTCCACTGCAGAGATTAACTTCCTTAATCATCTAATCAAGATCCAAATCAGTAATTAACATCCTAATTACCTAATTAATCCCAAATCACCCAATTTTACCATCATTTTAGGGCTAAAAATTAACTTAAAATTTTCGAAAATTTATTTAAAAAAAAGGGCTTCATAGCACTGTTCTACATCATATGAGAATCCTACAGAAAAATTTTGAGCCCCAAACTACATCCCTAAGCCTATTTAATTTCCGGTTTAATCATGCTCGGTTTTGAACAATTTCTTAAGAACCTTATATTTCCAGACATAATTAAACTAAATCAATATTTTTTCCTAAATATACATACAATAAAACCTCAGAATAACAAGTTTCATAATTTTCTGGGCAAAATAACTAATTTTACAAAATTATACAAAAATCGGGATGAATAAATGACTAACCGGTTCAAAGCTTTCTGGCCGTCCAAACCCGGTCCAAGGCTGTCGGCCGGTCCAGACGCTGGTCCTAGTGTAGGGTGGTGGTGGTGGTTCGGTCCTAGGTGGTGGTGGGTGGTGGTTTTAGTTCACCTTGCTAATCTGCACAATTTTTTTTTTTTCAGGAATTTCTCTCGATTTTTCTTGCGTTTCGATTTTTCTCAGATCACAAATTGTCCAAATGTCTTCTGAGAATTTTTTCCTTATTTATAGACAAACATAGTAATTAATGTACATTAATTTGATGGGATTTTGCCCCATTTCCTTGATTTTAGGCTTTTAGTTTGGCAAATTCTTATTGGTTAATTTTTTTCTTTTCAGTCACGACCTGATCTTGTTACAGTTATCTTCTTCTGATTTTTTTATAATTATTTTGTATTTTTCTTTAATTATTTACTTAATTTTCGGCCTATTTTAGCAATTACGCGTATTTTTATCTACACGTAAATACATGTAGGGTACACGTGAACATTCCTAAATATTATTTTGGTCATTCTAAAATTTTTAGTATACATATAATCTATCTCTACTAATTTATTAGTTATTATATTACACTTTTTGCCTTTTCAGTAATTAGCAGTTATTATGTTTAAAATTTGAAAATTTTATAGTCTCCTATTTTACTACTCACTTTCTTAAATTTAAGTTTACAGGGTCATTTTTACTGGTATTTTGTTAAATAGTTTATAATTTGGGTTTGATCGGATCCTTTAGCCGATCACCCTAAACCTTGGGTTTTAAGCTCAAACCTATGGTTACTTGGCTTGGCTTTAGGGTTTACAGTCAGCCAAAGCATAGACTATTAATTCAATTTTTAAACCTTGCTAGTAATAAACACTGGTTAACTGTTATGTGAGGCCTTATAATTTTAGCAATTAAGATCAAACATCTAATTTAAGGACATGAAAGCCATAATTTAACATTAGGTTCCAAGAGGTCAATTTAAGGCATATATGAAGGTAGCTTGATTCAACTAAAATTTTATGAATAAGCTAGGAATATCAATTGAAATGACCCATAAACATGAATTTTTAATATACCATTCTATAATAATTGACAACATGTAAATTAGACCTTGATAGTTAATGAACCTTTAAAGATAAATTATATAAGTAATAAAAATTTTGAAATTACATGAAATAATATTAAGAAAATAACTACATACCTTGTGTATAGTTACTATATATATATACACACACAATTAAATAAAAACCCTAAAAATATATATTATTTCAAACTAAAATTAAGAAAATAATTAAAAATTAGCAAATTACAAGGCGACAACATGGAAATTATAATTATAGGTGTGGCAAACATGGGAAATGGTTTAAGAGAGCAAGTACTTGGAACTTGGACATACAAACATTTGAATATCACCTAAATTACATTATACAAAAGAGATTACAAATGCTTTCAATATACAAAATCAAAACAATCCAACAATAGTTCAATTTGATTAATCTATGTTTTAGGAAAGTGTAGTAGAAGCTTTGAGGTGGCTTGGGAGGGAATTAAGAAAAATTGTAGAAGAAATTGTGCAATTATAGGGTTTTGTGAGTTTAAGGATACGAGTTGAAATAAGAGGAGAATCACTACCACCACCTAAAGGGAAACACCATGCTAAAGTGGATAGACATAATTGGGGAGATTGATGGTGGTTAGAATAGCGGTTTCTAGTGAGAGATTGATTATTCTAGTTTTTATAAAAAAATTAATGAAAAATAGTAAACAATTTCCAAAATTTTTTAAACTTACTTTTCCTTGATATCTTTACATGTAGATTTCAAATATCAAACCATATTTTTCAAATTTTAAGTGCACATATATGTTCTTTAAGAAAAACACCCTCTCCATCAAATTTCTATCGCATTTTCAAAAACCCAAATAATATTTTTTTTGCCTGAATTTTTGTGGATAGATATTCAAAGGATGTATCTCAATGCTATGTAATTGGATGGAAATTCTAGTAGACATCTCTTTTATAGATTATTTAAGTTGAAGTTTGAGACCAAAACAACAAATTTTCCCCTCAAACTCACATATTTAGGTGTTGAGTTATGTTAAGTTAGTGTAAAAAAATAGAAACTTTAAATTAAGTTGAAGTAAGGATCACATATGGGTGAGAAGCTACTGATCAGCATGTTTTGTATGGATGCTTAAGGTCGTTTGTGAGTATAAGATAGATGGATATAGTCAGAAGATAAGTCAGATGGTAGTTTAATGAATGAAGCTTAATTATAATAATAGTCAAAAGTTGAGTCAAAGGTGACCTAGTGTAGGAAATTTAACTATGATAAGAGTTAGGGGCCTAGTTAGAGGATTGCCCTATCTAAACTCTAAAACTATCTTAAGTGAAAACTTAAGTTAGAAGGTACTTAAGTTAGAACGTATTCCACTAAAGTATCCCAAACTTAACCTAACCCAAACTCTAACTCAAAGAGTATTTCAACTAGAAACTGTAAGAAGATACTCATTCAAGACCTAAGTTAGAGGGTATAGGAAATATGCGATGAAATGATACCAAACCTAGAATAACATATTAATTCGATAATAATAGACATCGTAAAGAATTAAATTACTATACTTTCATAACTTGTATCATCATTGAGACTTTAATTCTAATATAGGGATCATTGAAGCGAAAAGTTTTTCTGCTACAAGTAATTAAAGTACTAGACATTGTAGGCAAGTGAGATCGATGCCTTACAATATTTTGGAGTATTATTTCTAAATATTTATAGATTGTAGTATGTTTTTGTTTATGGTTGTAATTTAGTTGTTTATGCATATGTTGGGTATGCGCTTGGACATTGACTTATTGTTATGGGAGTTAAGCTTCATGATGCATTTGTATTGTGTATGCTATCTTGTTTAAATTGTTTGAAATTAGTTGATCATTCCAAAAACCAAACTAACTTAAACTCGACCAAAATTCTAATCTAACATGCATAGTAACCCATTAGGAGAAATGACTAAGGTTATTGAGCCAAACACGAACATTTCGATAAGGATAACTAAAATAGTTATTTTTTCATCCTTAGTTAAACTAAGTAATGTAAGAAGAGTTCGTAGTATGGTTGGAGACAGTACTTAGAAGGTAACCCCAAATGGAGGTTATTTTCTATTACACGATACTTGGTTTGGTTTTGATTCACAAGTGCATGGCATTAAACTCTTCAACCTAGATTATAATGGGTACAATTTCTCTAATCTTACGACAGATTGAATAATATTGTGCGATAGCACTTGCCTGTATATGTATTGCATCTAACTAACTTAAATGAAAACCTCAGTTATTTTGTGCCGGATACATACTTATGTCTCTATCATATTTATTGAGTAAATTATCGCTTATTTCCCTATAGATCGTTCTACAAGTTCAAAGTAGCAAACCAAGTCTCACCTACTTCTCCAATTTGCAATTGACAAGGTCAGGGAGTAAAGATGAAGAAGATATTACTGAACTTTTATTTTTCTCTTGTCATCTTTTATAATTTGTTTAGGAAACTAATTAGGTGTCCTTAGGTAATCTAGTAGTTTTAAACTCTTAGTTTGTAATGTAAATAACTTAAACTTATAATTTAGAAGTCTCTTTTTAAAAAAGTAACTTTTTTATGTGAATAAAATCTTGTAATTTTGATTATAAACTTAAGCTTTATACTATAAGCTTTATACTATAAGTTTTTCTATGGAAGGTTATCATGAAAGAATAATATCATAGGTTTTATAACAAACAAGTGTTGAACTGGGTGCTTTAAAGCAATTCAATCAAATATGTCTTCTGTAGACTAGGTCTATCGTAATAACTATAAGATTAGTTTCTATAATAGGATGGTTTATATGGTTAAATTATTACAACTTCACTTATTTAGAACATGATACATTATATTGTTGAATATGATTGCCGAGGCCCCATAAGGGCCTTATCAAGAAAGAATTATGATTTTATGTATAAGCAAAAAGAGATAGGGAATTAAGCCTTTAGTTATATAATTTACATATCACAATGCATGGTTAAACTTTCTCCCTTATTTTTAATGAAACAATGATTAGAAGGGTATGCTGGCTTACCTTGTTACTAAACCACAAGATAAATTTGTATGGTAAGGAGCTGGTTATTAACATGCATGCCTGTAATTCTTGCTTAAGTTTAAGTATATGCACCCTAAAATCATGTTAAAATGAAATGGAGATTAAAAATTCTTAACCAACCCATACCGTTGGACCTTCTTACAGTCTCATTATATGGTCACACTTGTAGTAGAAATACACAAAGACCATACTTGGAGCTGAGTGTGTACCATCCCATCGCCCATGGGGCTTATTGACTTTGGAGTATTATTATTACACGTGTTGAAAGTGCATTCGACAAAACAACATGCCGTCGAGTGTAGTATAGGCTTATGTTATAAAATCCTCCATCGTGGCTTTATCTTTAATGACATTTCACTATCTCTAAATATCTTTCTACCAAACACACCCATCTCTATTGTAAATCTGTAATGGATCACATAAACGTTTTTTTCTCGGTAAAATGAAGACAATACTCTTATCCATGGTTTTGCTATTATCTTTTCCTTATATCATACTATCTTAATCTCCTTATTCTATATCGTCTCGGGAACAATCGCTACCTTATGTATTTCTAAAGTATTTATTAACGATTTTCTATTGTATAGATTTAAAACTTCAGTAAGGCAACGCTGGCAACTTCAAAACGTAAATTAGAACGGCATGTTATCGATGGCAAAATCCTCTATCTATAGGTAATAATAGATTATTTTTGAGTCAAATCAAACCAGTGCATTATTGAACTCAATCTCGAGGTCAACTTAAAAACTCGAAGCTTGAGCTTAGCTTAAGTTCAACTAAGTTATAAATTTTGAGCTCAAGCTCCACCAAAAAATATATATAATAAGCTCAAGTTCGGTTTAATTAACTCGATTAAATTTAAATTTTTATAAATATTTTCTAAATAACTTCGGATTCATCTATATAATAAAAAATTTAAAAATAAATTAAAAATTATATTAAACTCAATTAAGTTCGCGAGCTTGATAAATTTAATACTCTTAAGCTTAAGCTTGCTTAACTTGGTTTGATACTCAAGTAATTCGAGCTCTATTTGATTCAATTGTTATCGAATCAAATTTGAATAATACTTCAACCAAACTTGAATGGTTTGCAAACTGAATTGGTTCATTTATACTTTAGGTGATGAAAGTAACACGTGGAAGAAAAAGGGAAATTTTACCTTCGTTATCTTCTTGTTCAATAAAACCGCATTGATGACATTCACATGGCCATTAAATTGATTTTATTTGGAAATAGCATCATTTATTTCCAGCTTAGTTGACGGGTTTGAACATCCGTCTCCATGTTTTACTTCTTTTAAAATTTTATGGTGGTTACTTCTCTCATCGTGCATTGAAAGTTATAATGATTTCCCGGCTAAACGTCCAAAATGGAACGTTTATGCATCCAAGTAATTGATTATGCATTAATTGTTACATAGGCAAAGTTATAGGAGCATAGAGTATAAAAATACTAAACAGATGTAGTTGATGCCATGTGGAGGATTCTGGATTTTCTTGGTTCGTTTTGTCCTGGATTTCACTATTTTCTTTATACGTAATTTATATTATTAAGTCAATAATTTTAATGTTAAGAAATTCTATGCAAATTGACATAAAAAAGACAAATGCTTATTTATTTATTTTTTTCTTTTCTTCTTTCTACACTTTAATGACTCATGTTAGAGTGTCTTTGTTGCGAAGCTATTCTCACTATCACATCACATCCAATATATCATATCTCCATTATTTTTTAAGCAAAAGAGGTATAGAAAGTTACAAACAAAAATTCATCTATTGTTTTCTTTTATTTTGTTTTATAAAAAAAAAAAACCACTAGCAAATGACACACTCATAATGCCAACGAGTAAAAATATGATAATTTTTTAAAAAAATGCAAATAACCTCTTAAACTTTGACTTGAATACAGATTATCTTCCTAAACTTTTAAAGTATAGTTTTTTATCCTCAAACTTTCATAAATTGGCAAATAATCCTTATAACCCCTTTCAATTTTGATTTTTGTGTGTAAACACGTTATAAATTTTTATTTTGGTGTGGGTGTTTACGAGGGTATTTAGGAGAGTGTTTACAAACTAAAATCAAAGTTTAAAAGATTATTTTTAACTTAGAGGATTGTTTGCCAATTTATAAAATTTTAAGGACTAAAAACCATACTTTAGAAGTTTAGATAGATAATTCGTACCAAAATTAAAGTTTAGGAGAATTTTATGTAATTTTCCCATAATTTTTTAATATATTAAAATAGAAAAAAATCTATTAATCTAGTAATTACTTTTATGCGTGAAAGCACCATTTAATGTATGTAATAATTACAAGTTATTAAAAGAAGTCAAGGATGTTTTAGTAATCTAACTAATATTTTATTTTCCAAATACATATAGGACACTAAAGATTGACTATCGGCTTTAATAATATAGATACAATTATATCACTTTTACGCTCTGAATTTACAATTATTAACAAATTTATTATGGGAACATGTTGATGGTTAATCTTCATTGGGGATTGTTGAGCTTGGAAGCAACTTCCAAAAATAACAAATATAAGCTATGAAGGACCGTCTGAGGTGATTCTAGTGCAACAACTCTAATGCTTAAGTTAGATATGGCTCGAGAAATTGCTTAAAGGAATATAATGTAAGCAAGGGTATGGGAATGAGGATCCTTTATCTGTGAAGTAACTTGTTGCTTATAAGAGTGATTTGGTAAACTATATGTAGAAAGCGGATCACATCTCCAAGATATATTACCATTATCTCTTGGATTTTGTAAAGAAGATCTTAAGGCAGGTGTATGCTAGTTGTGGACAATCGTTATTAAATCGAGCTGTTCTCATCTTATCTTCTTCAATCTTATAGATTAGGCCTAAACACCATGGGCCTAGTCTCTAAGGGTCTAAAGGCAACAGGAGATTAATAAACGTCTTCTAACTACGTTGGTCAAGCTGTTAAAAGCTAGGTCCATACTTTAGGAAGGTTATCCTCAATTCTAGCAGGCAAAGCTTGATTATGATGAGGTTAGTCGAGCTCCCCATAGCTAAGTTAAGGTTCTAAATAGGTCAGTCATGGCTTTTTGGACTCGGTTTATGCTTTAATGAGGTTAGTTTAAGCTTTGACACCCATGTTTAGAATAGCTTATATCAACTCAAAATATATTTTATAAACTATACTATCATTACCTAAAGTTCAAAAGGGATATGTGTAAAAAGCAAATTCATGTTAATGCTAGCACTTGAAAGGTTGTGGCATAGATTAAATTGGATAGCATGGATTGTTAATCCTATTTGATTGAACCAATCAAGATCCTACAACTCAGCCTTACCTAAATTTAACAACATTAAGCGTAGAAAGGAAAATTTTCTATGCAACAAACATGATTGGTACATCAATATATTGTCAATGGAGTGTTTAACCTTTTTTTTTTTTTTAAGTTTCTTCAATAAGTTTTGGAGCTGTTACCTTTCTAGGAAAGAATTGGGTCCATCTATTGTAATTGGAAAAGGTTTAGTCGATTAATTCAACAAGCTTTCCTTTATGGCACATTCACTTCATGGAATTAGAACTTCATTCCCTCCTTATTTTTTATTAGGAATTGTAATTCCGTAGGACTCCATATTACTTAAAA
Source organism: Lumnitzera littorea (assembly GCA_024138015.1). NCBI lineage: Eukaryota > Viridiplantae > Streptophyta > Magnoliopsida > Myrtales > Combretaceae > Lumnitzera > Lumnitzera littorea. The sequence continues at coordinate 26,182,162 of JAMXBB010000011.1, forward strand.
TCAAGTAATAAGGATTTCTTAATTTAATCATGAAATTATGATTCCTCGACACTACTACCGCTACTGCCACCATAACTATTGCCACCGCTACCACCATTACCATCACCATCACCTCCCCCACCACCACCGCCGTTACTAAGACTACCATTGCCACTAAGACCATCATTTCCATCGCCATCGCCATCGCCATCATCATCGTCATCGTCATCGCCATCGCCACTACTATTATCATCACTACCAATCACCGTAGTCGTAGCTGTAGCCATTGCCATCGTCCATCGCTACTACCAACCGCTGTCACTACTATCACTAACCATCATCGCCATCGCCACTACTACTGCTATTACTACCATCGTTACTACCAACCATTGTTGCTGCCACTGTCGCCACCACTAACCATCGTAGTCACCGCTACCATTACCATCATCAATCACCACTGCTACTGTCACCGCCATCGTCAACAACCACCAACTACCACCACCACCTATTACTTTAGGATTAGTCGAGAAAGAAAATAGACCGAGAATAATTTAGTCATTAAAGTTATATTATATATCTATTCTTAAATTACTTATAAATCTAACTAAACAAAATAATATGTATTATACTCTTATTTTATTTCTTATGGAATTCCAATTTTATTTCATCTCATTCTATTTCATGAAGTGAATGAGCCGTTAAGGTTTGTACATGTTTTAGCTAATAAAGACATAAAGAAAGGGAGGTTGGAAAAGATAATAACCGGAAGAATCAAATTTTCATGTTTAATATGGGACGATTTAGCATTTGTTCAATTGTTCCTATTTAATCAAAAAGGGATTTTTGCGTTTTATTTTTCCTCTAATAGCGAAACAAAATTTTAGTCATTGCAAATTTATATTTTTTTCTTTTTATTTTTTCTATAAATTACAAATAAGTATATGTGTATTTAACCGTCATTGTTTTTTTATTTCAATATCATATTTTGTTACTAAAAAAATCTTGAAAATCCATTCAAAATGCTGTTTCTTTAAACAAAAAAAAAAAAAAAACTAAGGAGCTCTATCGAGAAACCTTAGAAATGAAGTGAAGAGATTTTAAAGTTAAGAATTTTTTAAAATACTAATATGACACTCATGAAGGTCTTTAATCGCCTATCCATAAGTAATGGTTATTATTTTTGTAACATGGAACTTTTTATTTCTTCTTCATAAAAAACAAAAAGTTCAAATAAAGAGACAATCATATCCTTGATCAATAAAATAAATAAATAACTTTTGGTTATTTTTCCAAATTACTAAATAGGGTCATGTTGGTATTTTTAGTTATATTATTGACTTAGTACTAGAAATAATGAGTGAAGTAAATACATGACTTAATATTATTTGCAATAAAACGTTACATGAGATAGATATTTAAATATAAATTTTTAGCTTATTACTAATAATAATTATTTCCAAAACATAATATTTATATTTTTTGTATATTCAGTTCAAAAAAGTAAATGAACCATTTAAATGAATGATGGACCAAGAAAAGAAATTTTAAATCAGATAACTTAAATAATATATTAAAATTGTTATAATCTAATAATATTATCATTAATATTTTATTACGATAAATAAGGATTTGAATCTTCTTTCCTATAATTAAAAATAATAATAATAATATTCGGGGACCTTTCCTTATAATTTCCTTTAAATAACGTCGAACTCAAACCGTGTTTTTCCCGCACCTCTGAAGGCACGTACACCAAATATCCAATCCAATCATGAAAAGTGAACGGCCCTTGAATCCCGTAGTACAGACAACACGGCACCTTTCTCCTCAACGACATGCCTCCCGCTGTCCTCGCATCCAGTCCAAACGATTACTTCTATTCCCGTTTCTACTTTTCCATTTATTTGCCTTTTCCACGGGCACACCGCACACATCACACAACTGTCTCCCGTTTTCTCTCGCCTAACCCCCAACTAACCTCACTCAAATGCCCACACTCTTGCCAACGTACTCATATATTTTAATACTTGGACTGCGGTTTCCCATGGAATAAGAAAGAATACATACATACATATATATATATATATATATATATATGCGATAAGAACGTATATGTGATAGGTAAATATTAATTATATTTTGATTTGTAGCAGTGTCTGTAAAATATGGTTAATAATTTTTTCATGAATTATCAATTACCTTGCCACAACCATATATATGAACATGTATACATATATGGAGCGCATTGTCTGATGAATCTATTTTATACTGGAATGGGAAAGGTTTTATTCCTCATTCTCTAATATCACATTTCATATTCAAAATGATTTAGAATGGAATGGAGCAAATGAATTGGAATGGAACTAAACAGAATAATGATTGAAATAATAAATCATTCTCTATGTTTGAAAATGTCTATAGAATAGAATGAAATTAAATGTATATAGTAGTTTTTGTCAAAAACATTTTGAATGTTATAATTATGTTAAAAATTAAATAAGTAATTTTGATTAATAATAATCGATAAAAAGGAAATAGAGTTGCAATTCTATCTTCTCAAGAGCGGAATAATTTCTTCTTGAATCTAGAATCGTTAAGTCCGTGAAATTATAATTTTGCCTTCTAAATATACTTCTAAACATGAGAAACAAAAAAAGGAACCGAAACTTATAATTTCATTCAAGTCTATTTTCATGTATCAAGCATAACATAATAGTTATAATATATTGAAAAAAAAAAAACACTCTACCTTCATTTAGATTAGGTTTTTTTTTTTCATTTTCCCTATTTGATTAAATATTATGTCACTCAATTTTTTACATTAAATGACTTCATTGCTTGTAAAAAAAGAGATTTATTATATCTTTCTCTATTCAATTTTGCTTTAAAAAATAATTACATACGATGAAAACAACTAAATCAAATTATACCATTTTTATGTCAAGATCATTGAAGATATCAAAATACAAGGTTATTGATAATTTGTTTTGGACATGAGCTTTTAAACTTAGGCCCAATCGATGCCTTAAATGTAGGCCTTTGGGCTTAAATTGGCCACCTAAGGCCTAGGTTGTTGAGTCTAATCCTAGGTTGTTCAACCCTAATTCAGATAAGCCAAGTCGAGCTTATAATTCAAATGAAGTCAAACAAGAAAGTGTGGTAAATGAGGTAGGTCGAAGGCTTATAATATGATTCTCTTAGTAAAATTTGGAGATACAAAGGAGATCTCGAAGCATTAACTACCCCTTGTCAAGTCCAATTGTCCCTCCATAAGTGCCATGTTAAGTCTATTTGGTAAACAATTGACAATCTCTCTCTATATATACTTTTTCTCGCTCTCACTTCAATCCTTGACCCTTTTCGACTAAAGCATCATAATGCCCATACTAGAACCAACTCCTATATATCCATAGCTTGTTTCTCACCTTTTACAAGCCTCTTATGACCAAATGAGGATCATCTATCAATTAAGGTAATTCTTGTTCCAACTAGATTAATTATAGGTTATGGGAAACTTAAAAATGAAAAATCACATATGTTCCATTCTAGCGAGCTCATATTAGTAATACAATATAGGCAACAAGTTTATGTTAAATATAAAGTATTTATCAAGTGATCTAACATTTAGATAATAAGTGATGATAGGGAGGCCCATGGTTTAGGCTGAAATTCAAATGCCGACCGATATAGACTAATTCTAGAGGATGCGTTTGACTTGTCTTCTCCAGTATGTTCAACATCATTTGTCAGGTTAGTAAACACGTATTTTGGATTCATATTCGGTAGCATCTCCTCAGCTTACAGAACATTTCCCTTAGATAATATACAAGCATGCTTCGAATATGCGATGCGTGTGAAAATAAAAATAATAAATTAAACCCATTTAAGATTTTTATTTTTATGCCATCGAATTATAAATACTTTCAATTACATTAATCAATCTCAGAAGTTTTTGGAACCTCTCAACTAGATAAAATTTTTCAATTTTATTAGTTAAATCTTAAAACTTTTCAAAACCATATATTCAAATGATGAAAATTTTTAATAGTTTAATCGATAATATACATTTATTTTTTTCTTAATCTTATAAAAATGTACCCCAATGCATGTACAGATATATAATAGTGCAATAAAATTTAGAATACAATACAATTACTGAATCAACTAATGGTTACAATCAATGGTTTAAGGAAAAAATTTTATGTATAAATAGTTTGAAACTTTTATATAAATAAAGAAACAAAATATAAAGTAATACATCATATGAATTTTTAAAATTCTGAAAATACACTAAACGCATTTAATTTGCTTTATTGAAAAGCTTGCAATTTTCACATGTGAGATATTGATTCCTCGGTTTCGACGAAAATCATATAGTTTTCTTTTTGGTTTACTCTTCGCCTCGAGAGTAATGTTTTTCGTGATATCATTTAATTGAATTTTTTTTTTTTTTGATAAATATATATGAACATGAACTAACATATGCATACACACATATATCAATAAATGTAAGATGTCATAACTCTTTATTGATTCTTACTTGAATCTCCGTTAATAGCCAGAATTCACACTTGACATAATCGGTAAGGCAAAATGGTATAGAAACTTTCATATTTCAATGTATTAAAAATGCATCTGCTAAAATGCACAATTAGAAAAATCGAGAATTTAGGGTAACAAATGGCTTTTTATCTGGTACAATTCAAACAATAAATCAAATATTATTATGAGAAAATAGAAAAATATATTATATGAACAGTTTAAAGTTAATAGTTAAAAAATTACAAATATAGAAATTGTGAGAAAGACAGTCAAATATAAAAATAAAATTAAAAGCAAGTATATGAAAAAACCTTCTTCTTTTTTTTTCCACAAAACGAAGGCTGCTATCATATATGCAGAATATTTGCTACATTATACAAATCCTCCTATGATGAAACATGATAAGATAAAACACAATCATTACATAGAATTTGAAAAAGAACAAGATGATGGGATTGATAATCCAATCAAAAGTACACATCCTCTTATGAGTACGAGTTACAATCTAATTTATTGCTTAATCTGAAGATTTTTTAACCAAGTAACAGAGTTATATAAGCAAAATAAGTAAGCTAACCCATCTTAGTCTATATGGGCCCGTGAGTTAAGTAGATTGACACTTTTTGGCTTGATTGTAAATGTGAGTTGGAATTTTTGAACCAAACTACCCCACTGTACATTAGCGGATTATAGCGGATTAAGCAGGCAAATTCACAAATTATAGACTTATACTTATTGTTCATTTTCTATGAATGCATTATTCGTAAATTTATAAATTACAATTCGTAATCTCATTGGTTCTAATGTACAATTTTAGTTTTTATTTACTATAAAATTTATTTTTTATTTCATTTTAAAAAAATAAAATTCCAATTTTTCCATAAAAATATATACATAACATACATACATTTGCACTGACATGGAAAGAGAAAAAAAAAAATTATTACTAGTAGTATGAATGTGTATAGACATATTTATAATAAAATCAAACCATGAAATTTTCATAATCATTCATGTAGGATTTACAAATAGAAAGTATAGTTAGTGAAGGGAAATCAGGAAAAGGGAAATGGGTTTACAATTTGACGTTTTTTTTCATTGTTATTTTTATTATTTTTTATTTGATTGTTATTGGTTTAATTTTATTATTTGAGAATTGAAATTGTCACATGACCATTAGAATTGAGATGACATTATCAAATAATCAGCTAAATTGGATTTTTTTTTTCTCTTTTTCTATCCTTTTTTTTTTAAGGTTAGCTTGTTTTGAATCATAGATTAAGCGAGACATACTAAAAATGATTATATTTATGCAAGTCAAAATTTTCTAGTTTAACCCACATTTTTAGCAAATTATGCGAGTTGGCCAATGTAACCAGTTTTACTTACATAACTCTACTAAGGAGAAATCCATTGATTTTAAAGAAGGAATTAGCACCTAAATTTCAACCAAATATGTATTGATAAACCAACAAAAGAAATGTTACTACTCAAACTAAAATCGATTAATAGTTGTAACTTACATTAATTAAGGAAAACATATGGAAAAATGGAAAAAGACAAAAAGTAATCTACGAGGGCTTTTCAAGATCAAAGAGATAACTAAGTGTTGTCAAAGAAGAAAAAGAAACCGAAGTTGACAACAAAGTTGAAGTGTTTACGTAGAAAAAACCAATCTCATCCCAAAATTCAAACAAAAACCTTAAAAGTACATAAAATTCATAATTCCCATTAGTCATTACTTGCCACAAAATTTCTCATTATGAAGCTAAAGCACAAATCCTTGAACTCCACTTGTATTATAAAATCGACATTATGGAATCAAAATGTGAAAATGAAATTGAATAAAATTTAATCCTAAGAGATAGAAATCAATAGGTTTTTTCCGGCTGAGAGAGTGAAATTTAATCCTATATTAACAATATGCATGTTTCTATGACTATGTCTAAGAGAGTGACGAAAGAAGAAAATCTAGATGGGACCTTGAAAGTTTAAAAGTTTAACCTCCATAATGCTATTGAACCAAATAATCACTAATTGATTTTGATGAAAACAAAACAAATATAGATAATTAAACTAATTCTTATTTGATTATATTGAGTTAATTAAATAAAATCGATTGACGTACCTAATAATTAAATAAATCAATTAACTCTACAAAACATTTAGTTTTGTAATGTATGGTTGTTCTTTGTGTGTTAAAGTTGATTTCAGGAGAATTTTGACCTATTGCCTTGACGATGTAAAGTTTTAGATAACAAAAAGAAAAGCTTTCTAATCCTATTGAGCCGGCATGTCAATATACTTGCCGACAGTAGTATTGCTTATCGTTATGACAGTAAGAGGATGATACTATCATGCCGATAAGCTGGTTTAAAGTAGTCGTTGGAGTATTTAATGCACAATAACAAGAAGAATTGAATGAGTTGATATAAATGCACAACACTCCTACCAAAGAGAGTTAAAAGACAACATTCCACTACAATCAAAAGACACTTTTTTATATTTTAAAGCCATATTACTTACTATTTGTCTCTTATACTCTTTACTTGCAATCAAACAAGTGAAATTTAGTGTGTAATGCTTGAGCCTTATATTTGTAATCTTGAGAGAGAAAAACACTACGCTTGAGATTATTATGTATGATAGTGATTATGTATCTTTAAGCATTGTATTGAGAAATTAATAAAGTGATATGAAGTTCTCAATTGGAGGCATTCATAGATCTATAGAGATTAGAGGGCGATTCGAACTTCACATTATGTTCAAGTTTGATCTTCTTTATGCTTTTCTCTTTTAATTTCCGCATTTATTATTAGTTTATCATTGTCTTAATCATTCTTGTTATTGTATTTAATACGTAATTTTGAAAAGAACTACAATTTGTCGTAAGAACACAATTTACCCCCCCTTAACTACCCTCTCTTAAGTTTAGCCTAGTATTCTTCAATTGGTATCAAAGCCAATCTCTTATCATTTGCTTAATCACATAATAGAGTAAAGATCATGTCATCTAACGTATTAGGCTTTCCAAAATGACAAGTAATTGATAGGCCTTCTCTTCTAACCGGTAGCAAACTATCCATATTAGAAATGTAGAATATCTATATTTTTAAAAGCACAAAATAGATTATTGTGGTATGTAGTTAACTAAGAACCATTTAAGATAAAAGGAAAAGAAGAAAAAGATTATTCGGATGATGATTTAAAGTTACTTGATCTCAATGGAGTTGCTATGAACATCTTCCATTGTACCATAAGTGAAAATGACTTTAATAATATATATACATGTAAAAATATTAAAGGAATATGTGATTAACTACAAAGTACATATGAAAGAACTAGTAGAGTAAGAGATACAAAAATAAGCTTATTATGTGAACAATTCAAAAATTTTAGGATGGATCAAAATGAAATAATTGATGAGATGCATAATAAACTTATTAATATCATCAATCCGTTGAGTGTTCATGGAAAGAGATTTACTAATCTTGAGATAAATTATAAAATTCTTAGGTCTTTACTAAGAGATTGGAAAGCCAAGAGAACTGCAATTGAGGAAGCCTATGATCTCAATGAAATGTCAAAAGAATAACTCCTTAGAACACTTAAAACACATGAGATGGCGAAGAGATAAGAGAGGACTCTAGAAAGAAGACAATTGCTGTAAAAGTCACAGAAGAGAACATAAGTAAAGAAGATGATGAATTAGCAATATTAGTAAAGAAGTTTAGAAGTTTAGAAAGTTCATGAAATTCAACAAAAGGATTAAAAAGGATAAGGATGGATATGGATCACCTTCTAAGTTCAAGAAAAAAAAAAGCCATCAAATACTATAATTATCAAAAGCCGGGACATATTAAACAATATTGTCCCTTACTAAATAAAGCCAATAAAGAGTCAAGAAAGAAATATATGATTTTTACTTGGAGTGATGGGGATTCTAGTGACTTTGATAATCAAACTTATTTTATGGCCCTCAATGACGAGTTATGCTCTTCCTCACATGACTTTTCCTTTAATGAACTTAAAAGTATGTATGATAAATTATTGAAATAATCCATAAAAGTGCAAAAGAAGAATAAAGTTTTAAAGTAAATGATAAGCGAAGTAGGTGATAAATTTGATATTATCAAGAATAAATACTGTAGACACCTAATTTTTGCCCTTCTATAGTCTTAATTATTTATTTTTACAAAAAGGGTCCTAATTTAAAGATAACAAAAAAATTAATAAATAATAATAATAAAAATTAACAAATAATGAAAATACCAAAAAAATAAGAAAAGGAAAAATCATAAAGATGTCGTAGATATTAGGAATAATTAGTTTTAGTTTTAGTTTTAGTTCTAGTTTAGGGAATCAGATAGTTTAAATATAATTTAATGGTAATGAATGTCAAAATACAGGTCAACGGCCTAATGGATAAGTAGCAGAGTATTTGAGTGGATTTAGTTAGAGGTCATGGGTTCGAGTCTCAGCAGGCACCTATACACATGCAGCAGGAGAAAGGGGATCCGGTTTCTATTCATAAAATACATGTTACATGTCTTTAACAAAAGCAAGATTTAAAATCAGATTCATATCTGATCAAATCATATGAATATTAGTTAAATCAGATTTGAATTAAATTTGAATCTAATTTAATTAACAAATCATATAGTAGGAGAAGGAGGATATTGAGCTAAATTCATATCTAATCAAATCATATGAATATTATTTAATTAACAAATCATATATAATTAGATATGATATGGTATGGTTTGGACTTTATAAGCACACACACACATGCAGCAGGAGAAGGAGGATATTGAGCTAAATTCCCAGTCAATTCCAACCAGGATTCGTGCCGCAATCTGGAAACTGTGCAACAACGAATCCATCCAACTCCGATCAACCGTACGTGCTCACACATAGCCGCAACTCTAGCCCCAACCTATCCAGAATTCCGATACGATAGCCACTCAGCTGCGACCACAGCTCCGACACCCATAAATCAGTGACGTCAACGCACGACAGCAGCAACCAAACACAGCAGCAACGAATCATCCTTAGGCCATGCCATTCTCTATCCCGATCACGCACGCCGTCTTCACTACAACAGCTCATATACGTACTTGATACGAAGCAAGCGCACCTATCAATTTTAATATAGTCGGATATGAGTCCGAGTCGATCTCTCAGAGATTTTGAGTATTAATATTAACTTTAGCTTTATTATCTAACCAGAAAATTATGTCGAGTTGAATGAATTAAAAATACTGAAATTAATAAACTAAACTAATTATGAGACTTAACTAAGCAATTTAGAAAGCAATAAACTACGAACGACTTCAAATATGCAATAATGTATTTAGGAATTATTTCCCCTAGTGTTTAACATGTAACCTTTTTAAAATGTATTCAATTTAATTTCTATAATTCTTGACTGGAGGGATTCACAATTAAAGCTAATATCTTTCTCAAGCATATTAACCCTAATCCTAAATTATTTACCGCAATCTCTTCACTTAGTAATATAACTTAGAATTGCATTAATGTTTAATGAATTCCCACACAAACAATCAACTTTCCGGAAGAATCATGCATCTTATCTCTAAGTATACATGTAATTCTCTTCAATTATGTTAAGATCTAATTACACATGCAATTTCTCAATCAACATACATAATATCATATATTAATACTTTAGAATTATCAATCCACAATTAACGACATAATTGAATCAAGAAAAGATAGAAACTTTCTTGAAATTATAATTCAATCCAAGAATCACATGAAACCCTAGGTTCCATAATCCAAAATACTTGAATTCTAAGCTATCATAACGAATCTAAAAACGAGTTCCATCAAAAACATAAAATAAAGCATGAAAACCCCTCTTGATTTGATGAACAATCTTTAATCTTAAAATCGATGTCGTTATCGCTTCTTGATGTTGTTTCTCCTTAAGTCTCTTCTTGTCTCTTGTCTCTTGTCTCTCTTTGTTTCTGTAATGTCTCTCTCTCTTTTGAACCCTAAGATCCCCTTATATATGTGTATTACACGGATTTTATTTTCGTCACCAGACACGGCCTGGAACATGGCCGTGTCCCCAGGTCGTGTAACTTTCTGTACTAAGGCAAAATTTCTGCACAACTTCAAAATTTCATAACTTCTTCGTTTGAACTCAGAATTGAGTGAAACTTGATTCGTTTTCTTCGTTTTCGAGCCTAGAATGCGTTTAAACCCTGAAATCAACATTTTACTCAATTAAGTATCATTTTCTTTAAAGAACCAAAAATATACGGGAAATGCTATAAAATCACCATATGAAATATGTTTAAAATCAGAGTTATCAGTACTCGCCGTCGATGATCTGCAATCCCATTCAGCCGCACAACAATACACGTCGATTGATCACATTGGAGACAGCAGGCAGCAGTACAGTCACAGTAGCCATACAAGTCTATCGCTGACCTGAATTCCTACAATAACCGCTATTCCACCACTGTGACCTCGCACGAATCCATAACAACAAGCTCCGACATCAATTGGTACATTCCGTAGTTCGATACCATCGCTGCTCCGTCTACGTCATTGTCGTGCAACAATAAGTCAGGTTTAGTTTTTCCAAATCTTAGTTTCCTTATTTTTCATTCTTTTATTTATTTATTATCCTTATCATTATATTATTAGTTCCTTAGTTATTTGATGCAGTATATGTGTATATGACTATATTAGTTTAGGTAACTTATTAGTATTAATTCTATTTTTATATATATATTAAGTAAGTTACGTAACATTACTAATCTATGTAGGTAGATAATTGTTTAAAAAATAATAGAATTTATATGTGTATATTAGTCTAGGAATTTTTAAAATTAGGTATATTGTTAGGATTTTCTCATTTAGAAAAGTTTATTTTGTAAGTAAATAAAATAAAAAAACCCCGTTTTAGAAAAATAGGACTTTTAGAGAGTTTTCATGAAATAAAATAAAAGACTTAGTGAAATAGGGCTCTTTTAGAGTTTTCTTTAAAAAACTAAATTGATAATAACGTAAACTCGATCGGTTTTCAAAATTAAAATCAATCAACACATTAAAAATTTTTTTTTAGAGAACTACGATCGTTTGATCCCGGCTAGCGAGTACATAGGCACCTTCGGGGCGACGATAAAATATGTAGAAACTTAGGTTCTTTTTTTCTTTTGATTTTTATTTATTTTTTTAAATATTATAATTAGAAAAATAATCCGAATTTCGGCAAATAAATAGTGGTACCCGTTAGGGTTTAATAGGTTAACCCCCGAATTCGAAATCTTCTGGTTCTTTGTTAAAATTGAAATCAAAGACCGGTAGCTAAATCGTAACCAATCTACCCAATTAGTTACGGTTTCTCTTATTTTCCCGACTTCGATTGAGTGGCGACTCTAAAAAAATAATTTTCAATAAAAAACCGGAATTTCTCAATTTCTTTAGTCAATGATTAATATTAAATGGGTTAGGATTTAATATTAATCAAGAAATGAGAAATCGACTTTAAACAAAAATCGAAAAATCAGACTCGACAAATACAACAACATATTTTTTATGCAAAAGAAGGGTCATATGAAGATATGAATATTTAAAAATCAAGGTTGGGAAATTGACAAAGGAAAATGAAGAGCTAAGTACCGGAAATAATGAATTGATAAATGAAAATAGCAAATTGAAAGAAGCTAATGAAAATTTTGAAAAGAAAGTGAAATGACTTAAACTTGAGACAGAAGATGATGAATGTATGGTTAACAAGCTAGGTCGACTTAAAATTGAAAATTCAATTCTAAAATCCATCTTAAATGATTCAAGAAAAACAATAGCAAAATTTGTAGATGCAAAAAAAAATTTAGACAAGAACTTTATCTTACAAAGGCAAGGGCTAGGCAAAACTGCAATAAGATATATTAAAGAAAAAGTGTATATGGCTTACAAAAGTTACTTTGTTAAGGCCTCAAATAAAACTTGCAATTATTGTGAAATATATGGTCATATTACACATATTTGTGCAATACGTTGCAATCTCTCCTTAAATAACAAAGGCAAAATAGTTTGAGTCCTCAGGGGACAAGCTTACATTACAACAACTAACCTCAAATGACCTAAACTAAAATGGGTACCAAAGAAATAACCATTTGTTTTGTTAGGTCCTTCGATGCAAAACAACAAATGGATCTTAGATAACAATTGCTTAAAACATATGATGGGAGATGCATTCAAGTTCACATCTATAAACTTGAATAATGGAGGAAGTGTGACCTTTGGAGATAACTAGAAGGCACCTGTTATTAGAGAATGTAATATTCACATTAACAATAATCTTACTATCAAGTATGTGTCACTTGTTGATAATTTGAAGTATAATTTATTTTAGCATTCGCCAATTGTATGATATAGGATACAAAGTAATCTTTCATGTATTATAGTGTTATATTGAAAATATTAACAATGACCAAATCCATTTTAAGAGGTATAAATGAGGAAACATTTACAAATTGAATTCAATATGTTTTTATGTTCACTTAAAACTTGTCTATCTATTCAAAACAATAATAGTTGGTTATAGTATAGGAAGTTATGACATACTAGTATAGACATCTTATCAAAATTAGCTAAAAGGAATCTTGTTAAAAGATTACCTAAGATTAGTTTTGATAAAAATAGAACATGTTAAGCATGTCAATATGGCAAATAAACAAAGTTATTATTCAAATCAAAAGATGTCTTATCAACTTTTAGATCACTCCAATTATTATACATGGATTTATTTGGTTTAACATAAATCTTAAGTTTAGAAAGGAAAATATATACTTTGGTCATAGTTAATGATTTCACTATATATATTTGCACCTTCTTTCTTGCAAATGCAAATAAGGATGAAACTTATCATGTATTCTTAAATTATAGCAAAATAAAAATGGTCTTTCCATTGTCTCTATAGGAAGTAATCATGGGGGAGAATTTGAAAATCATGACGTGGAAGATTTTTGTAATAAAAATTGAATAGAACACACATTTTCGACATCTAAAACTCCATAACAAAATGGAGTCACCAAAAGGAAAAATATGATTCTTATAGAAATGGTTAAGACTATGCTGTGTGACAATAATCTACCTAAGTATTTTTAGGTCAAAGCTGTTAATGCTACTTGTTATATATCAAATCAAGTTTTCATAAGGCTTATTCTTAAGAGAACTCTCTACGAGCTTTGAAGAGGTAAAAGACCTAACATATCATATTTTCATAATTTTGGTACAAAGTGTTATACTCTTAACAATGGAAAGGAATAACTTGAAAAATTTGATTCAAAATCAGAGGAAGGTATCTTTTTTAGTTATCCTCTTGTTATTAAGGCTTATAAAGTGTATAACAAAAGAACTCTCGTTGTAGAAAAGTTAATTCATGTTGCATTTGACGATACGTATACATATAGAGAGTTTAATAATAAAATAGAAAACATTGGTGCTCAATTGAACGGTCTTGGTCTTAACAGGGATTAATCCATTTCAAATGAAATAGAATCCTCTAAGCAAGATAAAATTATTGATGATTCTAATAAAGACTTACCTAAAGAATGGAAGTCTATAAAACATCATCCTAAGGATCTAATATTAGGAGAATTATCTAGTAAGGTATAAACTAGAGCCTCTCTTAATAACTTAAGTAATGTAGTATTCCTATCTTTATTTGAACCAAAAAAAACGTAAATGAAGCTTTAAAGGACGAATTTTGGATTCAAGTTATGCAAAAAGAATTAAATCAATTTACTAGAAATAAGGTATGGGACTTAATACCAAAACCAAATGATAGACTGGTAATTGGAACCAAATGAGTATTTCGAAACAAGTTAGATGAAACCGAAATAGTCACGAGAAATAAGGCACTCTTAGTTGCTAAAGGTTAGAACAAAGAAGAGGGAATTGATTTCAATGAGACTTTCGCTCTGGTTGCTGGATTAGAGACCATTAGGATGCTTTTACAATTTTCCATGTATAAAGACTTTAAACTATACTAAATGGATGTTAAAAGTACCTTTTTAAATGGTTATATCAGGGAGGAAGTACGTGTAGAGTAACCATCGAGGTTTGAAGATAGTGTATTCCCAGAACATATATATAAGCTCAATAAAACTTTGTACAGACTTAAGCAAGCTCCTAAAGTTTGGTATGAAAGATTAAGTAGCTTCTTGATAAATTATGGCTTTATTAGAAGGAAACTTGACACAACGTTATTCATTAAGTAACACAATGCATGTATGTTAATTGTCCAAATATACATAGATAATGTTGTGTTTAGTGTTACTAACATGGATCTAATTAATGAGTTTGTCAAATGTATGAAAAAAGAGTTTGAAATGAGTATGATGGGAGAACTCAACTATTTCCTAGGTCTTTAAGTTAAACAAACTGAAAATGGAACCTTTATCAACTAAGCCAAATATATTGAGGAGCTTTTAAAAGGTTCAAAATGGAAAATTGTAAGACTAAGCCTACTCCAATGAGCACTGTTTTAAAGCTTGATAAAGATGAAAGTGGAAAGAACATTTGTGAAAACGTATATAGGGGCATGATAGTAAGTCTTCTATGTTTAACTGCATCTAGGCCTAACATTATGTTTGCTGTATGTTTATGTGCACGATTTCAATTTTGCCTTAAAGAATCACACTTGAATGTTGTCAAACGCATCTTTAAATATATTGCGGATATCGTTGAAATTGACTTGTGGTATCCTAAGTTTCACCTCATTTGATCTTATTAGATATTTGATGCCGATTTTACCTATTGCAAAGTTGATCGAAAAAATATAAGCAGCAAGTCATTTCCTTGGTGACTCACTAGTGTCATGGCATTCAAAGAAACAAAACTCAGTAGTACTCTCTTCCGGTGAGGCTAAATATGTGGCCACTGGTAGTTGTTGTGCTCAAGCTTTATGGATGAAACAAACCTTGTATGATTATGGCCTAAAATTTACCAACATCCTAATAAGATATAACAATACAAGTGCAATAAATCTAATTCAACACTTAAGGACTAAGCATATAGAAATTAGGCATCACTTCATCTATGATCACGTGCAAAACAATGATATAAGCTTAGAATTTGTTGACACTAGCAACCAAATAGCCGATATCTTCATAAGACCCTTAAGTAAGGAAAGATTTTGTACTTTAAGGAGAGAATTGGGAATGATCATGCAAAATGAATGTTATACATATAAGGACTAAGATAGTGTCTTCGAGTAAAAATGACATATTGAGTGGCTTAATTGGGAAAAACCACACTATGAGATCTAAGAAATATGATCATATAGATTTCATGCATTAAATATGACATTTACGATGTTTTGAGTACATTTGAAGTCATTCATAAGTATCTAAGTTCATATATGCACATATTCATAATGTATCGATTTCTATGCCCAAAATTGGCCCTCACATGTTCAATTTCATCATTAAAACATAGTTAAGTGGTTATTTTTGTCAAATATTGATTTTGTGCATATTTAACCCATAAAGTCCCCCTTTAGGCTCTCTACACTATAAGATAGGTTATTTGCGCATTGTGTAAATTTGAATACTACTTCAGTTGATTGTACCTCTATCATGTCTATATGATTTATTAATAGTTGATTGATATGGAAACTTAAGTTATTTTTCATTTGCTACACTTATTTGATTTCTAGCTCTTCTTACCTTCTATACTTAAACTCTTGGAACTCAAGTAGTGTTTCTACAATTTATAGAGCCTTCAAGCTATAATTTGTTCCTAGTATGCTCAAACATGTATTTTAATGCTTATGCACATGGTTTGCTCATATATGCACACTTTTATTTAGTCATGAACTTCATGGCTTTTAGGATTTGATTTGGCTAAATCTTATGAATCTAGTTCACCCTTAAGTTTTTCAAGCCTAAATGAATCTAAATAAACTTGTTTGAAGTGTTGAAACACTCATTAAATCAATCCAAATCATTTTTAGTTGGCAACTTAGACAAACGAAGTGGACTTAACATAGGTTCTACAGAATTGTAGAACACTGGCATGATGGTACCCATCACAATCAGCATGCCAGTATACTCCTTTAGATAAAAAGCTAAAAATGGTTCTGTTCGATGAACTGGCATGATGGTACCTCTTACTACCGTTATGCTGGTATACCAATTTAAGTAGCAACTTGGATTCGATTCTATTTCTATTACCGGCACGATAGCATCCCCCATTACTGTCATATTGGTACACCAAATTGCAAACGTCTTTAAAGGATGCCTTGTGACCTTCTCTCTCCTCATTCCCTTTCAAAAACCCTTCTTTCCCTTCCTTACAAACCCTAACCTCTCTTTCTCTCTTCAATCCACCTTCTTCCAACTATCAAAATCTTATTTTTTCTTCCTAAATCATCTCTCCACTCCCTCAATCACTTATCCTTTACCTCCTTCTTCCTCATCGTGAAACTTTCTCTCTCTACAAATGCTCATATACAGTTTTGTCGCCACTACTGTTCTTACACTTCTACCATCAACCTGGCTTCTGATAAGAATCAAGTTACGAGACCTCTGACCTATAGCTAAGCCTGAGAACAAGAGTGGTTGGTACAACGAATCCTTATGTTCCAACCAACCCCTGTCGAGGCCGAATACTTCATTGCCGAGGCCGAGTACTTCCTTACCGAGTTACCTTTAATTCCGTGCTATATGACCACCCATAATTCTATATTATGTCAAGTTGATGATTACTTTAATGCTGAGTTGACCAATCACTTGGCATCATCCTTACTAAGAAGTTGAGAGAAAGAGAATTTAGACTGACTAGGCTATCCTTGTTCAGACAAGCCCACTTGTCCGTATTTTTTGTCTGCATCCCCTAACAACCTCGTCAATGCAGTATCATCGCATGTACAGTATTGTATGGAGAATCTATAGCACCAATTATTGTTTTCCTTATATATTCATTTTTACCCTTTTGTATCATGTACGTATCGTATACATTACTTCTTTAGGAAATGACCTTATTGTCTTTTCTTTTTTGGGTAAGTTGCTCTAACTTACGGGTATAAAGACCCTTATACCTGTAGTTGTAAATTAGCAGATTACCTTCAATATACTTGAGTACTTTTTTCCTTGCGTAAACATTGCTTGTTTACTCTCGACATCACTCTTATATTTTTCCTTAAGCAACGTTAGGTGGTGAGTAACTTCACTGGACCAATTTATGCATCATATTGAATTGTGCCGTGAGTCCTTGGAAGTTCCATTGGTACATCATATCCTCTAGAGTTGTTCGTATGTTTTGCTTACTATTTCATTCGTCATTTTTACCCTTTTGTACTTTTCCTCATTAACCCTTTTTGAGCTTTCTACAACCTTGGACCCATTTAGTGACTAGCTTTATCTGTTCTTAGTCACGGTTTGCAACAGCTTCCATCACCCATACTCTTCTCTTCCTTACCCATCCTCTCCTCTTTCATCTCCCTCATCTTTACCTACTTTCAACTACTATGTAGACCTGAACCGTTTATAGTATAGCACCCCTAGCATATGACCACCACCTCTTTCCCTTACGACAGAATGCTCAATTTTTTGAAAAGTTCACAAACTTAGAAGTAGACACCAGCATATTATATCCTCAGGAAGTGCTCAATGGATTTTGCATTTTGGCCATTCCTAGAGTCATCTCCAACCATGTCTTCGACATCCTTCAGCATCTAAATGAGGTACATGATGATGCTCTCAAATATTTCTATTGTAATATGTCGAATTCTTTAAATGATCAAGGTCGGCTTAAGAATCCTAGTGATGAATTAAGTCACACTATCTTGTACACTTATGTCTATGGCACTCTGGTAACCATCACTCTTGAGGATATTTGTAATCTCATTGGGGCTTTTGTTAGGGGAACTGATATTAATGTAAATTTTTATAGTGTTAAGTTCTATGAATGGGTCTTTATATATAAGGTTATTAGAGGAAACTGGGGAAAAGCTAAGAATTTAGCTGCTATTCGACTAAACCTTAGGACCAAGATCTTTTATCATATTGTGATCCACAACTATTACCCTTGCCGAGCTTAACGGTTAAATATTACCTATTAAGACTTATGGATCCTCTATTATCTATTAATGAATAAACAAATTAACTTCTTTAGCATTGTGGTTCAGTGTTTTAAGCATGTCACAAATAACCCCTCTTAAGCTTTCTTAAGGTTTGGAAGGATGGTTACTCAATTATTGATCCGCAAGGGCGTTTAGTTCCCTACACCTCCACAAGTAGCTCAAGTCAAGCACCTTGAATTAGTTAACATTTGTTGAGGTGTTTGGAAGAAAACTGGTAACAATTGGGTTAGAGAAAAAAAACCCTTCCTTTACTTGATCTTAGCTTTAAGAGCAACCTACTAGATCCAATTGAATCTTTTGATGAACCAGGAAGTCATAGTGGTCATACTCCCTCTAGTGTACCTCCCAGTCATGCTAATACTCCTCCTCCTAAAGGCTCTTCTCACTAGCCTCCATTTAACTTTGGATTTCCTACTTTTTATCTAGCTACTCCCTTGGCATCTTAGCGTCCTTTCTAGCAATACTTACAGATGGGGCTCAATCAGCTCAAGGAGGACCTTTATGATCACATCCACAGTAGATTTCTAGGGCAATATAGTTACTTCTAAATGAATTATCACTACTCATTTTGCCTCTTTCCTCCTCCAGCTTAAAATGATGATCCACCTGCTGTTTAGATTGTCGACTCCAATTTATTTCTTATATTGTTTATGTTTTGTTTATGGACTTGGCCTTTGGTTACTTTATGTTTCCATTATCTTGTCTTTGATGGACTTGGTCTTTGCTGGCTTGTGTTGATGTTGCTTAGCTCTTTGTACTAGGCATGGATGACTCTTACTTATTTTATTAACTTTTGTTGCTCTTGGATGTTATTATTGGCTATTTTGTTGGATTACTCCTTTCGAGCCTTGTAGCTTATTTATTTTTCTTCTTGCATGGGGCATATTTTTTGGCTTAAACTGGGACTATGCCGAAATTTTGACTTAAATCCTATTTCCTTTTTATCGCTTGGATCCTCCTCTTTTTTTTTTTTTTTTTTTTTTTATGAGGCTAAAGGGTGAGAAGACATTTAAGTCATTAGAGAATCAAAAAGTATATTTTGTTTATTTAGTCGATATGATAATAATTAACTTATCTTATAACTTGGCATATCTTATGTCCTTATAAAATTGGTATATCTAATATGAGACGTTATCATGAAGAGAAGCTTTGATGCTTTAACACGTTAATACTTTCTTTTTGCAAGCAATTGCTTAATACTATTCAAATGTTAAATATCTTAAAATCGAGTGCTAAATCAAGGGGGAGTTCTTAAGTATATAAGAGTTTTGTCCTTATTAAAAATGGGGAGATTGTTGAACTAAATAATCACTAATTGATTTTGATGAGAACAAACCAAAAGTGGATAATTAAACTAATTATTATTTGATTATATTGAGTTAACTGAATAAGATCGACTAATTTAGTTAATAATTAAATACATCAATTAACTTTACAAAACATTTAGCTTTTGAATGATAATCAAACAATCTTGAAGTTAGATTGTAACGTATGGTTATTCTTTGTGTGTTAAAGTTGATTTCAGGAGAGAGGAAGCATTGGCATGAAGGCAAGAGGAAGGACCAGCTTGACAGTATAAAGCCTTTGATAACAAAAAGAAAAGCTTTCTAATCCCATTGAGCTAGCATGCTAGTATACTTGTCGATGTTCTTGCTGGCAGTAGTATTGCTTACCATCGTAATGATGAGAAGATGATATCGTCATGCTAGTAAGCTTGTTTAAAATAATCGTTAGAGCATTTAATGCATGATAATGGAAGAATTGAATGGGTTGATATAAATGCTCAGCAGCTCGACTAAAAAGGATTAAGAACTGATATTCTATTGTAATCAAAATACATTCTCTTACATTTATTGACCTTATTACTTACCATTTGTCTCTTTTACTCTTTATTTGCAATTAAACAAGTGAAACTTAGAGTGTAGTGCTTGAGATTTCTTTTATTTGCAATATTAAGAGAGAAAAGCACTACACTTGAGATTATTGCGTGTAATATTGATTATGTCAATTTGTGTAGCTCTTTGAGCATCATATTGAGAAATTAATAAAGTAGTGTAAAGTCTTTGATTAGAGATGTTTGTGAGTTTGTAGAGACTAGGGAGCGGTCTGAACCTTACGTTACATCCGGGCTTGATTTTATTTATCCCTATCTCTTTTAATTTTCACATTTATTATTAGTTTATCATTGTCTTGATCGAAATTGTTATTGTATTTAATACGTAGTTTTGAAAAAAATTGCAATTTGTCCTAAGAACTCAATTCACTCCCGCTCTTGAGTTTAGCTTGGTGTTCTTCAAATGCATATGAACATAAACCTAATTCACGATTAAGATTCTATTTAAGTAAATGTGTTATAAAACCTAAGGTTGAATTTAGGAATATGGAATATGTTGATAAGATATTTTAGACTTGAGTCCCTTAAGCCCATGCCTACCTGGCTAAGCTTACGATCTAACCCAATTCGCTAATATATGGCCTTGTTGCCTTTAATGTTGACTTCAACCCATGCTTACCAAATGGCCTGTCTAGTTATAGTAGCCCACAATGGCCAGTGGATAGAATGATAAGACTTGGAGACTCAGTTAGCTGCCATTACTCAAAAAATTCAGAGCACACCAAACTATACACTCCCATTACCCATCTTGTGCGGACAGGCCATAGTATTGCTTTAGTTCTTTTAACTTCGGGTTACCCTCTTTTATAAATACTAACTAGCATCCCAATAGTAACTTACTTGCACTTTTTATGTACTCAAGTTATATTTGAGCATCCTTATCCTCTCTTTTTGCAAAATATATTGATTTAAGCATTATAGTGGCCACGTCAAATAATATCCTCGCACCCCTTATTGTGTGTTCTTTTATAAGCTCGTAGTTGAGTGTAAAGCTCAATCTCTTGTACTTTACCAACATAATCTTATAGATGAAATAATGAACATTGTTTCATTTCATTACCTCTTAATTTGCTCAATAAAGATGGATTTTAAGGAAAGAAAATTATATGGGTATGACACATATATGATTCAAGTAGAGAGGTAAGAGAGTGGATGAGAAAAATATGAATTATGGAATGGAATATGAAAACTACTTGAGAAAATGATGTTTATTTGCTTGAATTAACGTTAGAGCATGTGTAATAATTTATTGAAATGACAATAATAGGCTTGAGAATTTTTTTTTTAGGATGTAGCTATTATAATAACTGAAATGTTAATTGACTAAATACGAATGGTTGATTAGTAATTGTGATATGGAGGTTAGACAAAGGTTTTCTGGTTTAAATAATATGGATAGATATATGTATTTATGTATATATATATATATATATATAATCATTCAATATTATTCATTATTATGATACGATACATTTTTGAACTTTTTATGGGGATGAAATGACGAATATATCATTGTTACAAAAAAAAAAAATAATGAATATACTAGTCATTTTTTAATTTATTATCTAGTTTAACATGTCGAGCTCCCTAAAAATGATTTTGTTTACCAATTAAAATATTTTTAACTTTTTATTTTTATTTATATATTTTTCCCATTTCTAACTATATGTCTCCAAGGAAAAAAAGAATTTTTTTTTCGGTGAACTAAAATATTTATTCATAGAAAAACCCAAGACTTAGCAGTCGTTGGGATAGAAGTACTTGTTACACCGATCCAAAATAACAGCAAAATTACCCTCCACAGGCGGAGGGTTTATAAAACCCAAACTATTAGGATAACCAGCTCCTTAAGCTAAACCATCAGCAACAAAATTGTCATCCCTACTGATGACTTGTATTTGCAGCTGGTCAAACTTCTTCTAGTTGTCCCTACAAGCAATGATCATGTCCGAGAGAGAAATAACTTGTAAATTTGAATCCTGTAACAAATAAGCAGCTTCAATGCAGTCAGTGAGAATAAATAGGTTTGAAATCCCAGCTATTGAAGCATGATTCATTCCTATTGTGATACTTATCATCTCTGCTTTTTTAGGAGAAATAAAAGCAATAGGCTTTGCATGGTAGTTGAGGATTTGGCCCTACGAGTGTATAAAAAGCCCTCCAATGCTAGCGATATTAGAAGAAGAATTTACCAATGCATCTGTGAAGAGAATTGGCCAGCCTTTTTTTGCAAAGAATTGGAAGCATTCAAAGGGAGTAGGAGGGCGAAGTGACACGTTTGTCTTGGAGAAGGAATAGGCCTAAAAATCTGCAGCAGAGATTTTAGCATATTTAAACCATGGCATTTGGTAGTCTTGGCGTAGAGGATCAAGGAAATTTGTCCTATTTTGATATATCCAGATGGACTACAGAAAGAAAGAAAAAAGAGTAGCCCAAGGAGGGGAGGATCATGCTCTCTCTCTTTTGTTTTGTTGATAATTCTCAACCAACCATTTGTCAAAGGGCAAGCTGAAAGAGGTCCAGCATTCAATAAACTTGCTGACCATCAACAATTTGCTTCGAGCCTCCCTCTAATCCTTTACGATGTGTTGAACAGATTCTGGTTCCTCACCGCATAGCAGACATACCTCTAAGGTTACTACCTTTCCTGGCTAGATTTTGTTTTGTTGGTAGAGCTCTCCAGATGAAAAACTTGATTCTGGGTAGAGATCTCAATTTCCAAATCCACGAAAACTTTCTACTTGCCTGTTGTTGGTCGACATTCTCTCTTAATTTACAATATGTTGATTTCATTGAGAAAGAACTTGAACTTAATAACTTCCATGAGATAGAATTACCAGGGGAAGGATTTTGAGATGAGATCACATTTCTGAGTTTATCTTTTAAGTCCTAATAAGTAGGAAACCCAATTAAATCCCCCTTCCAGATATTCAATCCCAACCAAGCGCTCGCTACTGTAAACTTGCTGTGGTTTCTTTTCAAAGGTCCAATGAAGAAATTTCTTAGTATACCCTTCATTGCCTTGTTGTGTTACCTGAATAGGACGTCTCTTCCATCTCTTATATATATTTCTTTTCGAATTTTCCTCATCCCACGGCATCAAGGATACTATTTTCTTAGCTAGGTTTGTGCTACACATAATTTTACCATCACTCCGTTTATTCTTAGATTTTTCCTACATAAATCTAGCCCAAAGCTTACCTTGATGAAGTCCTTGCCAAGCTAATTTGGAAATAGACGCTTCATTTATAGTCCTAATATCCTGTAGGTCAAGTTCTCCATTTTTCCTTGAGCTCTTTATAGTTTCCCAATTTATCTAGTGAATTTTTTTATGATCTGGAGTGAAATTCCATAAGAAATTTCGATTTTTTTTTTTTTTTCAGTTCACTCGCTATTTTTGGGGGTATTAGGTAAGAATGTTATAAAATAATTAACATCTCAAATAGGAAATTTGAAAATATTGAATATGTAATTTCCATTTTGCTAGGGATAATAAGAAAATATATATTTACATACCACTTGAAAGTAGCATGTTAGGATTCCATAAAATCAAGTATCATATAAAGTAGCTAACTTAGAAAATTGGTGTTTAAGATCTAGTCGAAATTTAGGGAAAAATATGAAAATTATAATCCTTTTTTAGTCACTATTTTATTTGAATAGCCCACTTATTTTTTATTTTCGTTCACCCATCCATCTTTTTTAAATGGCTTGAAAATCTTAATCAATTGTGCAGGTGACGATTCCTTTAAATTTTTTTATATGGATTTTCTTAATAAAATAAATATTTGTTAAGTGATATTGGTCGATACTAGCATTTCTCAAAATGCATGATGATTGTAAAAATGTAGAGGATTTAAAAAAAATGACATGGAAAAAAATTGCTGGCAAAAAAAGAGTGTAAGATTTAAATTAAAAGCAATATACTATGGATGACTCGAAAAAAAAGTTGAAAAATAAATGTTTTATATAAAAAAGTAGGAATAAGCACAATAACATCTTTATAGCTTTCCCTAAAATTTATAAAAATAGAGAACCCACTTTTCAATGGATATGCAGCTGTTTCTATTTAGTATTTATGTAGGCAACCTTAATTCTTAATTCTAAATTTTCTCAAAAGGTGAAAAAAACCTTTTAGAAGTAAAAATACCATCCAAAAAACGAAAGGTGCAATTTACCTTTAACCGAAAAAAATAAAAACTGTAAACGCAATTCCCCCTGAAAACTGCCCAATCCGCTCCCACCCGGCGGCGCTTGATACGCCATATCCATTTCCCGCCGTGGGTGTCCGCCCCCAACATTTTACCATTTTTTAAATCCTCCGACGAGCCGCCGTCCACTGGAATTCCCGCTCACTATTTCCCATTTTAAAAACACCCTCTCTCTTTATCTCCTTCCCATCGGATGCGCGCGCTGAACAAGTTAGTGGCATTTAAACCCGAACGCCCAACACGCCACGTCACCCCACAGTAATTAATTTCGGCCCTTTTTTTTAATCCCCTCTCCACCCGCAACCAAAAAATAAATCCCCCGAACTTTTCAAATTTCAAATTATAAAGGAGTTATATACCACGACAAACAAAAAAATTTAAAACAAAAATACAAAAATCTAATATCCTCTCTCTTTCTTCCTGCATCGCTCTCTCACCAGAAATCACAGGCATTTCTTTTTCTTTCTTTCTTTATTTTCTTCAGGCATTTTTCTCTCACTTTCTATATCCCTTTCTTCTTCTGTCAATATTTTCTCTTTCTTTCTTTGACTTAAAGAAGAAGAAACACTTTAGATATTACCATTTGCAGTATCGCGTTTCACTCGATAGCTTAAAGTGTTCACTACAAGTTAAAAATTTAAAAAAGTCTA
Source organism: Lumnitzera littorea (assembly GCA_024138015.1). Lineage (NCBI taxonomy): Eukaryota > Viridiplantae > Streptophyta > Magnoliopsida > Myrtales > Combretaceae > Lumnitzera > Lumnitzera littorea. Next base: position 26,207,566 of record JAMXBB010000011.1, read on the forward strand.
AATTTTGAACCAAAAAGAAAATAAAAAAAAAATAGAGCAAAACGAACTATGTTCTTTGCTTTTGTCTCTTAAGCCATGTGAGCTCACTGACACATTCCTCTTTCTTACTCTTTCTCTCACTTACTTCTTCTTCTTCGTTTTCTTCTTACTCCTATTCTTGTTCGTATTGTATTGTAGTGTTGTGCCTTGTTCATAGCTTCCTCTTTCAGTTCGAGTCGAGTCATTGACTCGCTGAGTCGACTCATTACTCGATGGCATCTTCGTCGCGAGCAAGGAGCAGTTCACCGTTTTCTTACCGCAAATCCAGCAGTCCATTCTCTTCGACTTCTTCGTCTTCATCATTCACTAACCAAAGACTCATGCCTCGCTCGTGTTCCTCCTCGGCGACGTCGTTTTATGGCTCGAACAATGGATACGGTGTCCGATCCATGACGCCAAGTCGGTCTCGCTCGGATTCCACTTTCTATGGCGCGCATGGTTATGGTAATCATACTCCGGTAGGATTTGGCTCCGACGAGCTCATAGCCGAGCCTACAGATGCTCCCAAGTCCGCGGATAGTATCTCCGTGACGATTCGGTTTCGGCCGTTGAGGTAATGCTTAGATCTGAACGTGTTTTGATCGGATCTATTAGGTTTTCGAGTAACATGGTTGAATTTTCGTTTTTTGGATAATGAGATTGAATTGGAATGTTAACGCAGTGAGAGAGAGTATCAGAGGGGAGATGAGATCGCGTGGTACGCGGATGGTGATAAGATTGTCAGGAATGAGTATAATCCAGCTACTGCTTATGCATTTGGTAATATTTCGTTATGGTACTGTGTTTATCAGAGTACAAGTAGAGTCAATTGAGTAATGCCGGTGTTCGGTTGACGCATTAGTTTGGATACTGATTCCTGTCGTGGTAGATTTCTTATTCTCTTTTGATCTTGTTGATTTGTAAATGATCTATTAATGCTGCTGTTGTCTGCTGATGCATTTGGCATTGTTTATACTTTCCTTTGCTGTTAGCTGAATGTCTGAAGGCCAGTAATTGTTAGGTGATTAAATTAAATGCAAGCGAAAGCCTTTATTTTGTTGCACTTAAGTCTTAATTTACTGAATGTGTTGTTGTGTTTAGGGGAAATGTTGTGGTGAAATTCCATGTGATTTCCATAATGCTATCTCTTAATGCATGCGGCATTCTTTATTGTCTCTGTAATCAGAAGTTTCAATTTGAATTTCATGCTAGAATGGTTCTAGACATATGAAATTGAAGTTGATATGTATCTGAGTTGTAATGTTGCTACTGCTAATCGATTTGGAAATATTTGGTGCTTGGCAGATAAGGTTTTTGGTCCTCATACAACCTCACAGGAGGTATATGAAGTGGCAGCAAAACCAGTTGTGAAAGCAGCGATGGAGGGTGTAAATGGTATATTTCTTTGATGTCCTTATGTCATTTACAAGTTTTGGCAGTCTTAAAAAAGGACATAGGTGGATGTATAATTACAACTGCTGATTTGGCTAATTTATAAAGGAAATTATGCTTTGCGCTCTTACAGAAAAATTTCTTTTGACACAGGAACTGTCTTTGCCTATGGTGTTACAAGTAGTGGGAAAACCCACACCATGCATGTATGTCTGTGCTATCTCTTCTTCTTTCGTTGACCTAGATATAAATTTGAATACGGTTTTGCTATTCTAGTTTTATCTGTAGTCTGGCCAACTTGAATGGCTGGGTACCAGTCCAACAGACTTGCTAAACTGTCTTGCTTGTTGCTCATTCATGAATATTAGCTGAGCAATAAAATGGAGAGTTCTTCCTTTCTTTCTGGCCTCTTGGCAATATTATAAGATCAGTGGACTTGTGTACTCACATCATTCACATGATTTCATTGAATTATTGTAAAAGTAAAGATGTAATTTGTTTTTGAATGCATTATATTCCTGCAGTGAAATTTTAGAACTAGGCTGGGAAATTAAACTCCTTATTTACCTGTAAAAGAATTAACTCTCTTGATTTCTTTGTTTATATTTTTCTGCTACAATGGCATGCATTTTTTAAGTCTATTAATAGTGTGAGATTGTGGTTTATAGTCTTTCTTTGGCACATATCAGAAGTTGCACATAAACTTGGGTCATGACTGACTGATCTGGAATGAGTTTTCCTTAAGATTGGCTATGAGCATTTGTGTCTATCAAGCAGTTTGCAGCATTTTGGCCAGAGCATGGTATATTGGGTGTTCAATGTTGGAAAACCACTTGAACCATTTGAATGGTACTTATAGACGAAACTTATGGCCATTGTGTTTCTCTGCTTAGCAGCTCCTCTTGTTCTTCATTTTTATTACAGGAATCTATTTCATGCACTTAATGTTATGTTTAGTGTTCTGGATGTCATCTTTCTGTCCTGTAGTTAATTACTTGAACAATTAATCTTCTACTAGCTTCATTGTCTCAATGTTAATGAATTAAAGTAGTGTTTTTATTTATTTGTTCTTTGATGATGTCTAATATTATTCTGGTGCTGCTGCATGAGTGAGAAAAGAGAAAATAAGGGTTTTATTATGCTGAGGTGTTGGAAGTTCTCTATACTAGTCCAGTTTAGTTTATAGCTATAAATTAGCTACTGCTACCTGCTTGTCACTATTCTTGTTGTGAACACATGATCGTATTTCATCTGAATTTATTTCTAATTGTATTTGCAGGGAGATCAAAACTCTCCTGGTGTGATACCATTGGCCATAAAGGATGTTTTCGGCATAATCCAAGACGTAAGTAAACACTTGATTATAAGAATTATGAATGTCTCATTTGGTTCATGAATCCATCTCGTTCTCCTTTCTAAACTTGTGATATAATTCTTTTCCTATCCTAGATTTGGGTTTTAATAATTTACATTTTGGTAATGGATGCTAAATCTTTTGTGCTGGATGGTTTGATTATCTTTTCCTTGCAATGATCAATGAGTTATTTTTATTGGCCCCCAAAACAAAAGAAGAGTTATTCCTCTTTTCCCCTTTGAAAGTAATTATTTATGGTTTAGTGCCTTGCTGCAATTTGCTGCAATCTCTGCCATAGTTGACTTCTTTTCTCTTTTTCCTGCTTGATTTAAGTGTATCATGTTATATGATTAATCTTGCTTGAAAACTTATGGTATAATATTGTACAATGTTTAGGAACTTTATGAATCTATTCTGCCATTTGTATTTCTGTTAATACTGAAATTTTCTTACTGTGTTATGCGTTTTGTTCTTTGTTCATTGTTCATTGTATAACTCACATATGATTCATGGAAGCCAGACTCCTGGACGAGAGTTTTTGCTCCGTGTCTCCTATCTTGAAATCTACAATGAGGTTAGTTTGCTGCATTCTTCTAAGATAATTTTCATGCAGTTACCCCTGATAATATATGAACCAATTTGAAGTCTCCTGATTTTATGTGCCTCATTTACTTTTCATTTTCAGGTTATAAACGATTTACTTGATCCTACTGGTCAAAATTTGCGAGTTAGAGAAGATGCTCAGGTTGGCATTGCTCACTCTATAAATTTTTCATGTCAGAATGTTACAACATTAATCACAAAGTTGGCTCATTTACATTCAATGTGGAACTTATGTCCATTTTTCTTTTCCTCCCTGGAGGTGCCTCTCATTTTGTCACATCAATTTGTTCATTTGATACTTCATTGTTCCAGCTAGTTTCACATATATGTACTTTTCTGAAACTCTGTAAATTTTAAGTATTTGCATGTCATACAATTTGATAACGTGCTTTCTTCTAGATCTCTGGATATCATACTGATGTTTAATCTGTGTGCAAATTTCTTGTAGGGGACCTATGTTGAGGGAATAAAGGAAGAAGTTGTACTCTCGCCTGGGCATGCACTGTCATTTATTGCTGCTGGGGAAGGTACTTTGATTTTGCTTTTTGAAGAGAGTTCTGCAGCGATTTCATTGCAAATCTAATTTTTTTATTTCAAAATTATGATTGGTCAGTTCATGAAAGTTGGAAACATTTACTCATTTGCTGTGTCGGCAGAGCATCGCCATGTTGGATCAAATAACTTCAATCTTTTTAGTAGCCGAAGTCACACCATATTTACTCTGGTAAGGATCTGTAATAAAAAAAATAAGAGGAGTGTTAGACACAACTCTTACCAGGAACTTTTTTGCTTGTTTGATTACCTTTTGATGTATTTTGTTTTGTTATTCTTTATATAATACTAAAACATCAATTCATCTAACTTGATATAGAAGTTAGAACACACTTCTGTTTAACAAGTGTTCTGTCATTGAAATATTCATCAAGTAAATGCTATCTGCATAATCATTGCTAGGGATCAGTTTATCCTTAAATACTCTCGTCAGGTTTAAAAAATTTTCATTCTAGAGAAATCAAAAGATCTCCTTTTGTCTTGTCATTTTACTTGTTTCTTCCAAATATTTAATTAACTTAGCATATTGTTTGACATGTCTTCAGTATGCCAGATCTTCTGTGTGTCAATTATCTCCATTTTTTTGCCTTTATGTAATGTGCTAGTATTGCTGCAGATGATTGAAAGTAGTGACCATGGAGATGAATATGATGGAGTCATCTTCTCACAGTTGGTAAAAAGAACAAAATATTAATATTTTTTTATCTTTCTGTTATTCAAATTTCATCTTCATACTCCCTTATTTATATTTGGAATTTTTCTGTAGAATCTGATTGATCTTGCTGGGTCTGAAAGCTCCAAGACTGAAACTACTGGTCTAAGGAGAAAGGAAGGATCTTACATAAACAAAAGTCTTTTGACTCTTGGAACAGTAGGTTTTTCTTCCTTCCTTTTTACCTTCTTCTGAGTGTGAGGAGAACTTCTGTCATCTATGCTTCTAGTGAAATAGGTTGCTTGATAGGACTATTACTAATGACTTGTTGATCACATTATTAACACTCTAGGTCACAATTAATACACTGCCAACACTTATCTTACGGCATTTTTGCTATCACTTGCACTATTTTATTTCTGGTGGGAGTTATGGTAGCCTGGTTAACTTAGTAACAAATTTTATCTTTGAATGTTGGGTGTCCTTGTTCATTGCCATATTATGTTACAATGTGCAGGTAATTGGAAAGTTGAGTGAGGGGAAAGCATCTCATGTGCCATATCGAGATTCAAAGCTTACGAGGCTTTTGCAGTCTTCACTAAGTGGGCATGGCCATGTTTCGGTGAGTTTGTGTTGCATAGTTCTGATAAAAAGTTGGAGTAGAAATATTTTCCTTTTCTTTTGAAAGTCTTAGTTCTGTTGTTTGATGAGTTCAGTTCATTTGATTTATTAAGCATCAGTGAATTTCTTTCTGCACTTTCATTTGATTTCCTGAGTTGCTGAATTAATATCATAATGGAAGCTCTTGTTCCATTTACTTGTTGGCAGCTCATATGCACTGTAACTCCTGCATCTAGTAACATGGAGGAAACACACAACACTTTGAAGTTTGCAAGTAGGGCAAAGAGAGTAGAGATTTATGCCTCACGAAACAAGGTGCGTTGTAATAAGATAGTGTGAAACGACTGATGATTGTAGGAATATTAGATATTTTATTTTTATTCATTTTTTCCTTGTGCAAAATTTTATATTTTGGTTGTTTATTTTTTGCTTTATTATCCTAGTTATTTTTGGATGAGATAATTGGGATAGAGTGACTGTTTTCTAATTGTTGACTGTTTTAAATGTTTTTACCCTGGTTATTTTTGGAGAGGGTATTAACATAGAGTTGACTGTTGTGCTTGTAATCTTTTTCCTTGTGTCCTTTTATATATATTCTTCTCTCATCAGTTGATAATATAGGAGAGTTTCATTTTATAATTTTTCTTCAATGATCCCGGACACACCTACTGTGGTTCAATTACTTAGTTTACTGCTATTTGCACAGATTATCGATGAAAAATCATTGATTAAGAAGTATCAAAGAGAGATTTCAAATCTTAAACAAGAACTTGACCATCTTAGGAGAGGAATGCTTGTGGGAGTGAATCATGAGGAGCTCATGAGCTTAAGGCAGCAGGTTCTTTTTCATTACGCTGGAGTTATTCCTATGTGATTTTGTCGACACTTTTCTGAACAGTGTGTTTTTCTGATCAAACAGTTGGAGGAAGGTCAAGTGAAATTGCAATCAAGATTGGAGGAAGAGGAAGAAGCTAAGGCTGCTCTTATGAGCAGAATTCAAAGGCTGACAAAGCTCATTCTTGTTTCTTCCAAGAATGCTATTCCTGGATGTTTAAGTGAAATCCCTACTCATCAAAGAAGTCTTTCCATGGGTGAGGATGAGGCAAGTTCTCTTTCATCCATAGAATTGTTAAATAAATTATTGATATGAGGCTTATTAAGCTTTGTATGTTTTGTATAAGTAGGAGCAGGATTCCACTTAACTTATGAGGCTTATCTAGTTGTTAGCTCTATGTAAAAATTATGTCTTACAGTTGCCAATGATGTATAACTTTGACAAAAAAACTACAATATCCATCTTTTGCATTTTTCTCATCTAAGATATGGTAATTCCACTTTAAATTTAAAAGATATATTCTTCTGTGTACAAGAGTCTGGGACTCACCTTAGAAAGATCCTCAATGTCTTGTAGAAATTGGATGCGCTGCGAGATTGCTCTTTGCATTTGGGTAGTGAGAATCACAAAGACTTATCTTCTACAAATCTCCTGGATCCATCTTTTGACTCGAAACACAAAAGATCCTCAAGCAAATGGAGCGATGAACTCTCTCCTGCTGGCAGTACCATTGCTGAATCAACCCAAGCAGGAGAACTCATCAGTGGCTCTAAGGTGCCAGTGGTATGTTTGTTTTGTTCCTGACTGTTTCCCTAAATCATTCTTATGGTTTATACATAACAAGATGCTTTGTGATGTTTATTGGGTCAGAGTGAAAAGGTAGCATTAGGAATTTAATTTCTTTGGTTTTGATGAGTAATAGATATAAAGGACCAAACCATGTTTACAAGATTAAGCTTTTTGATAAATTTCTATGTTACCAACTTCTTACATAGTCTTGGAATAGGTTCTGTGAAAGTCCTAGCTTCCAAGTGATGGGGAGTGAGAAGTAGTAAATAAACAAGCTTATAGCATATCTACAAGCCTAACTTTTTAAATAAGATGGATGTAGTGCCAACCTTTATGAGAACCTTTTCTGCCTCCTTTTGTTTTATTTATCTTAGGGAAGTTACAACAATCTGAATGAAATTGACTTAAGAAAGGAGACAACTGTTACAGCTGTTCTATGCTAATCTCATGAAATACTTGACCTTTTTTCCCCTCTTTTCCTAAATCACTATCTGTATGAGCACAATGGAGATGGTATAATGGAGGAGACAGATGGAGAAAGGCATTATGATGTTGAAGGCAGTTTATACTTATGCAAGAACAGTTTATACTTGGAAAGGTTATGCAAGTAGTCTCTAAGAACACTCAAGTGCCACTATGAAGAATGTTCTTTCTTTGTGAAACTGTTGGATGGCAATGTTAATCTATGGATTGAGGTGGACACACACCTTCACTGAGTTGTGTTTCAGTTGGATATTACAGGAGGGATGTAATTAGCTGATATGGTTTGATGAACTTTTCTATGCAGTGTACTTATTGATGCTTGTTAATTGACTCCAAGAATCATGCATATTTTGCTGCATTTTAGGTTGGGATATCTATGTCAGATGAGATGGATCTTCTTGTGGAGCAAGTTAAGATGTTAGCTGGGGAGATTGCATTCAGCACTAGTACATTGAAGCGCCTTGTAGATCAGTCTGTTAATGACCCAGAAAGCTCAAAATCACAGGTTTGTAAGCTCTCTACTTAGCAATTTAACTGTTTTCTTTTTTTCAGGCATCATCCTTCTTGGCTGCAAAGTCAAAACCTCTTTTTGAAGGAAACATCATAATGTTCCATAAGACTGATAAGATAAAAAAAATTTTGATCTTTGAAACAGATTGAGACCTTAGAGCGTCAGATCCAGGAAAAGAGGAGGCAAATGAGGGCACTAGAACAGCGGATAATGGAGAGTAGTGAAGCTTCAATTTCTAAGGCATCATTGGTTGAAATGCAGCAGGTATTATTGGCTCAAAAATGTGATCAGAGTTTTTTGTCCTCTCTCCCTCTTTTCTATTTTCTGTTTTTAATCTCTAATATGAGATTAATATAGTTTATGCTTGTGCTGCAACAGACGGTTGTGAAATTAATGACTCAATGTAATGAGAAGGATTTTGAATTGGAGGTTAGTCATAAGTCGCTCTATGGATAAATAATACATATACTGATGTATCCTTTTTTAATTTTTTTCCTTTCTCTCTCTTCCATGCCATTCATACAATAAGCCTTATTTCTGATCTAGGTATGTCACACACTGAGTTAGGTTTGATAATTGCAGATAAAATCAGCAGATAATCGTATTCTGCAGGAGCAATTGCAGAATAAGGTTTGTTCTTTCAATGTTATATGCATACTAGCCTTTATGCAATAGATATTTATTTATTGGACCACAGGTTCAGTGGGTAGTACTGTTATATTCTTGTTTAATTTGTTTTGTTCGCATGTACTTTATATTCATAGGAGGTGGAGAACAAAGATCTACGAGAAAGAGTTAGTCAACTAGAGCAACGGTTGGCATCACCCGGTGATGATAAGATACCATTACCTGCTGAGAAAACTGAGAAGACAGTTCCTGATGAATACATTGATGAAATGGGAAGGAAGGTTCAAAATCAGGTGATTACTTGGTCTTTCCTTAGGTTCAAAGTCCCCATAACATTTGGTAGAACATGAGCTTGGGAAACAAGCAAAACTGTCTAGATTATTCTTTGAATTGTGCTTAGGCTTGTAATTGATGATTTCTTCTAATGCTGGACCATTTTCTTTGTAATATAATCACATCATTTTACTATTTGGTTTGGATTTCATTATCACCTGCTTTTAGTAAATCGGATCAGTTTATTTGGCAGCTTTCCTTTTTCTCTTCACCATAATATTTGATTACCATTTGCATGTGATCTGGTCAATCTTTGTACATGGTGAGATGTATGCTCTCTAACATGCGAGTTCTTTTTGATTTTCTGACAGGAACTTGAGAATGAAAAGCTCAAGCTTGAACAAGTTCAACTATCAGAGGAAAACAGTGGTTTGCGTGTCCAAAATCAGAAGTTGGCTGAGGAAGCATCTTACGCAAAGGAACTGGCATCTGCTGCTGCTGTTGAGTTAAAGAATTTGGCAGGAGAAGTTACAAGGCTTTCTTTGCAAAATTCAAAGCTTGAAAAGGAACTTTTGGCTGCTCGGGAGACTCTGCATTCAAGAGCTAATGGTTTCATTCGTAAGTTTAATGATGGTGCAAGAGCTGGAAGAAAGGGTCGACTAACGGGTCGGTCAAATGATATATCAGGCACAGCATCTGATGACTTTGATTTGTGGAATCTTGACCCAAATGACGTCAAAATGGAGTTGCAGGCGAGAAAACAGCGAGAGGCAACTCTTGAGGCAGCCCTGGTGGAAAAGGAATTTTTGGAGGATGAATACAGGAAGAAGGTTGAAGAGGCGAAGAGACGGGAAGAATCTTTAGAAAATGATCTGGCAAACATGTGGGTTCTTGTTGCTAAACTGAAGAAAGACGGTGGGGTTGCCACCGAGCTAGGCATGGATGAAAGGTGTAATGAAGTTGTGAACCATGTTGAGTCTAAGCCTGCTGAGATTGATAGTACTAATGTCCTCAAAGAGAGGCAAATCTCTGATCTCCCAAAGGCAGCCGAGGAAAGCACCAAGGAAGAACCTCTAGTTGTCCGCTTAAAGGTCCCATAATGACTTGATTATGTTATATTATTAACAATCCATTATTCTTGGTTTCATGTTGAATCAAAACTTGATTCTAATGATGGTTTGGCTTTGAATTTGGAACTGAGAATTTTTGTTGTCATCTACTGTTGATTACTTTACCAGTGAACATGCAACTGGGGTATAGTGAAAATATCTCAGCAGTTTGTGAAGTTACTGGTTATGCATGCTCCCTTAGATGCAATGTTGAAGGAATTATGTCTCTAAGACTTTGTTCTGATATTCCCAGGCTCGGATGCAGGAAATGAAGGAAAAAGAAATTAAATCCTTGAGTAATGGAGATGGGAATTCCCATATGTGTAAAGTATGTTTTGAATCAGCGACTGCAGCCATCCTTCTTCCTTGTCGGCATTTTTGTCGTAAGTCTATTTGAACTCTAGATATTCAAATTTGCTTTGATCATTGTCCTTTTGATAACCACCAACTTCTTTCACATATCTGCAGTGTGTAAATCTTGTTCCCTGGCTTGTTCTGAATGCCCAATTTGTCGTACAAAGATTGGAGATAGGCTTTTTGCGTTTACTTCTTGACCCTAATATTCATCCCTTCTTAATGGTGAAGGTGGGTTCCATCTTGATGTTCTAGATTGGCCACTTTTCATTTGTTGGTTACTTGAGCCTTTTTCTTGCTGATTGGAGTCTAATTTGCAATATGTTTTCCTCTTTGTTAGATGTGCAACTTCCAATGATTGATAAGCATTCTGGAATTTTCTCAGTTTGAAGATGGTCATATGTTATTTTAAGTAAAATTTAGTGGATCATGCTTAGGCAGTAATAGTTACGAGGATCTTAGGTCTCTCTGCTGATGCTGTCTTGAAATATTTCCTGCATTGCTAAAAATGATCCTTATGTTTGTGTAACTTGCAAATTTCACTTTGTTTCAAGGTGTTACGTTGTGCATATATGTAATGTAAATAATACTTAAATATATGTGCATATTCCTCTGCTCATTTTGTTACGGTTTGATATTTTGGAAATATCAGGTGGCTGATGTGCTTTTCTGTTCTTCTGTTTGCTTGTTATTTGCAGGGATTTACTACTTTCTTCTCAATAGCGATGCATTCTTTTATTAGATTCTCTTGTATGTAGCCCTTTCAATGCTATGTGAATGCTTCTTTTCTGTGCCGTTCCCAAAGGATGTAAAATAACAAGGGAGAGGTTAGAAATAGCAGGGAAAGTATATATAAAGGCAACAATATGATCTGAAACTGCAATGTCACCATATGCGTTCTTCACTTTGGTTACCTGTATAAAAAATTATAAGATGGCTTTCTCCTATTTGAGGTACCCTCATTTTGGTAAATTTGCAGTTATTTTATGCTGCACCTGCACTGTTGTCTTCTGAAATTATCAGCGGTGACTGTAATTTGAGTGTGATATCAACTTGTTGATTTCTGGTTTCAAGTATAAGCAGGCAGGAACAGGTGCTTGGTTAGCACTTTTGATCTTTGGATATTGAAAACCCAAACAGAGTCCACTCTCGAGCGGGTCCCTAGTGCTTATCTCGATCTTTTCTGAGAACCCTTACTTGAATTGGATCTCCACGAGACAGTATGGTTTCTGAATTTGACAGTAAACAGCTTGTATGGGCGGTAGTTGCAAATATCTGGTGTATTTGCCGTGTGCAGTTTTCTTTTTGTTTTGTTTTGATTTTTTTTTTTTTTACCCTTCCTTCTGCTATAGCAGTATTACCTGGAAAATGAAGTCTCGGGGTGCAAAATGCCCGTATTTGTGTAGTCTTCTTTCTTACCTTAGTATCTTTTCTTTCAATTCATACTACATGGGTGGCACTTGACAGTAACGGGCTGAATTTCGTATCCATGGGAATCAGCAAATTGCATTAGGAAGCCTGGTGAAATGGGATATTGATGTTTTCTCATTGTAGATTATTTGTTAGGAAAATTGTTGATGGTAATAATCAGCCTTTATTTGGCTTTTTATCTTCCCTACTTTCCTTTAAACTATTGGGCAAAATGCGAGGAGTGGTACTGATGGAATGTTGAATGGTGCTGATGGCCAGTTTGTCTATTTTGTCCCGGTTTTGTGTCAGAAAACTGATGTTTTGAGGTTTTTGGTAATATGCATCTCATATCATCTCCTTAAGAAATGACTAGTACGAAGTACGGTGCCGGCAGCTACGTGCGAATGCATTGGTCCAATTGCAGGTGTCTTAAGTACTTTTGTCTTATCTTATTGTGAAATTCAACATACACAGATTGGCTTAGTTTCTTATTCGTATTACTTTCGGATCAAACTGTCGGCCCGGTCCATCGATAAATGCCCCATGCCTTTACAAGGCTTAACCGAATTTGTTTAGGTTTGATTTATTTTAAATAAAATATTTTTCTCATGGGTAATGTTAAAACATTTAGAACTTCTAACGTATATTCAATTTTACACGTAAAGTCCCTAAAAGTCATAACTAATCAAATTTTACTGTTTTTTCTAATTGGGCTGTTGAATTTTTACTTTTTCTATTTTAGTGTTCAAACTTTTTAAAAGATTGCAAAAAAGGTTTTTGTTAATGAATCATTAATTTTTTCATTAAGGGGGGGTTTTTTTGTAAGCTTTTAGAAAGTTTAATGATTGAAATAGAAAGAAATAAAAGTTCAAGGATTTAATTAGAAAAAGTGATAAAGTTTAAGGATTAGAAGTGTAATTTTTCATTTTTTTTTCTTTTTCACCATTTGTTAATTTTTTTTAGTAACAACAATAAAAAAGAATTACAACTTAATGAATCAGAATAGTTAATTATATTATTAGGTAAAATATTGATAAAAAATATTTATCTTATCATAAATATAATTATTATTTATATTTTTATATTTATAAATGTATAATGATATTCTAATTAATTTTATATAATATCATTAAATTAAATATGATAATTATTTGTAATTTTTATTATTTATATAATTTAACAATTAGAGTAAGTATTAAATAATTTATATTGTTACTTTGCTAATATTAGTCTCTTAGAGAAATGGACTTAATTTGAATTCCTTCTCCCTAAATTGTTGTAATATGTAATATGGTTGGTGAGGGAAAAAAAACCTATTGTTATATATAAATTTAAAAAGATTACAAAATTAAATGGGATTTGATTTTATTAAGAATGTTAAATTGGATAATTGATTATTTGAAATATTTGTTAATCAAAATAGAAAGAGTAAATTGAAAGGACTAATTTTTTTTTTTCTATCTTTTCATTTTAGGATATTATATTTTTATTTTTTCTCCATTTTAAGACCTAAATTTTTTAAAATGAACAAAACTATCATTTTTTTAAAGTTATAAATATCACTAACAATCATGTCTTAAAAGAATAAATATGTATGTATATATATAAAAGCATAAGTTATAAATTAAAACACAAATAAATATATAGTTCTTAAAAGGAAAAAAAGAGAAAATTTATATTTTATACTTTTAGTCCTTGAACTTTTTTACTTTTTTTAATTGAGTCATCAAATTTTTATTTTTTGTATTTTAGTCCTCAAACTTTTCAAAAGTTTGTAAAAGAGTCATTTTTTTAACGAAAAACTAACGGAGGATTTTTTTTGCAAATTTTTGAATAGTTTGAAAATTAAAATAGAAAAAAATTAAAATTTGAGGACTCAATTACAAAAAGTGATAAAGTTTAATGACTAAAAATATATTTTTTTTTCTAAAATTTAAATTGCTAAGTATTATATTCATTTGAATTTCTATTTATCAATTTTACCACATTTATTGAGAAAAGGAAAAAAAAATGGCAAAAAAATAAAAAAATCTTGAAAATGCAATTTCTGAGAAAATATTTTCGAAAGTATGGCACTTAAAATCGTTTCTTTAAGAAGTGATTTTAGTCAATTCGATATAAAGTTACTTTTTCAAGAGAAGATTTTAGTTTAATACGAGATAAAATGGTCTCCTAAAAAAGTGGTTTGAAAATGAACTGAAATTGCATTTTGAAAAGGTGATTTCATTTTGGATTAGTTGAAATTGCCTCTTTGATTTTGGATGTTGTATTTTTAGAAATATTTTCTCAAAATCTACATTTCTGTAATTATTTATTTTTTATGCAATTTTTTTTTCCTTTTCCCCACATTTATCATCTTAAGAAAGATTCCAGCAATCTGGGATCTGGGATCATGCCGGGGTCCGTCGTTTCCGTGTCTTGTGATTCCGCTTGGCCTATGTTTTTCTTTTTCCCCAATCCGTTTCTCTTTGTGGTTTTTACCTGTATCCATATTTCCTTATTTGCCTTTTGCCTACTGCGATACAAATTACGACCATATATTTATTTATTTATTTATTCCCCTTTCGGTAGTAAGTCACTAATGCAGAAGAATGCAAATTCTTTTATTCAGCTGCATTTACGTATGTAGGATCGCTGCTACCACATAAGATATTATAATATAGGAAGTAAATAAGGTAATATATTACCCTAAAAGGGGAAAAAAAGAAGAAGAAAGTAACACAAATAAATAACTAATATATAAATTTATAAGTGCTTTTGCTAACTCATATTGCAATTGCCATTATTATGTTATTTTCCTAAGAATCCCAGGTTATTAAAATAGTTTATTAGAGTCAACGCGTTCCAAAAAGTCAAAATTGAAATGAGAAGAAAAAGAATAGAAGATGACTACTTTTAAAGCAAACTGATCTCAATGCCCTCTAGGATAGAATATGTGGAATTATGGTCTAATGAATGGAAAATATGTAAAATTAAATATCATGCTCAAACCCTAGGAATCATAATAGCTCTGTCATATAAACCAACTTAAGTTAGAAGCTGTAAATGTCTCATTTTTACCATTTTCATTTTTATTTTAGTTGAGGTAGGTTAAAAATATAATAAATAAAAAAAACAAAATAATAATAAAAAATAAAAAAGTGAAAGTTAAAAAAGAAAAAAAAATGAAAAAATAAAAAAGAAAGTCAAGTTCAATTGTATCGAGTCAAGTAATATGAGTCAAGTTGAATCGTATTGAGTCGAGTCAAATCGAGTTAAGTTGAATCGAATTGTATTGAGTCGAATTGAGTCGTGTCAAATTGTTTAAGGTCAAATCGGATAATAGTATATATTTAATTTGATAAATCTTAAGTCATTAGAGAATAAGATCTTAGTAAAATGGTTTTGGCTCAGTCCGATTTAAAGTAAACTTTTACCTAATATATATTAAGTCAGAATAGACTTAGCATTTATTAAGTGGACTATTAGACTAAATCAAATTGGATCGGATCGAGCCTTGAAAAAAAAAAATTCAAATTAAATAGGATTTTTAAAAGTTAGGTTAAATTTTCGAAAAATCATTATCATATTTCTATGTAAAAGATACTTTTGAGGTTTTATAAATAAAGAGTAACTTGAACACTTTTTTAATACACAATCCCCTTTACAATCAATTCCGCATTCACGTGCCGTCCACATATTAGACAAAATCCGAACATTACACAAAGCCGATTGCACAGAACACTACAACAAATTCACGTTACACACAATCCGAAACCAAACACAAGCTCAATTCCACGTCCACACAACTCTCAACAATTTGTCCACACTTCGCTAACGAAATCCCCAACAACATCAACCAATACGCTAGTTCCACCACCGTACTCCAAAGCCGAGCAGATCAACTATGTCGACAACAACATCAATTTGCCCCCTCATGTAATCCACGACCGACTAAACATAGCAATCCCTCGCCAACAAATCTGACCGAAGCCCTAATCCACTGATCGCTGATTGAACAGCTCCAAAATGACGTCCACAAAGCCAGACAACCCACTAATACGTTAATCCTCGCTTCAACAAATACTAACCAACGAATTCCACTACCCCCCACATTCAAGCCACGTCCCCCTCAATTGATTACCACACGATAAAGTAACAACATAGTCCCTGCTCCTCTACGGCTAATCAACATGGCGGCACGTTTACTTGAAGCCCGTGACTCCTTGACCATGTTGAACTGATGTAGCCAAAATCCAACAACGTCAACCTATAAAGCCACTCACGTTGACCAATAATAGCAACAAATTCACACGCACGTCCTACACTAAGCTCGCATCGATCAATTGCACCTACACATACGAATCACAGCTCACTTGACACGCAATCCTGCGCACGAGCACAATCCACTTCATGATCACGACACACGACTCAATTTGCCAAAAATTATTATTTATTTTATTAGTTAGTTTGATTATTCTTGCTAACCTATTTTTTTTGTTTTAGTATAGGTTTTTTTTGTTATTTTCATAATGTTCGTTTTTATAGATAATCTCAGTTTTTAATAAAATTTAGTTCAATTGTGTTTTTTTAGTAAAACCGTGGTTTTTATGAAAAACAAGCATATCAAGATTCATATTTTACGGTTGAGATTTATAAAAGATACGTATTTTACGATTGAGATTTAGAAAAAATACGCATAGAGATATGTATCTTGATAGATATTTAAAAAAGATATCTTTTGACACGTAGTGTTTTTATAAAAATAAAAATCTTAACAGAAGTTTTTCAAAAAAGATTTAATTAGTTAGGATTTTCTTTAATTCATGAAATTAGATTTATTATGTTTTTTTTTTAAATAAATTGTTAAAAAATATAAATCAGTTGATCTTAATTAATAGGTACGTAAGTACCTTCGGGGTAACTGTTTAAAAAAATAATTTTTTTCCTTTTTCTTGAAATTAGTAATAAAAAATAATAAAAAAATCATTTTAGTTATATTTTACATATTTAGGCATATTTTAGTATTTTTAGAAAATTATAAAAATAAAGTCCATCAATTTTTTTTAATTTTTATATAGTGTCTTAATCTTAATAGATTAGCCCCTAAACCTAATTTTCTTTAGTTTAATTTTCTAAAAATAATTTTTTTAGAAAATCCGTAAATCAGTGGCTAAATTAGGGTTTTCCCACCCAAAAACCATAATTTCATTTTTTTACCAGTTGAATTGGTTGATGACTTCAATTTTTAAAATTTTTTTAGAAAAAAAATATTTCCTTAATTTAATATCGAGTAATTTATATTAAGTAGGCTAAGTCTAATATATGTTAAATTAAAAAAACTGAAATAGGACTTGACAAAATTGGCGACTCCACTTAAGAAGCTTGGTGGATTAGCCATGTAAAAATTAAAAAATTAATTGATGAGGTTTTGTATTAATTTTTTTTGTATTATAGTTGCACTAACGGGTTTTTAGTGATTTAGGCTTTAAGAAAAAAAGTCAGCCCAATGGGCCTTTTTAGGGAATTGGGAGGGTTCTTTTTATTTTTAATAATTATTTGCGTGTTTAGATGTAGTTGAACTTGGGTCACCTTAGAAACTTAGGACGGGTCGCCATTGTGTAACCCTTAGGTCTTTGGGTTCTTTACTCTCTCCTGACGATGATAGGCAAGCTCACTGAGGTTTCGATATAGCCCACTAGGTTTTTTTTTAGAAAAGTTTTGGAGTTACAAAGCCTGAGACCTGTAGACCCTACCCTCTTATATCATTCTTTTCGAAAAAGGGGAAATTGAAGAAAA
The DNA here is from genome assembly GCA_024138015.1 of Lumnitzera littorea. Taxonomy (NCBI): domain Eukaryota; kingdom Viridiplantae; phylum Streptophyta; class Magnoliopsida; order Myrtales; family Combretaceae; genus Lumnitzera; species Lumnitzera littorea. Next base: position 26,224,927 of record JAMXBB010000011.1, read on the forward strand.
AAAAAAAACTAGTAAACCTTATATATAAGTATTTTCGAACTTTATTTTTTTTAAAAATCCCATTTTAGATCTACTTATATATAAGGGTATTTTTCGACTATGGATTCATCATACTTCCTATAATTTATTAATTATTGATCCCTATTGCATTGCATGCATATGTAGCATATTGCATTTTTTTTATTTGATTTCATTTTGCCAATGCTTGTTTCTATTTAATCACTTTCATCCCTTGTATTATACGTGTTTTATTTTGATTGTTTCTTGGTGAGTGAAAGGTAGTGTAATTTCTAAGAAAATTTTTGAAAAAATTGTGAAATTATTAATATTATATCCAACTTTATTGTAAATTTAGTAGTCTCGTTGTAAATAATTGCATCATTTCATGTTTTTATGTAATATAGATATGGAAAGTTAGGGTAGTGTTAATCCCGAGCCCGTCCATTAGGTCTAGTTGGATAATTTTCTTTTTTTAAGGCCATCCTAAAAGATTGGTTGAACCAGCTTCCACTCGCCAAACAAGATCACATTCACAAGAAGATCAGGCCAGTCATATCCCTCGTGCGGGTCCAGCTCTACTATCCTCTAATCCAAGCCCTTATCTATTATTGGAATCTAGAATCTGCAGCTTTCAATTTCGGCCCACATGTGTTAACACTTACTTTAGAAGAATACTCACAATTACTTAGTGTCTGGCCTTTTGAAGAAGGTATAACTATCCCAAATCTTAGAATCCAGCTCGAGAAAGCTTTCATGACCTTGTTGGGAGTCAAAAGGTCCACCCTGGCCTCATTCTTATCTTCAGAGGGCAAGAAGTGTCTCAACATCTTAAGACCAGTAGAATGGTTTTCAAGCCTAAACGCTTACCAGAAATAATGTCAGATTTTTTGTGGGGGATATGAATTGTGGGTTGAGAAGAGGGTGAATGCTTTTATTGTTGTAGTATTTGGAACAGTGTTGTTTCTCATCAGATATGGTCAAGTCCATTATAAGGTAGCTAAGTTAGTGACTCAATTTTTAGTTGGTAAATCCTATATATCGGTGTTACTGGCAGAACAATTTAGAACACTTACCCACTTAAGGAAACAAGAGTATGGGTAGTTTACAGTTAACCTTACAATCCTTACTGTATGGTTTCTCAATCACATACAGGGGTATCGAGAGAATCTTCTCAAAGAGTCCTTAACTGAAAATATGAACTTGATTGACGATTTTGCCTGTCACCTTAAGTTACTAGATGAAGCTTAGTTTAAAGGACGAGTATCAGTCATAAGTAAGATGCAGCCGGTAGATTTCATGTGGATAGCTAGATGGAGTAACTACATTCGAGCCATCCTAGGGTGTATTGATTATGCAGGGGTTCCCCTTATTGGTATTACGAGTTGTATAAAATATTTCCTAGCTTGTGTCACCAAATAACTTGGTCCGCTTCAAGAGATAGCTTATAGAGATTCTTTAGACGTTGTTGTATTAAGTTATCAAGATCCTTGTATACCTACAGCTGCTCTGATTCAACTATTAGTAGAACTTGTAAAGCTGTGGGAATGGAGGGAAGTTAAGAAGATAGTCAATGTGGGAACTTTGAGGGGTAAAGTTGGAGAATACCGAGCCACCAAGCAGTTCATCTATGATCAATTGGAGAAGATTGGAAAGATATGGTATGAGGCTCTAGACGTATTGAGGCACAAGCTAGAATTAGAATATCTTTCACCTACCAAGCAGGCCTACCGAGATACCATACGAGTTAGAGTTGAATCCCAATTCCAAGAAAGTAAAAGAATTATTGAAGAGTTAAAGCTAAAGAATGAGAGATTGCTGGAGGAAAATCAATTCTTGAGGAGTAAGATTTGAAAAAGGGATGTTATAGTCCGAAAACTTATGAGAGAAGTTGATGAAGCATGTCTCAACCAGATCCGTTGGCTCTTATAGATATAAGATTTAAGTTTTAAGTTTTTAGGAAGATTAGTTAGGAGTTTTTTATTTTCTTTTCTGTTCTTTTCTTTTCTTTTAGTCTGTTGTATAAGTTGGATTTTACGATTATTAATAAGTTTGCATCTTTATTAAATGAAAATCTTTATTGATTGCATAGTCTTTTACTTTTTTTTTTCTTTAAATTTTTTGATAGTTGCCTTTTTAATAAAAAAAAACTAAAAAAAAGAGAAAAAAAAAAACAACAAAATTTTAGCTCACAAAAAGTTCTAAAACTTAGGTTTTCGTTTAAGATTTCGAAGATAGCATCCAAGTAAGCAGACTTAGCTAAAAACCCATTATTCACTTGTTTTAAGGCAAGAATGTTAACTCAGGGTATTGGAAACATCAGTCAAACCAAGTCTGACCTGAGAGTCATAACCTTGAAGGAAAACATGAATAAAATGGCCGAATAGATCCAGGCTCTTACTCGAGCTATTGGGATTCTTAATGACAGATAAGGATCTTAAGTCAGCCTAAATCGGAATGCAGAAACGACCCCTCTGCCTAAATTGGAAGATGAAGAATCAGTTCTTAATGCTGAGATATGAAGGAAGGAGATTGAGGAGAAACATCGATAGATGGAAAGAAAGTTTATACAGAAGTTGACCTAGAAGATGAAAACCTTAGAAATAGTTAACGGGTTTCAACAGATGTGGATGATCAACTTGCCAACATATGAAGATGATGATTTCCTGGAAAGATTTAAGGTGCTAGAATTCGAGAAGTACAATGGGATCGGTTGCTTGAAACTTCATACTAGGTTGTACATAAGAAAAATAGGGAAATATACGAAGTATGACAAGATAATGGTCAAGACCTTTCAAAACAGCTTGACTGGCCCTGCCTTAACTTGGTATGGACAATTGGACTTGAATGAAATCGATACTTGGGATAAGTTAGCACGGGTTTTTTATAACTAGTATAAGTTCAACATCGAAGTGGTTTGAATAATCTATGAAAGAAGGCCAACTTAAGTTTTAAGGAATGTGCTCAAAGATGGAGGGGCATGGCAGCTAGGGTGACTCTACCCTTAACAGAAAAGGAATTAACTTTCGCTTTCATCAACTCTCTTGGAAGCCCATATTACCAACATCTAGTTGGACACCCTGCCTCTAACTTATAGAAATTGTGGCATTAGGGTGCTGAATTGAGGATGCTATTGTTACTGGAAGACTTCCTAATCCTCAAGCAATTGAGAAAAAGACACCTCCTACAAGATTTTCCAACAAAACCAAAGAGATCACCGTAAGCGTTGTCAATACTGGTAACCTTATCAAACCTGTAGCCTCGATAGCCATGAATGGAGGATCTAATCTCCAGCCGAATCCAAATGAGAATAACTGCCTACATTGGAGATAGTTTACTCATATTCCCATTCTTTTAAGCCAAGTTCTTGCATGATTAAGGAAAGAGAATCTTCTGACATTTGAAATACTAAGGGAGGGATAAAGACCGAAAGATTATAACCTGGAGTTTCATTGTGATTATCATTTAGGGTAAGTGGGGCATTCTATAGACTAGTGCTGGAGACTTAGACATAAGATCTAGGATCTTATTGATGTAAAATTAGTTCAATTGGATTTCATTCAGACTCCTACTCCTAGCGTGGTTAACAATCCTTTATCGAATCATAGACATTCAATCAACATGATCATTGCCAAAGTTTCTAAACCGGAGATTGATCTAGATAGTTTCCCCATCACTATTGAGGAGGTAGCTTGGAATTTAAGGCAAGCCAGATACTTATAGAATATGAATCTCAAAGATAGGTACCGAACTAGACTAGCAATATATCAATTATTGAAGGATGGGAAGATAAAGAAAGTTGATATTATGGCTATGATAATTCCAAAACCATGAAAGAGAAGTACTCAGAACGAGCTTAGAGAAAGGTATGAAGCCAGAGATTTGATTGTTGATACCTTAGGAGAACCTTCAAGGAAGTTTTAGTATTTGGTGGATTACGTTGGTTCACTCGCCATATATGCTGACAAACCACCCATTGGATGGGGTTCCGAATTTGAGGAAGAAGACAAACTTATTGCAGAAGCCAAGAAGGCAGCTGAGATGGTTGGAATGATTGGAGATAGGCCTAAGCCATTGGTTTTTGAGTACTACGGGAAGGTTAAGAAGGTTGAAGAATTGGGAAAGCCTAAGAAAAGTGCTTTTAATGTTCCAATAGCTTTGGAGAATTACAAAGTAGCACCTTTGGATTACCAAATAGTGAATCAAATAACTAAGTGCTCATCACCTATGGTTAGTGGGCTTACATGCTCAGGGTGAGTTTATGGCCAGAACGAAGAAGCCAAGAGGAAGACTACTGTGGAAGAGGCTTCTCGAAAGATCTTTTAGGATAAGAATGATAAAGATCAAAATGTTGCCAAGAAGATAGTAAAAGCCAGTGAGTATAAGATTATGGATCAGCTAACCAAAGTATTGGCGCAAATCTCCTTAATAATGTTGTCATCTGATACTCTCCGAGAAGCTTTAATCAAAATTTTGAAGGATGTCAAAATGCCTGAAGAGATTTCCATTGAGAAGCTGAGATTAGTTGTGAACTCAATATTTGCAATGGATCAAATTTCACTTTCGCTAGATGAGCTAGGTAAAGAAGGAGACCAGCACACAAAGCCCCTTTTCATAGTGGTTAAGTTTGCAGGGAAAGTGGTTGCTTGAGTTCTAATAGATAATGGGTCTTCACTGAATATGTATCCCTTGGTGATGCTAAATTTACTGGGAGTAGATTCAATTGAGATAATGTTGCGAACCATGATCAAGAATGGATAAGACCAGTCGCTGGATGGGTCTAAGCTTGCAGAAAGCTCGAAAAAGGATTAATGGAGAAAGTGTGAAAGGGCAAAATGAAGAATGAAACAGTAAGCGAAACCCACGAATAGCTCCAGAGGATATGACGCACCAATGAAACTTCTGAGGATTCATGGTACAATTCGATATGACGCATGAATTGATCTAGTGAGATTACTTGCCACCTAACCTTACTTAAGAGAAATGATAAGAGTGATGCCGAGATTAAAAAAACAGTGTTTATGCAAGAAAGAAAAGTACTCAAAAGTGTATTAAGAACGATCTAATTTCCATAGTTATAAGTACAATGGTATTTATATCCATAAGTTAGGGTAACTTGCCTAAAAAGGAAAAGATAAAAGGGCATTTCCTAAGGAAGTAATGTACAAGATACAAAAGGGCAAAAATGAATATATAAGAAAAACAATCATTGGTGTAATGGATTCTGCACATGATAATATTGACGAGGTCGTTAGAAGATGCGGACAAAAAAGTATGGACAAATAGCTTGTTCGAGTAGAGATGGCTTAGTTAATCTGGACTCTTTCTCTCAGCTTTCAGCAAGGAATATGCTGAGTAATTGGTCGACTTGGTACTAGAGAGTAATCATAAACTTGGCATACTATAGAAAAATGGGCGGTCATACAATTTGGCTTGAAGGGTGACTCGGTAAGGAAGTACTCGGCTTCGGTAGGAGTTGGTTGGAATAAAAGGATTTGTTGTGTTAGCCCCTCTAGTATGTGGGCTTGGCTGTGGGTCAGTGGTTCGGTAGCTTGATTCCCATCATTCCCTTCAGGTTGTTTTAGATTTGGGATCAAACTCGAATGGTGTTTGCTTAGTTCTTCGTTAGGGTGATATGGATTGAGGTTGGTAATGTTCAAGCCATTAGAAAACCCTATAGTCCTTGGGAAATTCTAACCTATAGGCATTATCATTGATCTTCTAGAGGATACTGAAAAGTCCTTCTACTATTGCAAATAATTTATTCCTTCTCTTGTTCGGGAACCGCTCCTTGTTGAGGTGTAACCATAACAAGTCTCCCAGCTGAAATCGTTTAGTTGTTTTACCCTTAGTCTTTTCTCGCATTCTTCTAACAGCTTGGTCAATGTGCTGAGTGACCTTGCCATAGATGTGCTGAAGGAATTGTGCTCTAGTCGTTGCATTAAGATCCTCTTGCATAGGTATTGGTACAGGGGTAAGGTCAAGGGGTAACTCGAGATTGAACCCATAGACTATCTTCAAGGGAGTTTGCTTAGTGGTGTCATGTACTGTTTGGTTACAGGCGAACTCGACCATTAGCAAGCAAACTAGCAAGCAAACGTCCCAATCAGCTAAGTTCTTACCTATTCCAGCTCAGAGGAGTAACCTTAAAGTACGATTAACCACTTCTGTTTAGCCATCGGTTTAGGGCTGACATGAGGTATTGAAGAGTAATTTGGTTCCCAACCGACACTACAGGGTTCTCTAGAAATTGCTCAAGAACTTCGGGCCTTTGTTGGAGATTACACTTCTTGGCATGTCGTATATCTGCACAATCTCTTGTAGGAAAAGAGAAGTAATAATCGAAGCGTCGTTAGTCTTGGTGTAGGGCATGAAGTGTGCCATCTTGCTAAACCGATCCACGACGACCATTACAGAATCTTTGCCTCAAGCAGTTCGTAGCAGTCTGAGAACAAAGTCTATGCTCAATTTAGTCTACGGCCTCATCGGAACAGGTATGGGCATTGCTTTCCCTTAGTCGGCTTAGCACTTGGCCTTCTTGCACATGGCATAACTTTCGATAACTCGATATACATCTTTCCTCATTCCCAGCCAAAAGAATTGGCCATATATTAGTTTACAAGTCCTCCTTTTCCTAAAATGTCTGGAGAGACCTCTATTGTGAGCTTCCTTGACTAGTAGCTTCCTTAGTGAACAAGTCAGTACGCATAATTTTCTACCTCGGAACAAGTAGCCATCCTCTACATGGTACTCGTCTATTGTCCTCCTGTTGAGGCATTGTGAAATTATAGGTCCAAAGTGCGGATCCCCGAAATACTGTTCTTTGATACTTGCAAACCCAAACAGTTTGGTCTGCAGTTTTAATAAAAGCACATGTCTCCTCGAAAGAGCATTGACAACTATGTTACTCTTTCCTTACTTGTACTTAATTACAAAATTGAATCCTTCAAGGAATTCAACCCATCTTGCTTGCCGCTTTAACAACTTAGTCTGACTTCAGAGGTGCCTTAGCAATTCATGGTCAGTATATATGACAAATTCACTCGGTAGTAAATAATGTTGCCATACTTGCATTGTTCGGATCAGTACTAAAAGTTCTTGTCATACACAGAGTAGTTTAGCTACGATCTTCGGATCTTCTCATTGTAGAAGGCAATCGGTTGGCCTTCCTGCATCAGGAAAGTGCCTATTTCAATGCTTGATGCGTTGCATTCTAGCTCAAAAATTTTGTTGAAGTTAGGTAGCACTAGCACTGAGGCGGAGGTCAACCTTTCTTTTATCTTGGCAAAACTTCTCTCCTCCCTTTCTCTTTATTGGAAGTTGATGTTTTTCTTCGTTAGTTTAGTAAGTGGCGTAGTGAGGGTGCTGGAATTCCTGATGAATCTTTTGTAAAACGAAGCTAGTCTATGGAAATTTCTCACATTGGCACAAGTAATAGGAGTCAGCCAGTCAACAATTGCTCGGATTTTTTCATCATCGACAAGCAAGCCTTCTCCATTGACTACATAGCCTAAGAATACCACTTCCTTCTAACAAAAACAACATTTCTTTAGATTGTCGAATAGTCTCTTGGTACGGAGGATATTTAGGAGTGCTCTGAGACGTTCATAGTAACTCGGCATGTTGACATTGTAAACAAGGATGTCGTCAAAGTGCACCATGACACACTTTCCTATGAGATGTCTCTGCACATGGTTCATAAGTCTCATGAAAGTGCTCGGGGCATTTGACAAGCTGAAGGGCATGACTATCCATTCGTAAAGTTTATGTCGAGTCTTAAACGTAGTCTTCCATTCGTTGCCTAGTCTCATGTGGATTTGATGGTAGCCATATTTAAGATCAATTTTGTTGAAAATCTTGTCTCCACTTAGCTTAACTAACATGTCTTCTAGCATTGGGATTGGATACCTGTATTTAATCATGATTTTGTTCACGGCCCAGCTGTCTATACACATTTGCCAGGTTCCATCCTTCTTCGGCACTAGAAGCGCAAAAACAGTACAAGGACTGAGACTCTTTCTCACATAGCCTCTCTCCAGCAACTCATTGACTTGACGTTAGAGTTTAGAAGCCTGCTTGGAATTTATTCGATAAGCTGGCTTATTCGACAGTGTAGTGTCGGGTACTAGGTCAATGCAGTACTCTATGCCTCGAGTTGGGGGCAACCCCTCAAGTAACTGTTCTAGGAACAAGTCGTCATATTCATCTAATAACTCCTTGACCTCTTGGGGTTACTCATCTTACTCCTTCATTTCCAACAGTTGCTTGACCAACAAGAGGGTTGGTATATTAGCATTAACGGCCTCTCGGAGCTCGACTTTACTCATCACTAGTGCCTTCTTCAATCCGCAAGCAAGTTTTGTTTGTAACTTGTGAACTTCTCTTGGCAGCATCGGGTTTAGTGTGATCTCCCGGTTATCCTTCTTGAACATGTATGCATTCCTATAGCCGTCATGGATGACCTTCCTATCAAACAACCATGGCCTACCTAGTAACATGTGGGAAGCACACATGGGTAGGACATCGTAGAGAATCTAGTCAAAGTAGTTCCTAATAGTTATCGGTAGTAGTATTTGTCGAGTGACATGTAATGCTCCTTTCTCACTCAACTAGTGCAACTTGTATGGTTTTAGATGTGCAACAGTTGGCAACTTCAGTTTTGGAATAAAATCGGCTGATGCTATATTGGTGCAGCTTTTACTATCCACGATGAGGTATCATATCTAATTATTCATCTTATAGGTGGTATGGAATAAATTCTCTCTTTACTCTTCCTCTTGCGAGGGTTCCACATTCATAGTGCGTCGGATAACCATAAGTAATTGATTTAAGTCCTTAGGAAACACATCCTTCTCAATCAACTCTTTTTCGGTAGGAACCTCCTCTTCTTTGGGTTCCTCATCCGTGCTTTCCATTTCTAGCTTCGGGATGTCTCCCTTGATGACCATCGTTCGTCGATTCAGGCAATAAGCAGCCATATGTTCGAACCCTTGACACTTGAAGCACTTGATTTGGCTAGTCTTCCTGCCAGACCCTTGCCCCTTCTCATAAGTTCAGGTTGACACTTCACCATCATGACGGTTTTTCTGCTCGGCTCTTACATTAACCTTTCTGCTCGGATCTGTACTCGAGTGAGCTTGGTGACTTGCCTGTTTGGGTTGGTTAGTTGGCATCCTCGCCGATACTCAGCTCCTTCTTTGCCTCTCTACGTACCAGGAAATCCTAACAACTTCATCCATTGTGTCGAATCGTTAGAGTTCCATAACGTCTTGAATGTTTCCTCTCAACTCGATAACAAACCTTGAGACCGTTTGAGCTGGTGGTTCCTTTACTTTGAAAAAGCATCATAAGCATTTGAAATTCTTGAACATATTTGTCGATATTTCGGCCTCTTTATCTCAGCTCCTGAAGCCGAGTGAAAGTATCTTGGAGATAAGTTTCCAGCACGAACCTATTCCTGAGCACTCTCTTCATGTTGGGCCAAGCGTTAATCTTTCGGTAGCCCTCTCGTCTTCTCATAGTTTGAAAATTTTTCCACTACATGGCGGCATACTCGCAGAATTCAACAATAGTGGTTCTCGCTTTCTCATAATCCTCATATTGATACTAATCAAACACATGCTCCACCTTTTCTTTCTAATCCAGATACTCATCAGCATTCCCATATCCATTGAAACTTGGAATTCGAAGCTTCACATGGTCGGATGCTCTACGAATTCGTATACGCTCTTCCCCAAAATACTCTTCTTCCTCTTCATCAAGCTTTTTTAGGTCTATCATTCACCTTACTTGTCTGCCAACTCCTTTACCTCAAACGGGTCGAGCTGGGTTTTGACCTCTAATAGGTTGAGCAGCTTATGGAGTGTTTTGCACAGCTTTAGTGGATTGGCAAGATAGCGTGTGAACAACTTGGGTGAGATTTACTAAGAGGTTAGCTATCTCATCAAGCCTCTCGTCAGTGCTTCTGGGAGTTCCCTGAGACTATCGTCCATGGTGGATAACTCTACTGTCATCACTAGTACCAACATTCATACTTAGGTCTGTCATTTTTCCTCGTAGCTTCAAAGCTCAAATAAACACTTTAGAAAGTGAACAACTAACAACACAACAGTAAAATGAACACAGTAACTTGCTCTATTTTACACACGTAAAATAGAGTATAACAGAACTTCAAGGAGAACTAACTACAGTTCACATAAAACCTTCGCTTTAATACCAAGATGTTGTGAATCGTGACCAAGAATAAACAAGGCCGGTTACTGGATGGGTCTAAGCTTGCAGAAAGCTTGAAAATGAATTAATGGGGAAAGTGTGAAAGGGCAAAATGAAGAGTGAAAAAGTAAGAAAAACCCACGAACAGTTTTAGAGGATATAACGTACTAATAGAACTTTCGAGGACTCATGGCACAATTCGATATGATGCGCGAATCGGTCCGGTGAGGTTACTCACCACCTAACTTTACTTAAGGAAAAGGATAAGAGTGATGCCGAGAGTAAACAAATAATGTTTATGCAAGGAAGAAAAGTACTCAAAAGTGTATTAAGAATGATCTGATCTCTACTGTTACAAGTATAAGGTTATTTATACTTATAAGTTAGGGCAACCTGCTTAAAAAGGAAAAGACAAAAAGAGTATTTCCTAAGAAAGTAATGTATAAGATACAAAGAGGTAAAAATAAATGAATATACAAGAAAAACATTCATTAATGTAACGGATTCTGTACATGATACTATATACGTGGTGATGTTATATTGGCGAGGTTGTTAGAAGATGTGGACAAAAAAGTATGGACAGATGGCTTGTTTGAGCAGGGATGGCTTAGTTAGTTCGGACTCTTTCTCTCGGTTTCTTGGCAAGGAATATTTCGAGTAATTGGTTGGCTTGGTGCTAGAGAGTAATCATCAACTTGGCACACTATAGAAAACTGGGTAGTCATACGGCTCAGCATGAAGGGTAACTCGGCAAGGAAGTACTCAACTTTGGCAGGGGTTGGTTGGAACAGAAGGATTTGTCATGCTTTCTTAGGCTCGGTTGCGGGTTAGAGGTCTAGTAGCTTTATTTCCATCAGATAAAGCCCAGCTCAATTTCAGTAAGGGCTTTTGATGGATCAAATAGGGAGATAATTGGAGAAAGTAGGCTATAGGTCGAGATCGGTCTACAGATGTTTACTATTCCATTTCAAGTTTTGGATATACCACGAACTTTTAATCTACTATTGGGAATACCATAGATTCACTCAGCGGAGGTAATTTCGTCCAGCTTACATCAGAAGGTGAAATTCATAGTTGATGGGTAGTTAGTTACTACTCTCGAGGAGTAGGATTACGAGATTTACAAAGAGATGACTATTTCATATATCGGGAGCGAAGAATTGGAGGAGTTGGGATTGCAGATTTTTGATGAGGTCAGCATGATTGAAGAGTCAGGATAAGGGGTAAAGGATTGCTCGGAATAGCTTAAGCAGTAGATGGGAACGTTTGGGCTTGGATATGAGCCCACTGAAGTTGAGATCCAAGAAATGAAGGCTAAAACCTAAGGTAAGAGAGGAAATTAGCTATACCATGCTTACATGGACTTTCTGAACATCCGTCAAACATTCCCAATACTAGTTGGTATTCAAGAACCCGAAGTAACCAGTCTATCCAAGGCTTTGGCCCAGCAACACAGCATTGGTCCAGATGAGAAGGAAAATATTAGCATACCAGTTTCCTTATGCAACTGTTTTTCCATTCCCGTTAATAGGTCTCTTTAGAATAGCAATATTAAATTAATTATGAACATTTGTTTTCATAATTAGTTTGATTAGTTAGGCCCTTTTCTTTAAGACAATTTGAATTCGTTCAATAAAATTTGTTCTTTTCTTTTTATCAATTCTTCCTTTTTATTTATTTGTTATCCTTTTTCTTTTTCCTTTACTCCTTAGATCCGATAAAAATGACGAACGTAATGGATATCTTATGCATGTTAATGATGAAAGTACCAATATCACCTTCGGCCCTGTTGGGTTAGACATTAGAGATGATATTAAGACTCCAACCGAAATACAAGAGAGTTGGTGTTGATTTGAACAGGGTAGAGTGATTATTGACAAACCGATAGTTGTGGTTAATTTAGGGACAAAAGAAAGTTCGTAAAACTTGAAAATTGGTGGTAATATAGCGGATGATCAGAATTAGGAGTTGTCACGATTGTTATTAGAATACTTAGACATATTCGCTTGGTCTTATAAAGATATGCCTAGGTTAGATTTGTCTATTGTAGTTCATAAGTTGCCAACAAGGGAAGAGATTAAACCAAAAAGACTAAAGCTTAGGTGGTTTAGACTAGATATACTCCTCAAAATAAAAGAAGAAGTGAAGAAATTGCTAGAAGTTGGGTTCATAGAAGTGTTGTGTTGGATTCCCTCGAATGGGTGGCAAATGTGGTTTTAGTGTTGGTGTTGAAGAAAAATGGGAAAGTTAGGGTTTATATAGACTTCTGTGATTTAAACCAGGCGACACCAAATGATAACTTTTCTTTACCGCACATTGACGTATTGGTGAATAACACAGTTGGAAATCATCTTTTCTCATTTATGGATGATTTCTAAGGGGCATAATAAGATCAAGATGGTAGAAAAGGATAAAATCAAAACCACTTTTGTTACCATTTGGGGAACGTTTTGTTATCGTGTGATGCCTTTTGGATTGAAGAGCGCTGGGGCAACTTATCAGTGTACTATGGTAGCTCTATTTCATTATATGATGCATCAGGAAATTGAAGTTTATGTGGATGATATGATCGCCAAATCTAAGGAGAATGAAAATCACGTAGATGTTTTACGTAAGTTATTCGAGTGGTTGAGAAAGTTTCAACTGAAGTTGAACCCTAAAAAGTGTATCTTTAGGGTAACCTCGGGCAAATTGTTGGGTTTTGTAGTTAGTAGAAAAGGAATTAAAGTGGACCCAGATAAATTCAAGGCAATCACATCGAAGTTTGTAAAAGAAGTATGAGGACTGTTGGGGAGGTTGAATTACATTGCTCGATTTGTATCATAGCTAATCAATAAATGCAAGCTGTTATTTAAAATTTTGAGGAAGAACGTAGCAATAGAATGAGATGAAGAGTGTGAGCAAAAATTTGCTGAAATTAAGGAATATCTTATGAATCTGCTAGTACTGGTTACTCTATATTAGGATGACCATTGATTTTCTACTTGACGATTCTTCTTGAATTGATGGGATGTATGCTAGGGCAGAAAGATGAGATAGGTAGAAAAGAGCACCCCATATACTACTTGAGCAAGAAATTTACAGAAGGTAAACAAAAATACTCAGAGGTAGAAATAATGTATTGTGCCTTAGTGTGGGTTATGTACAGGCTTAAGCAATATACTTTCTATTACTTAGTAGAGTTGTTGACAAAACATGACCTGTTGAGATATTTAGCAGAAAAGCCGGTATTGATTGGGAGAATCTCGATGTGGCAAATGCTACTTTTTGAGTTTGATATCAAGTATGTGAGTTAGAGTTCAGTTAAATGGTAGGTGATGGCCGATCAATTGGAAAAATACCCACTATAAGATAAAGATGATGGTTCAGAAGCTTAGTTTCCTAATGAAAATGTGATAGTGGTGAATGGGTTGAATGGTGAAAAATCGGAATGGAGGATATATTTTGATGGAGCAACCAATGCATTCCAATGTGTGATAGGAGTAGTACTGATATCACTCGAGGGTAACCATTTCCCTATGGTAGCGAGATTGACATTTCCATATACCAACAACATAGCGGAATATGAGGCCTGCATTTTGGGGCTCAAAATGGCATTAAACGTGGGGATATAGAGGCTTGAAGTGTATAGACTCCTATAATTCTCCAGATCTTGGGAGAATATAAGATGGAAGATGAGAAATTGATACCTTATCATAAGAATTTAACCAAGCTAATTGAAGGATTCCAAGAAATTTCATTAATTTACATTCAAAGAACCTAGAATCAATTTCCCGACGCATTGGCCATGTTAGCGTCAATGGTGAAAGTCACAGATGGGATAGAAATGCAGCCTTTAAAGATTAAAGTAGAGGAAAAACTGGCTTTTTGCCTGACAATTGAAGAGAAGGAACCAAAGATACCTTGGTATTATGATATCAAAAAGTTACTTCAAAAGGGTAGATTCCTTGAAGATGTTGATAGAAAAGATAGAAAAGCCTTAAGGAGATTGGCTGCTTATTTTTTGTTAAGTGGAGCTATGTTGTACAAAAGATCACCAAATGCAACATTGTTGAGGTGTGTGAATGAAGCAGAAGCTGAGAAATTAATGAAAGAAGTGCATGAGAAAGTCTGTGGTCCTCACATGAATGGATACATGTTAGTTAGGAAGATCACAATGATGGGATATTTTTGGATGACGACGGAATTGGATTGTATCAGGCACGTGAAACACTGTCACTTGTGTTAGGTTTACGTTAACAAAATCAACACTCCTCCTTAAGAATTGCATGTGTTGTCGATTCCTTGGCCTTTCTTGATATGGGGAATGGATATGATTAGACCAATTTCGCCAACGGCTTTAAATGGATATAGATTCATTTTAGTCACGATTGACTATTTTACCAAGTGGGTAGAAGTAGCGTTGTATGCTACAGTGATTGAAGGAGTAGTGGTCATTTTTTAAAAGAGATATTATTGCAAGATCAAGTGTGCAACCAATTCAAGATCAATCGTGTAACCAATTTAAGATTAATCATAGAAACTCAACTCCATATCGACCACAGATGAACGGGGCAGTTGAAGTCGCTAATAAAAACATCAAGAGAATCATTGAGAAGATGGCCATCACTTATAGAGATTGGCATGAGATGCTTCCCTTTGTTTTAGTGGCTTACAGAACCTTAGTCAGAACCTCTACAAGTGCAACACCTTATTTAATGGTGTATGGAACTGAAGCGGTACTACAGGTAGAAGTAGAAATACCTTTGTTCCGAGTGTTGGCAGAAACTCAGCTTGATGAAGCAGAGTGGTTGAAGATGCGGATGGAGCATTTGAATCTCCTAAATGAAAGGAGGCTTGTAGCGATATGGCATGGTTAGTGCTATCAACAGTGAATGATATGAGATTTTAACAAGAAAGTATGCTTGAGGTACTTTAAAGAAGGAGACTTGGTGTTAAAGAAAGTATTATCGAATGCAAGAGACCTTATGGGCAAGTTTGCTCCAAATTATAAAAGATCTTATGTGGTGAAAAGGGTATTATCTAGAGGTGCATTAGTGTTGATAGAAATGGATGACCTGGAGTTAAGAGGACCTGTGAATTCAGATATAGTTAAGTTGTATTATCCATGAAAACTAAATTTAATAAAGATTCTAGTTTTTCTTGAATTGTTTGTGGTTAATCTTTCATCGTTTACAAGTAAAGTTGATATCCATGAATGTTCTTGGTTCGGATGGTCGTCGATCGATAAAACACTTCACCATCAAATCCTTGTGCATTATGTTTCTTAGCCTTATACACCTAAACACCAAACACTTACCAATGAATTTGAATCACCAAATAAATTGAAATCGAATGTTCTTATTGATTTAATTGAGTTTTTCAAAAAGAGATTTATCTTTCAGGAATTATAGAGAGTGAAAATTGAAACTTGGCGACGATAAAAGCAAAATCAAGACATGAGCATGGTATAGTTATGAGACTCATTAGCAAAAGTTTTCAATCATGAAGAAGATTTTATTGAAAAAAATGGGGGAAGAAAAAAAAATAGGAAAAGGAAAAGAAAGAAAGAAAAAGAACAAAGGGAAAAAAAAAAAGAAGAGAAAAGAAAGGAAAAAAAAAAAAGAGAGGAGCAAGCATAATCCTTTGGGGATATTCTATTGATTAAATGAGTGAATATCAAAAGTCAATGTGAGCATGCCAATTGGTTGCTATTTGAGAAATTCGCTAATTCTAAAAGTCCATGAAAGAGATATTTAGGAGACTTAAATCAAGTTTTTTAAAATCATGAAGAGATCTATTTTCTTCAGATCAGTCATTAAAACCAAAGTAAATCTTGAAGAGATCTATCCTTTTTGGATTATTCAAACGAATCCCAAAGAGATCTATCATCTTTGGATTCTCTACTAAGTCAAAACGAATACTAAAGAGATTTATCCTATTCAAATTCTCTAACATGTCAAAACGAATCTCGAAGAGATCTATTCTTTTCGGATTATTGACTAAATAAAAATGAATCTCGAAGAAATTTATCCTTTTCGGATTATCAAAAAGCAATACAAATCTCGAAAAGATCTATCCTTTTCAGATTATTCGAAGAGATCTATTTTCTTCGGATTATTCACTATATCAAAAAGAAATCTCGAAGAGATTTATCTTCTTTGGATTATCTCAAAGAGATCTATCCTTTTCGGATTGTTTACAAAATAAAGTTTTTTTGAACTTTCTAAAAGATCTATCCTCTTCGGATCATCCACTAACCAAAACAAGTTTTCTTGAAATCTTGAAGAAATCTATCCTCTTCGGATTATCTATTAGACTAAAACATTTGTGAAATCTTGAAGAGATTTATCCTTTTTAGATTATCCACCAAAACAAGTCAATTTAACCCCCTGTAGTCTTTATTTAGTTCAAAGTAGGGTCTGGCAAAAATAGGTATCTCTTTTATTTTTGTAACAAAGTTCTAATTAAATTTTACTATAAAAAGGGGCAATTGTAGACCTTCACTTTTGCCATTTTTATTTTTATTTTAGGCGAGCCAGGTTAAAAAAATAATAAATAAACAAAACAAAAAAAATAAGAAAATAATAAAAAATAAAAAAACGAAAATTAAAAAAGAAAAAATAGAAAAGAAATTCAAGTCGAATAGTATCGAGTCAAGTCATGTTGAGCCGAGTCGCATCAGATCGTTTAAGATCAAATCGGATAACGGTGTGTGTTTAATTTAATAAATGTTAAGTCATTAAAGAATTGGGCTTTATTAAAATAATTTTGGCCCAGTCTGATTTAAAGTAAATTTTTATCTAATTTATATTGGGTTAGAATAGATTTAGGATTTATCAAATGGACTATTAGACTAAATTAAATTGGATTGCATTGGGCCCTAAAAAAGGAAAGCCCAAATTTAACCTAACAATAATTGTATCTTTTATATCGAAATATAATAATAATTCTTTAAAAATTTGACTTAACTTTTAAAAACCCTCATTAATTTGAGCTTGTTTTTCTTCACCAACGAAATTCCCAACAACATCAACCAATACGCCAGTTCTAAATCGAACTCCAAAGCCGAACAGATTAACTACGCCGACAACAACATCAATTTACGTCTTGATGCAATGTACGACTGACCAAACATAGCAGTTCCTCTCTATCAAATCCGAACGAAGCCCCAATCCAATGATCGCCGACCGAACAGCTCTAAAACGACGTCCATAAAGCTAGACAGCCCCTTGACACGTGGATCTTCGCTTCAACAAATACCGACCAATGAAGTCCACTACCCCCACATTCAAGCCACGTCTCCCTCAATTGATTACCGTACGATAAAGCAACAACATAGCCCCTGCTCCTCCGCGGTTGGTTAACATGGCGGCACGTTGACTTGAA
The DNA here is from genome assembly GCA_024138015.1 of Lumnitzera littorea. Taxonomy (NCBI): domain Eukaryota; kingdom Viridiplantae; phylum Streptophyta; class Magnoliopsida; order Myrtales; family Combretaceae; genus Lumnitzera; species Lumnitzera littorea. The sequence goes on from JAMXBB010000011.1 coordinate 26,242,504, forward strand.
GCCTGTGACTTGCTGACCACGTTGAACTGATGTAGCCGAAATCCAACAACATCAACCTATAAAGCCACTCACGTTGACCAATAGTAGCAACAAATTCACACGTACGTCTCATACTAAGCCCTCACCGATCAATTGCACCTGTACATAAGAATTACAGCTCACTTGACAAGCAATCCAGCGCACAAGCATGGGTACGATTCATTTCACGATCAAGATGCAAGATCACACACGACTTGATTTAGTAAAAATTATTGTTTATTTTATTAGTTAGTTTGATTATTTTTGCTAATTTATTTTTTGTTTTAGTATAGGTTTTTATGTTATTTTTATAATGTTTGTATTTTTAGAGAATCCTAGTTTTTAATAAAATTTAGTTAAATTATGTCTTTTAGTAAAACTGTGTTTTTTTTTTTTTTAAAACAAGTGATAATTTTGATTTTAAACATTTTTTACACGATGATTTTATAGTATTTTCCTTACATTTTTGGTTTTCTATAAAGAAATTGATACTTAATTAAGTAAAATTTTGATTTCAAGGTTTGAACGCGTTCTTGGATTAAAAACGAAGAAAAGGAATCAAGTTTAACTCAATTTGAAATTCAAATGAATGAGTTATGAAGTTTTGAAGTTACATAGTTTGGGACACAGTCGTATTCCCAAGCTGTGTCCATTCAGGAAAATTTGCCAAGATAAAAAAATTACACGTGTCCCAGGCTGTATCTGGTGACGAAAATGGAAACCTTACAATACATTATAAAAGGACATATTAGGGTTTTATATAGGAGAATTGGACATTCAAGAGAGAAGAGACTTGGAGAGAAGGAGAAGAAAAAAGGCGAAAGCAATACCCAACTTCAAGATTGAAGAGTTTTATCATCAACAAAAGGGGTTTTCATGTTTTATTTATTAGTTTTGTTGGAATTCGTTTTTAGTTTCATTATGATAGTTTAAAACTTTTGTATTTAGGATTATGGAACCTAGGGTTTCATGTGACTATTAGATAGATTGATAATTTTCAATAAAGTTTCTATCTTTTCTTGATTCAATTATGTTATTTAATTGTTAATTGATATTTCTAGAGTATCAATCTATAATATTATGCATGATGATTAGGAAATTACATGTGTAATTAGATCTTTACATAATTAGAGAAAATTACATGTGTACATAGAGATAAGATACATGTTTTATTCGGAAAGTTGTTCGTTTATGTGAGAATTCATTATACATTAATGCAATTCTAAGTTATATTATTAAGTGAAGAGATTCTGGTAAATAATTTAGGATTAGGGTTAATATGCTTGAGAAAGGTATTAACTTTAATTGTGAATCTCTCTGGTCAAGAATAATAGAAATTGAATTGAATATATTTTAAGCGGTCACATGTTAAACACTAGGGGGAAATAATTCCTAAATACGTTATTACATTCTTGAAGTCAATCTTAGTTTTATTGTTTTCTAAATTGCTTAATCAAGTTTCATAATTATGTTAGTTTGTTAATTTTAATATTTTTAATTCATTCAACTCAACACGATTTTCCGGTTAGATAATAGAGCTAAGGTTAATATTAGTACTCGAAGTCTTTGAGGGATCGACTCGGACTCACACCTGCTATATTAAAACTGATAGGTGCACTTGTCTGATATCAAGTTTTTTGCATCGTTGTTGGGGATTTTCGATATTAAGAACATTAGTTGCTTTATTACTTTGACCATTTTTTTTCTTTCTTTTCTTTTGTTTTCATTGTTTATTTTTATACCTAGAGTTGCAATTGATTCTATATTTCTTGCCCTTGTAGTGCATGACCCGAAGCAACATGGAAGATTTGGTAGAACTTGATCATGAAATTAAGAGAACTGTCCTTTAAAATTTGAGATCGCGACCTAGACAAATTGTGGCTACCATAGACGACGAGTCAATCGTTGAGATTAAGGAAGAAGGTGAAGAGGCCAACACTCAATTTATTAAGCAAGAAGATTCACCACACATAGCTAACAATGGTAATGAAGCAAATCGGACAATGTCCGACTATTCAAGGCCTATACTTATTGGAGCTGACTCTAGTATCGCAAGGCTAACCGTCGCGGCTAATAACTTCCAAATTGCACCTAACATCATACAAATGGTGCAACAATATGTTCAGTTTGATGGTCTCTAAGATGAAGATCTTAATGCCCACATCTCTAGCTTTCTGGAGATTTGTGATACATTTAAAATCAATGAAGCCACGGATGATGCCATCCGACTGCGGCTATTTCCTTTTTCCTTAAGGGGTAGAGCAAAATAGTGGTTAAACTCTCTACCACGAAATTCAATTACAACTTGGAATGAATTGGTAAAGAAATTTTTGGAGAAGTATTTCCCACCTGTGAAAACTGCTAAACTTCGAAACGACATTTCTTATTTTGCTTAATTGGAAGCAGAGACGCTATATGACACTTAGGGGCGGTTTAAGGACTTGCTCAGGAGGTGTCCACATCATGGCCTCCCACTATGGATGCAGATTCAAACCTTCTATAATGGTCTCAATTTATTTACGAGACAAATGATTGATGCATCCGCAGGAGGTACTTTGAATACAAAGACACCTGAGCAAGCACAAAACTTAATTGAAGGAATAGCGATGAACAATTATCAGTGGGAAAGCATTAGAGCCAAGCAAAAGGTTATGGGAATTTATGATGTGGACTTGACCACTGCTTTGGTAGCCAAGGTGGACCTATTAAGTAAAAAGATTGGTGCACTCTTTGTTGGCCCTCAACAAGTACAATTGGATGTAAATGACTTTGGTATGCACGATTATGGAGCATAAGAACAACTGGAACAGGTAAATTATCTAGGAAATCCACCCAAGCAACAAAATAACCTCTACAGCAACACTTATAATCTCGGATGGAGGAATTACCCCAATTTCTCATGGGGAAATCAAAACCAAGGCCAGCAGAAGACCAACTTTGGCCCACCTAGATTTTAAAGACCATTCCCACTTCCTCTTCCTCAAGAAAAGAAGTCCAGTGTGGAAGAACTTCTCATAAAAATATATTCAAGGTAATGAGGCTCGCTTATCCAACATTGAATCATCGTTAAGGAATCAGGAGGCTTCCAATCGCAACCTTGAGAACTAAATTGGTCAACTTGCGAAGCTAATCTCTGAAAGACCATAGGGAACGTTACCGGGGAATACAAAACCCAATCCATAGGAACATGTCAAGGCAGTGACACTTCAAAGTGGGAAGGAGTTGTATGCTGAGAGGAAGGTTAGCGAGGAGATTAGTAAGAGCAAGGAGGGGATGAAAGCAATGGAAGACATAGAGTCATCTAAGGCGAAGGAATATCAACCACCTATTCCATATCCCCAAAGACTCAAGCAAGATCACAATGACCAACAATTCAGTAAGTTCCTTGACCTCTTTGAAGAACTTCATATTAACTTACCTCTCGTTGATGCCTTGTCACAGATGCTGAAGTACGCTAAGTTCTTGAAAGATTTATTAACCAACAAGAGGAAGCTTGAGGAGCTTTCTACAGTCATCTTGGGTGAAGAGTGTTCAGCGATCGTGCAAAACAAGTTACCCAAGAAGCTAAAAGACCCAGGAAGTTTTACAATTCCTTGTCATATTGGTAACTTGTTAATTGATAAAGCTTTAGCTGATTTGGGTGCTAGCATCAATTTAATGCCTTATAAATTTTTCAAGAAACTAGGATTAGGGGAACCTAAACCCACACGCATGAGCTTACAGTTAGCTGATAGATCTGTAATGTATCCTAGAGGCATTATTGAGGATGTATTAGTCCAAGTGGGTAAATTTATTTTTCCAGTTGATTTTATGATATTGGATATGGATGAAGATTTTGAGTTGCCCCTTATCCTAGGTAGACCATTCTTAGCTACCGCTAGGGCTATCATTGATGTTAGTGATGGCAAGCTCATTCTTCGAGTAGGAGATGAAGAGATCATGTTTAAAATTTTGGAGGCTATGAAAAAGTCAGTCGATCAGGATAATACTTGCTACCTTTTGGATGTTACTGACACTTTTGTTTCAAGTTTTATGCAGGATGTTCTTTTTAAGGATCCGCTGGAGAGTTGCTTGCAATTAGCATGGAAGAAACTTCGGAAGATCCTATCAAATCCGAGGTGGTAGCCCAACCGGAGGCAAATAAACCTATCTCTATTGAGAAAGGGTTTGAAGAGTTTGAAAAGAGGAAGGAAGCACAATTAAAACCTTCGATTGAGGAGCCACCAGTATTGGAGCTAAAGCAATTACTTGACTACTTGGAATATGCCTTTTTAGAGAAGGACTCCAAATTATTGGTAATTATAACATCTAATTTAGAAGAAGAACAGAGAGAAAGGTTGCTGAAAGTACTCAAGGAGCATAAGAGGGCCATTGCTTGGAAAATATTTGATATTCGAGGTATTAATCCCTCCTTTTATACTCATAAGATCTTAATGGAAGAAGACCACAAACCGGTTGTAAAGCCCCAGAGACACTTGAATCCAAACATGAAAGAGGTAGTCAAAAAGGAAGTTATCAAACTCCTTAATGTAGGTATGATATATCCTATCTCTGATAATGCATGGGTTAGTCCAGTGCAAGTAGTTCCAAAAAAAAAAAATGGGATGACAGTAGTTCCTAATGCAAAGAATGAATTGATCCCAATGAGAACGGTAATAGGTTGGCGTGTATGTATCGATTATCGAAAGTTAAACGATGCTACACGTAAGGACCATTTCCCTTTACCTTTTTTTGATCAAATGATAGAACGACTAGCTGGACATATGTTTTATTGTTTTCTAGATGGCTTATCTGGTTATTTTCAGATACCTATTGTACCGGAAGATCAAGAGAAGACCACTTTTACTTGTCCTTATGGCATCTTTGCTTACCGCAGAATGCCTTTTGGTCTTTGAAATGCACTTGCTACATTCCAGCGATGTATGTTAGCCATTTTTGATGATTTGATTGAGGACATAATGGAAGTATTTATGGATGATTTTTCAGTTTTTGGCAACTCATTTGACCTTTGTTTGAATAATTTGGACAGGGTTCTTACCAGGTGTGAAGAGACCAATCTTGTCCTCAACTGGGAGAAGTGCCACTTCATGGTACAAGAGGGTATTGTGCTGGGCCATAAGATCTCATATCGAGGAATTGAGATGGATACTGCCAAAGTGGATGCGATTGCAAGACTCCCATCTCAAACTTCGGTTAAGGCCATAAGAAACTTTTTAGGACATGCAGGTTTTTATAGGCGATTTATCAAGGATTTCTCAAAAATTGCCTGCCCTTTGACTAAGTTATTAGAGAATGACGTGCCTTATGTTTTTTCTCAGGAGTGTTTGAAAGCTTTCAATATCCTTAAAGAGAAACTTACCAATGCTCCAATCATGGTAGTACCTGATTGGGCACTTCCCTTTGAACTTATGTGTGATGCAAGTGATCACGCAATCGGGGCAGTGTTGGGGCAAAGGCGGGATAAGCACTTTCAACCAATTCACTATGCTAGCAAAACTCTTACTAATGCTCAGGAGAACTACACTACTACAGAAAAAAAGTTGCTAGCAATTGTTTTTGCCTTTGATAAGTTTCGCTCTTATTTTCTTCTATCTAAAGTGATTGTTTATATTAATCATTCTGCCCTTAGGTACTTGTTAGCAAAACCAGATGCAAAACCAAGATTGATTAGGTAGATCTTGTTGCTACAAGAGTTTGATGTGGAGATTAAAGATTAAAAAGGTACTGAGAATTTAGCAGCAGACCACCTATCTTGATTGGAGAATCCAAACTTGGAAATGCTCGACGAGAATAAGATTAAGGATGAATTCCCTGAGGGGCGACTCTATGCCATTGCCCAGGTAAGTGATATGGAAATTCCTTGGTTTGCGGATATCGCTAATTTTTTAGCTGCTAGGATTATACCGAAGGGACTTCCACACCAGCAAAAGAAGAAATTTTTTTCTGATGTAAAACATTATTTTTGGGATAATCTTTACCTGTTTAAAGTATGTACAGATCATGTTATTTGAACGTGTGTACTATACCTCGAAGGATGGAGAATTTTGAGCCACTGTCATTCGAGGCCTACGGGTGGGCATCATAATGCCAATAGGACAGCTCATAAGGTTTTTGAGGCTGGATTTTATTGGCCTACCTTATTCAAAGATGCCCAGAAATACGTTGAGATTTGTGATCGTTGTCAATGAGTGGGGAATATATCCTGTAGGGATGAAAGGCCACAAAACCCCATCATCGAGGTTGAGGTATTTGATGTGTGGGGAATCGATTTCATGGGTCTTTTCCCAAACTCTAATGGAAATAAATATATCCTAGTAGCTATTGACTACGTCTCTAAGTGGGTGGAAGCTAAAGCCCTACCTACTAATGATGCTAGGGTAGTAAAAAAATTCTTCAAAGGCCTATTTTCTCGATTTGGTACCCTTAGGACAATTATAAGTGATAGGGGAACACACTTTTGTAATGCCTAACTCGACCAAGTGTTGAAATGTTATGGCGTTACACATAGAATAGCCACCTCGTATCACCCCTAAAGTAGTGGCCAAGTGGAAGTTGCCAATCGCGATCTTAAGTGAATTCTTGAAAAAACCGTAGAGTATCATAGTAGAGATTGGTCAGAAAAGTTGGATGATGCTCTATGGGCATATAGAATTGCTTATAAAACACCACTAGGGACCACACCCTATCGACTTGTATATGGGAAGGCTTGTCATTTACTGGTAGAGATTGAACATAAGGCTTATTGGGTAATTAAGAGTGCTAATGTTGATTTTGAGCGTACAGGTTCTCATAGGAAACTTCAATTGAATGAGCTAGAGGAATGGCGAGCGAAAGCATATGAGAACTCCAAATTATACAAAGAAAGGGCCAAAAAGTACTACGATCAGCGAATTAAACAAGGTCGACAATTTAAAGAAGGCGATCAGGTTCTTGTGTATAATTCTCGCCTTCGTTTATTCCCAGGTAAGTTGAAATCTAGGTGGTTTGGACTACTTACAATTACACAAGTTTTCCCGTATGGGCAACGGGAAAGGTACATTTAAGGTAAATGGGCAACGATTGAAGTTATACTTAGGTGGAAACTTGGAGCATGTTGGACGAGAGGAGTTTTACTTCCACCCGACAGAACTATCATGAGAAGATGTATCCCGTGGAGCTATTGACGTTAACTATAGCGTTTCTTAGGAGGCAACTCATGTCTAACTTTGCTTACACTTTAGTTCTTTAAGTTTATTTCATTTTATTTTTCTTTTATCTAACTTTGCTTTGCTTCTTTTATTTGTTTCAATTTTAGTCATAGGCTTTTCCCTTTTAGTTTCATATTTTTTTCTCTCTCTTTAGTTTTCGTTGTCTTATTTTTCCAGTTTAAGTACTTTTAGTTTTTTTAAGTTTCTTGTATTTTTAAATTCATTAATTGAAAAAGAAAAAAGAGAGAACAGAAAGTTACACGGACATAGGACACGGTCGTGTCCTAGCCCGTATCCATCCAGACCCCTTTAATGAACTAACACCCATAGAAAGTTACACGAGCATGGGATACGGTCGTATCCCAGCCTGTGTGCGCCCAGCCTTATGTCACACCTACAGAAAGTTACACGGGCATGGGATACGGTTGTATCCTAGCCCGTGTCCGCCCAACCATATGCCACGTAAACAGAAAGTTACACGGGCATAGGATACGGTCGTGTCCCAGCTCGCGTTCACCTAGTATTCCCGACCATAAACAGAAAGTTACACGGGCATGGGACATGGTTGTGTCTCAGCTCGTGTGTGCTCAGTATTCTCGACCGCCAACAGAAAGTTACACGGGCGTGGGATACGGTTGTGTCCCAGCCCGTGTGCGTCCAGATTTTACGATCGAATACAGGAAGTTATACGGGCGTGGGACACGGTTGTGTCTCAGCTCGTGTTCGCCCAGGTAAGGCACCGCACACAGAGAGTTACATGGGCGTGTGATACGGTCGTGTCCCAACTCATGTCTACTCAGCACCCATACGACCTGCACAATTTATTAAAATACACACATTCTCTCAAACACTCACAAACCTCAACACATATTCATTTCATATTCTCTCTTCTCTCCATCTTCTCCTCACGATTCCTGATCCAAGTAAGTTCTCCTCATTGCTTTTGCTTTATCTTCTTCATTGTTTAGGCAGGTTTAGCTACTAGACATTTCGGTCTTGTGTGAATTGTCCTTGGATTTGGTCTAAGAATTTATTTCGTTCTTTCATAAAAGACATACACCATTGCCTTGTATTGCTAGATTTTAATGCCTTTATGATGCCTCTTTTGGTTAGATATTCCTTATGATCTCTCAAATCTGAATTTTGTTTGCTAATTTGATAATCATTATTCAATTACGCTAGTTAGGGTTAGCATTGTAAGAGTAATTTTGGGTCATTTAGCATCTTTGATGTGTTGGGATGCTACGTTTCAAGCTGATTGTAATGTAGTGGGTCTATTGTATAATTAGTCGGATACATTTGCTAGCCATTTCTTTTACACTAACTAGTTTTGTGGATGCACTCTATATGTTTGTTTAAATGTCCTAATGAGAATTCTTTCAATAAGCTTCATTGTTAATCCTTTCTCCATCTATCTTCGTTTGAATTACGTGTGGCAAGGATGCGCGTTTTTGATTTGGTTTGTTGTTTCTTTTCAGGTATTCAATGGCAAATTGTGTAAAGCTTACCGTTTGATGGAAATCTAAATATGCAGCATCCTTTTCATCTCAAGAAGGTGCAATTGTTGAACCATTAGTCACTCTCTCTCCGATAGAGCACCCAATGCTTTAATTCAAGGAAGACTACTAGTCGCAACACTATAGTTTACTTAAGAATAAGCCTTTCAGTGACACCCTTCGTTTGGATTGGGATGTTCTCGCTCAATTGGAGCTCACAACAGAAATAAAGGAGCTTTTGGACGGAACTATTTGGGAGCGATTTTTATCTCTTGAAGCTCCCGTTTATAAAGAACTGACATTGGAGTTTTTATGTACTTACAAACTCGATAAAGAGAGTGCTAGTGGCATATGCCCCAAACGCAAACTCCATTTCACTTGACCATATCTCAATTGGGCAGATATTTCGGTCTCTATGAAGATAGATATACACGGATAGAAGAGTTCCAACGTCTCTCATGTCGTTTTCCTCGTTGAGTAACACCAGGGGCGTTTTGGAACGAAATTACTGTTGGTGATGTATATGACCTAGCAAAGAGCAAGGCTTCTCAATTGGTGAAGCCTGAATATCATGTTTTCCATTGGCTCTTCGCGCATACATTGATTGGTAGAGGCCTCAACACCAGTGTGGTTTCCAATAAGGATTGCCTCTATCTGTACAGTGTTATTCATAAACATCCCATTAATCTCACCATCGAGTTAGCTGAACTTTTCAGCCACCAAGCCACCACTACACGAAAGAAAGGGCATATTTGTTGTGGCCCCTACATCACCTTACTTGTGCAAGCCATGCGGACTAAGATTGCCGTTTGGCCCTCACTTACCTTAGTCAATCAAGTCACTCCTATGCGACTTAATTCATTCTGACTCATGAACCTTTTACCAACAAGACGTCAAGGTTGACACTCATGCAGCACATCTCGAGGTCAGACGTCTTCAGCAAGCTTTGAAGACAAATTTGATATGTTGATGTCTGAGGTTTGTTATATCCGAGAGAGTGTGGATAAACTTCATATCCGCCAAGACAAAATGGAAAAATTTCTCAAGATGAAAGAGTCGGATGCACATGATGAGGATAGTAAGAGTGAGGAAGAGGATGATGAGGGTAGTGAGGCAGAGGCGGTTGGGGGAAGTGAAGATGGTGTTGAGGGCAGTGACGACGACGATGATGCAACCATGGCGGAGGCACCATCTGATGAGGATGATGAAGAGACGGATTCTGATCCCTCTTCTTAGTTCTTATTTTTTTTTTTTTGTTGTTTTTCGTTGGCCAAGGCATGTGAAATCAGACATGTAATGATGATGCTTCCTCATTTTGAACTTCTTCACCTTATTTTCGACTGGCAGGGAAGTATTAGTTTCTTTTTCAGTACATATATTTCCTTTTTTCTTATGCTGATTTTTCTTGTTTCATTTCTTGCTGCTATGCTTTCTTAGTTGTACATTGAGGACACTGTACGTTATTAAGTGTGGGGAAGGGATATATATAATTTTGTTACTGTTTAGGAGACTAATTATTCACATTTGACCCAATTAATTTTTAAATTAACTTGCAATAGGTGATTAACAAGTGTTGAGCTAAATCAACTATGTCATTTTGATCATTATTGATCTTATTATACTTTACTAGAATTGATTAGTCAAATTTGTGGAGGGCAAAGTTACGAGTTATTTAGCTTTGGACTTTAAGACTTGAGATTGGAGTAACATCACTAGTTGAGAGTTAGTCATGGTTATTTTTAAATTTACTTTTATATATACCTTTTTCTTAGAAATTTTTAAAAGCCCTATAATTTTTAGCAAACAAACAAATGAAAATTTTCTTTTGAGAAACCCTTGAAAAATCACAATGATTGGAGGTCAAAAGTAATAACAAGTGTATGAATAGAAAAAATTGGTAAGGATTTGTCTTGGTCCGTCAGAAGAGTGAGATTGAGTCCCAATGCCAATTCTAATGAAAAAATTGGTATGGATCAGCCTTGGTCCATCAAAAGAGCAAGGTTTTTTCCCGTTATTAATATAAGGAATAAGTTGGTATGGATCGGTCTTGGTCCATCAAAAGAGCGAGATTCTTTCCCTCTACCAACACAATTGTGCTTAAACAAAGTAAATTTAAAAGACCTCCTAACAAAAGCATGAATTAGGGGGATGATCAGAGGATGAGTGGATGTAAAATGTGTTTGTTTTAGATTATGGCGCTTGATGAGATGGAAGAGAGAATTGTATACACTTTAGTCAAATGGACAAAATTTTTATGACTCTTTCTCGGTTGGCGAGATGTTAAATCCAATTTTTAGTTTAAGAATCTTTGGTTAAACGACTCGGGTAAACTTCGACTTTCATAAATTAACTAATGAACTTTAGTGTTAAGTATTGTTGGAGCATTTGAATATGGTTAGGTGAAATTATGACATTGTTAAGGGTGAAATTCATTGACTTTATTATTGCGAGTTAATTGAGAATGAGTTTCTTACTTTTCTACGGGTTAAGTGTATTTATTCATCGGTTTCCTAAATAGTGATAAATTTTGTTTAGCGTTTCTTGTCTTAAAAGTTTTGTTTTGATTTATTTGCTTGAGGACAAGCAATTGCTTAAGTATGGGGAAGTTTGATAACTTTGATTTTAAACATATTTCACATGATGATTTTATAGTATTTCCCTTACATTTTTGGTTTTCTTTAAAGAAATTGATACTTAATTGAGTAAAATTTTGATTTCAAGGTTTGAACACGTTCTTGGATTGAAAACGAAGAAAAGGAATCAAGTTTTACTCAATTTGGAGTTCAAATGAATGAGTTATGAAGTTTTGAAGTTACACAGTCTGGGATACAGTCGTGTCCCCAAGCTGTGTCCATCCAGGAAAATTTACCAAGGTCAAAAAGTTACACGACCTGGGGACACGACTGTATCCCAGGCCATGTCTGGTGACGAAAATGGAAACCTTACAATACATTATAAAAGGACATACTAGGGTTTCGCACAGGAGAATTGGACATTAAAGAGAGAAGAGACTTGAAGAGAAGAAGAAGAAAAAGGCAAAAGCAACACCCAATTTCAAAATGGAAGAGATTTATCATCAATAAAAGGGGTTTTCATGTTTTATTTATTAGTTTTGTTGGAATTCGTTTTTAGTTTCATTATGATAGCTTAAAACTCTTGTATTTAGGATTATGGAACCTAGGGTTTCATGTGACTATTAGATAGATTGATAATTTTCAATAAAGTTTTTATCTTTTCTTGATTCAATTATGTTATTTAATTGTTAATTGATATTTCTAGAGTATCAATCTATAATATTAATCTATAATATTATGCATGATGATTGGGAAATTACATGTTTAATTAGATCTTTACATAATTGGAGAGAATTACATGTGTACTTAGAGATAAGATACATGTTTCTTCCAGAAAGTTGTTTGTTTGTGTGGGAATTCATTATATATTAATGCAATTCTAAGTTATATTACTAAGTGAAGAGATTCCGGTAAATAATTTAGGATTAGGGTTAATATGCTTGAGAAAGGTATTAACTTTAATTGTGAATCTCTCTGGTCAAGAATAATAGAAATTGAATTGAATATATTTTAAGCGGTCACATGTTAAACACTAGGGGGAAATAATTCCTAAATATGTTATTGCATTCTCGATCGTTCTTAGTTTTATTGCTTTCTAAATTGCCTAATCAAGTCTCATAATTAGGTTAGTTTGTTAATTTTAGTATTTTTAATTCATTCAACTCAACACGATTTTCCGGTTAGATAATAGAGCTAAGGTTAATATTAGTACTCGAAGTCTCTGAGGGATCAACTCGGACTCATATCTGCTATATTAAAACTGATAGGTGCACTTGCCTGATATTAACAAGCATATCGAGATGCGTATCTTTTACTTATCGAGATGTATATCTTTTTGGTTGAGATTTAGAAAAGATACGTATGAAGATATGTATTTAGATCGTATCTTGGTAGATTATGTATGTATGATTTAGAAAAGATATCTTTTGATACGTAGTATTTTTATAAAAATAAAAATCTTAACAGGAGTTTTTAAAAAAAGATTTAGTTAGTTAGGGTTTTTTTTTTTTAATTCGTGAAATTAGATTTATTAGTTTTTTTTTTAAAATGAATTGTTAAAAAACATAAATCTGGTTCAATTTTCAAAAATAAAAAAAAATCAACCCACTAAATATTTTATAAAAAGAGATTTATAGTTGGTTTAATTCCGATTAGTGAGTACGTAAGCACCTTTGGATAACCGTCTAAAAAAATAAAATATTTTTTTTCCTTTTTCTTGAAATTCGTAATAAAAAATAATAAAAAAATCATTTTAGTTATATTTTACATATTTAGGTATATTTTAGTATTTTTAGAAAATTATAAATATAAAGCCTATCAATTTTTTTTTTAGTTTTCACATAGTGACTTAGTCTTAATAGGTTAACCTCTGAACTTGGTTTTCTTTGGTTTAGTTTTCTAAAAATCATTTTTTTAGAAAATCTATGGATTAGTAGCCAAATTAAGGTTTTCCCACCCGAAACCCTAATTTCATTTTTTATTAATTGAACTGGTTGGTGATTTCAATTTTTTAAACTTTTTTACAAAAGAAAATATTTCCTTAATTTAATGTCGAGTAATTTATATTAAGCGAGTTGGGTTTAATATAAGTTAAATTAAGGAAACTGAAATAGGGCTCGATAGAAGCTATTCACCTTAATTGCAAACATACGTACAATCTACACAAAGTGATCGACGACTTAACTAGTTTTGAAGTAGTCAGATGGGCACTTGTAATATATATAAGACCTGTGGAGTAATACTTTTCAAAATATGCTTTCTCATATTTAAAAATAGTTTAAATCTTTTACATAGTTTTATATACATCAAAAGTTTAAGTGTTTTTAAAAGATCTATATAACTCTATAGGAAGACTTCATTACATACTATAGATATATTAGTGAGCTAGCGAAAATTATAAAGCCTTTCTAGAATTGTCAAGTCCCAAACTCGAGGAGTCGTAATAACCTTGCTGTGTAAATCAATATAGGTTAGAAGTTATCCTCTTTAGTTGCTAATATAGGTATAGTTTAGATAAGGTGAACGACAACTCAACCAGCTTTGAAGTCGTCAAATGAGCCCCTATAGTATATAAGACCTGTAGAGTAATACTTTACAAAATATATCTTCACATATCTAAAGATAGTTTAGATTTTTTACGTAGCTTTATATATATTAGAAGTTGAAGAGTTTTCAAAAGATTTGTACAACTCCAAAGGAAAACTTCCTTACATACAGTAAATATATCAGTGAGCCAAGGAGAACTATAAGGTCTTCTAGCCTTCCAAGAAGACCTTATAGTCTTCTCACAAAAGAAAAATGAAAGTAACATGAGCATTGTTCTATTCATTAGTCTTTAACTCCTCATTCCTCGACCTGTTGGAACTAATTTGTAGATGATTGTAACTTGGCATCTTCAGGTACTACTCTACACCTACAAAATAATCTATTGGGATGCGAACTCAACTAACTCAATAAGAAGGGACAGAGTTATAAGAGTATATTAAAAAACATGGTTATTTAATCATTAATTAAATGCAAATGCAACATGCAAATGATAGATTATGGCACAACGTTTAACCAGTCCATTGTAAAGTTAGAAAAATTTCATTCACTTTAACCTAGATTATGGAGTATCAATGGTACGATATTAGACTAAATCCGGGCTTATGAAATGAAAAACACCCTTTTCTCGAGAAAACATTCGAACCACGGTTCTCAACTTTGCCACGGTCCTCTATTCTGTCACTTAATTCGACCAAGAGTAAGAAAATGATCACTTTTGCTATCTTCATCGAAATGTTGATATTTAGTCTGATAACTTAATTGTCACCCTTATTAGTTTATTGTGAATGTCAGGTTAGATTTTAGTTAACTTAAGATTAGTCTAGATTATAAGGCGAGCAACCAAGTTCATACACGTTAGACATAATATATTCTAGCAGAAGATGGCACTCGAGGTTTCTCACCTAATCATCAATTAGTATCACGAGTATACACATAGCATACATACAAACAATCAAGCTACAATCACATACGAGTACTCTTAGATCTCTAAGTATCTTAATATGATACTTTAACATGTTATGAAGTGTCGATCCCAACTTACTTGCACTTACTGGTAAATTACTCTTGACTGTTGCTTCCTTAATCTTCAGTCGTCCCTAAAAATATATAATAGATTAGTTGTTAAGCCTTGAATTATTAACCATTAGTTTTTTTTATATGTTTTTGGTTGTTTCATCATAAATTTTGTAAGTTATTTCTATTTAAAAATTATGATTTCTTAACCATTTATTGATTTTTATAAGTTACATTAAACTGCTAAATCCTCTGAGTTAGGTTTTGAGTGGTTTTATAATAGTTTTCTTTAGTAAAAAATCTTTTGAGTTACTCGCTGAGTTATATAGGGGTCATTTGTGATACTATTTATTTATTTCGATATAAAAAATGGCTCGATTTCATTGATTTCTTAATGACGTATATTGTAGTTTCTAAATTTATACAAAATAGTATTTTTCTTAGATTCTATACATAAAAATATGTATGAATGATTTTTTTTCATAATTTTTTGGATATATTTTATATTTTTAGAAAATTATGTAAAATTGGTCTAAAATTGGATTTCATTGAAAAATCTAGCTCTAGCCATTAGCTACTGCCACTCTTTTGTTGGCAACTCTAGTTGTCGATAGCTCTAGTCATCAGTAGCTTTAGTCACCGGCCGCTCCTTGTGGTGTGTTGGTTGGTTGACTTGTAACTCTTCCTTATTCTAGTGAATCGCCAAATTACCCAAATTGTACACTGATTTTGCAATTTATCCTAAATTTAGCTCTTCAATCTTCTAATCTTGACTCAATTTTTCATAAAACCTTTTTTCATGTATGATTGCTAGAGAGTATTTTTTGGATTTTTAGAGTGTTTTAGATGCTTCAAATGATTAAGTTTCTCTCTCCTCAAGCATATTTCCCTTAAATACTAAGCTCAATTTGCATGATAACTTGTTTTGCTTCCTAAACACCAATCCATGCTAAACCCATACCCAAATTGATATGTTCCTAGTTGTTCCCTTATATTTTTATAAGTTTTATTGATTTTCCTATCTCATTTTAACCTAAAATGTAAATAATAAGTTATTTTAGTTAATTACGGGTATACACATATACTTAAAAATTATACACAACCCATACATATATATTTTACGTGTTATTTTATATCCCTTAATAATTTTATTATATATATAATTTATCTATAAAAGTTTATAAATTACCAGGCCTATTCTATGTGATTATGGTAAATAATGCGTAATGTAGTTAAGTTGTATTATTTTAGCTATATTATTATTTTATTATATTTTTAATATCCGAGTCCATAGAGTCTCCTCAACGTCTTGAGCCCTTTAGTAAGTTTTTAGACTAATTGGATTAATTTTATTGACATCCTAAATTTACTAACTCGATCCCTATTCTTCTAATATGTGGCTCACATTAAATAAGTATTACAACCTTTTTTTTTTTTTTTTTAAGCTACTTGTATTTGTTATATGTAAGTATTTGTTGTCTTTATTTTTCCGTAAATTTTATTTTGCTCCCTAGTTTGCTTCATGTCTACTATCTTCTTGAACTTTGATATAGTTAAATATTTCTTGAGTGATATAGATGTTCAAGAAATTATCATACATGGAGTGGAATACGAAGCGAAATAAAATATATAAAAAAGGTTGATGACCACTTCTACGCAATTGATATAATGGAGTGCTAAAAAAGGAGAAGCCAACACTAACACTGTTTATAATACACATTTAACTGTGAATATTTCTCACGTATCCGACCATAAGCTTACATTTACCATGTAGCATTGGAAATCATAGAAGTTACTTCTTTATCTTTTTTTGGTTCTTTAACTTTTTTAATCTGTTGGATTCCTATCAATTGTTAGCTTGATATTTCTAGGAAGACAATACAAAAAGTACCACTTAAAAAAGATGCTATATTTATAGTATATGAAAAATATTATTACTTAAGACATTTATAGGAAAGAAGGGCATACGTGTGTATGTATTTGCGTTGGTGCAAAAAGGGGCGTGGACAAACGAGGGTTCTACAGCTACGTGCGGTGTGTGTTTCTGTTATTGTGAGTGTTTGTGTATGAATTTTGTTTTTTTTGTGAGTGGAGTGTTCAAGTATGTGGTGCATGTGATGTTGCAGAATGATCGGATGGATGATGGCAGATTTTTGTTTGGTAGGTTGTATTTATTCATTGATTTTGTTTGGTGGTAGGATCCAAGCAGATCTCCTGCCTGGGTCTCGGGGCAAGAACTGGCCATGGGCCGGTTTATAGTGAAAAACTGGCTTGTGCCTACTCAAGTAGTTGAAACTTGACTTAGTTGCAATTGGATGAAGTTAGGAGTAAATATTAGGTTGGATAAAGTAGATTTGATTTATTTGTACTGGATTTGAACCTTCTACGTCGGGTGTAACTTAAAATTATTATTCACTGGTGAGGAGGTAGTGCAGAGAAGCAGTCAGCAATCATCATACAGCAAGCAAAAACGGTAACCGAATGGTACTCCTCATACTTAAAAAGAACCCTTCTCAGCACATCTCTCAACATGAAAGAACACAAAAAGACATGAAGTATCTCTATTTTACAAGGTTGTGCTCCCCTTCACAATCCAATCCTTACAAACACTTTTTGAATATCTGGAGTTATAAAAATGGAGATTCGTTTCCCTTCAACCCTTGCCTACCTAATTCAAAATGACTTTCTCCAACTCGTGAACTTGTGAGATCGTCAATATTGTACCAAGGGTGTAATTGTAGTAAAACCTGACCTGTTGACCCTTTGGCTTGCCGGCGCAGTTGCTAAATCTGCTCTGGGTCAATTATTCATTCAATGGAAGCTATATGTAATGATTGCTCTTAAGTAAAAATATGGATCTTCCTTCCATAATAACTACAGCACATCAAGAAAAGCTTGTAGAGGCACCGCACTTATTTCCAGTTTAAACTTAAAAAAAAAAAAAAAAAGTGTTCTAGTAGAAACCACTCAGAGGTAGCTGGTTTCCTCTAGAAGTGTAGTTGATGTCGGGGACCATGCAACCGCTGTCAGTTCTCCTCCTAATAATCTTAGTAAGTTTTCGATCCATGTACAACTGCGGAGTATCGATCAAGATGAAATCCTGGGAATCGTTTAGAGGGAATGTTGGATGAGTTGTTGAATCAGGGGAAGTTGTCAGGTTTCCAAATTCTTGGGTGCCCAATTCCACGAACCCATCAGAAGTCTGCAGACAAAGTAACAGTTAGTGAACTCTTAGTTAATGAGCAAAGAAGTTAGTGTTTCTTTTTAATATGTCCACTTGGTTATAAGAGTTTACTGCAAACCTTACAATAACCACTGGAAGAATGTGAAGGATCAAGAAAATCGTCGACACTCCAACCCGGCAATGCCTCCGTGAAGTATTGGGAAATGCTGCTTGTGGAGAAGGTGCTTGGAGTGCCAACATCTTGATAATGTTGTTGATAAGTAGGTAGAGGGATGGATTTATGAGTAGAGGAGTCTACGCTCTCCATCGCCTTTCTCTTTGACCTGATATCGGAGGTTGCGTTTTGCACGGCCGGTGAGCTCGATGATTCGGGTTGGTAGGTGGAGGAAGAAGCAGAGAATTTAACTCCTGTGAGGAGGAACCTGTGGTGCTTTTTGGTCAGGTCATTGGCTTGATGCAATGGAATGTCACATTCCTTGCAAAGGATGGCTCTATCTTCTCGACAAAATACCAACGCACGCCTCTCCTGCGAAAGTTTGATGTTCCTTCAGGGAATTTGCACTCTTAAAAATCATTTAATGGATATCATAACAAAGAACCACAGCATATCCTTCTTGTTCCATCAATTTTCTGATGTCTACTCACTAAAGTAAATATCATTAATTTTGACAATTTCATTGCCAATTAAATTTCTATTCGTCAAGTTTACTGTCTCTTTGTTCATCATTACTTGCTTTCTTTAACCAACGAGTATACGGCCCACCATTTCTCAAAGACGGTGGAGGTTCTAAGTTTAGTAAGTTGAAAATCTGATTAAATATAATATTTAACAACTTGAAAATATTTAACACTGTAAAAAAAATATATTCCAATTTTAGGTATCCCATTCCTATGTGCCCTCCATAGACTTAAACTACATGACCTTTTAGAGAACATATGGCGGTCGGTATGTAGCTGAGCTGATACATGTCTTTAGACATATAACCGGAATCTATCTACTCTGTCTTCATTTTTCCACTAACCAATTTCTCAAAAGTGTAGAATTACTATTGACGTCTCAATTGCTTTGGCAGAGAAATTTAGTCCATGGTTATGCAAAATCGATCCTATTTATCCTTCTGATAACATCGAAGCGCGCGATGAAATTGCATAAACATGTAAAAAGAAATAATAGTGAAGATATCAAATTCAGCACCTGACAAATATCACAAAGAGGAGACTCTTGTAAAGTGGAATGAAGAAGACTGAATCTCCTGTGTTTGCTAGCAAGCTTGTTGGCATGATGGACTTTGTGATCACAACCACCACAGAGAGCAGCTTCATCTGCAGAGCAAAACACTGTTGCTCTTTCCTTATTACAAACATCACAAAGAATCTTCATACTGCCTCTTGATCTCCTCACAATTTTCTCGAAACGTGACGCGTGTGTAAAAAACAAAGAGATCGATGGGGATGAATGGGAGGCTTTTTGCCAAGGCTTTATTTCATAGAGTTTTGGTGTGTTCTCGGTTTCTTGGAATTGTAGGAAAAGTCTAAGCAAGAAAGGTTTTGGCTAATGGGGTGTTGAGGAATATGCACTTGAGTGTTCATTTTTCAAAGCTTTCACTTTCATCCTTAAGCGAGGCAGCGTGGGGAGGCATGGGAATAAGGAAGTCAGCTATCATCCTATTTATCGAGATTCAGCTGAAGGAAATGGGAAAAAAATAATCCTCGTACTTATAAAATATAGGTCTCATTAACGGTACTCTACCGCTTTTATTATGGAATTAAAATAAAACTTTCATTTTTTTTCTCCCAGCTGATTAGTGATTACTATTTTTATAAAAAAGAAGTGAATGCAAAGATAATATTTTTTTTATTTAATTTGGAATCTTAATAATAAGTGCACAGAATGCGATTGGCATTTTTCTAAACAATTTGACCAAAGGTGATTTATCAACAGTTCATGTGAAAGAGAAAGGGTAGAGAGAAAATTTTCCTCCAATAGTAAACGTTAGCTGGATACCAAATTGTCGACCATATTAAATTATTCGAAAATACTAAATATTTTTTTGGTTATGGACTAGAAGTTGAATTTAGCCTTTTTCTTCTGTATGAATCTTTTGACTTTAGATGGAAGGAAAATGGAATTGAGTGTTAGAAGACCATTACCTATGCGCCCACATCTATAGAAGAAAAAAAATATAAGTGGATGGACGGTGGAATTGTATTTATTAGTTCTTTTTCGGAAATGCTTATGATGTTGCATTCATCTAAAATTTATAGAGCGTATTTTAATATCTTTAAATTCTTAGAAATTGAAAAATAATTTTTTAATGATTATAAACAATTCTTAAAGTGTATTTTAATACCTTTTAAATTTTTACTTTGATGCATTTTTTAAAGCAGAAAAAGCAAATATTTTTTAATATTACCAACTTATAAAAGCTAAGAGTATTGGAGCATTGTTTTGTTAGTTTGAAAAATATATTTATATCGAGATGAAAATTTACAAGTTTATTTGTAATTTCTTCTAGTTTTTTTTTTTCTTTTGCTTTATACACCTGTGGTATAATTGCTATTCTTCCCTTAATCGATAAACAAATATCGTTCTTCCCTTTTCATCTTCACTAAAATATAGAATCGGATAATAAATAAAAATTATTTTTTATTTTCTTTTCCATTTTATTCGGTCATTAACTTAATTAATAAAAAACTCTCATTAGTAAAAATTTAAGATTTTCTTCTAGCTATCTACTGTGTTACAACTTTCAGAGGGGAGATTAAATGTAATTGTTTTATCAGAAGATCAACGTTCATATTATTATATTAGAAATGCCTTAATAAATATTTGAGATTTTATGGAATTATTTTAACAAGCTCCCGCAAGTTTGACTTACTATAGCGTCATCTATTTATTTTTTTCAAAGCAAGCAAATAATATTATTAACTATACTTAGAAATATCCATTCCAAGTATCGTTTCTAATTCCTTGGTCGTTAATATAGGAGTCTAGTAATGTAAAATATTATGTAACGTATAAATAAGTTAAATTTACTTGTAACTATTCAATTTACTTAAACTTGATTAGATGATAATTAAGGAATTTGAGTTTTATAATATTTAACTGGATTTCATGAGTTTAAATATTATTGAGTTCTAATTAAATATAGATATCAATATATTATAACTAAAAGATAAATATTTAGTAAAGAATTTAAACTTTATAAATTGAACTCGAATTAACAATTCTAAATTGAATCAAGTTATGATTCAATGCCACATTCTCTACGCTATTCCTTTCACCCGTTTCAGCTTTTTTTTTTTTTCTTTTTCTTTAAGTTTTGTCCATTTCGATTTTTTTTTAATTTTTTAAAGTTTTTGCTTATAATTATTTTAGTAATATATTTAAAATTTATTAATTTATCTAGAAAAAGTCATGAAGATCGCACGTGGGGAGATGCTAATCATAATAACAACGTCGACGAGGGCACTAATATAATAATAATAATGACGACCACCATGACGCAAAAGAAGCAAGCATTTGAGAGCATATCGCTGTTATGTCTTTGACCAATTGATAATTTTAAAATCTCAGCATCTGCGCTGCAAAAGGTCGCAGTAGAACCATCAGTAGAAAATTAAGAATCTAAATGTACAGAAGATTTTCGGGAAAAAAAAAATGTACGCAAATCCAGGAATAGGGAAGACGTGATGCTTCAAATTTTTCTCGGAATAATATCGAATTTATTTGGTTTTTCAGTTTTAAGGTCTTATTTATACTTTATAGTGTATGTGATGCTATACATTCAAGGTTTACACTCTTTATCTTATATCCGCTTCTAAATGTTATTTGATTTCTATATTAATTGATTTACCACATTGTTATCTATTAAATTTAGATTCTCACTAGATAGTAATTTCATTTTATAAATTTACATTCACACACATATATAAATATTTATTTATTTGATATTTTCTTTAGAGTTTGAGGTGTTTTAATAGGAGTACTTATTTTTTCTATATTTACTGAACCGCCAATTGCTGCTTAAAAATTTATTTGTCAATATTTTATAATCTGACATGTACAAATTTAAATAGATAATATTATGACATCAATGATAAAAATCAATGGAAGGTGGCTACTGTAAAAAAATTGAAATTAAGCGTGAAATCAGGAAAGTTATATATGCAGCCACTGGTTGGCTATAAAAATGAGGTAAAAGAAGAGAGAGAATTACTCTGATAATTCCATTGGGCTTTTGACTTAAATATAGACAAGACCCGGGGCTCGAACCACAAATAAATAAAGAAAAAGAAATGGGTAAAGGGCAAATTTGGAGTATGATTTGATGGAGCGAAGGCTGACGCTGACCGGGTTTGGTGATCGACCGCTACAGTAATCGTTATTAGCTTGTATGGTGATGCAATTAGCTGGAATCGGAACCATACTGTAATCGACTATAAGGATCGTAATTTGCCTGGCAGTTACACAGTACCACTACATTCGCTAAGCTTAATAACATTCTTATTGTATGTGTGACAAATTATTTTAATTAGTAATAGAACTAGAATCCAAATAACTATATCTAACATTGCAATGTTATAGAGAGCTTTCTATTGTCGGACTCGGACTCAATCAAAGGTTGGTCCTTAACATCTCTTAGCAACAAAAATCAAATATTAACTAGGATCTCTTATGGATCTCCTGTCCATTATACTACTTTCAAAAGCCCAAGTTTACCATGGACATAACACAAGCAATTTACATCAATCTAAGAGCGGACTCGATTTTAGCATTTATTTTAAAGATTTTTAATTTTTTGTGTTGGGAATCACTCAAAGCGGAATACTGTCACGTTTAAGTATCAACATGAGCATAGTTAACATATGACGCTCTCCGAGGTATCTCCAGACTCCACTCCACATCTACATTCTTGTATGTCACAGTCTTGTCTTTATATATATATATTTGTTATCTATCACGATAAATTCGGATCAATTACTGAATGGGAGTGGAGTCAACAGTGTATGCATCCCATCAGATTCCGTCTTTGACTCTAGGAATCTAATATCACCATACCAAGTTTATCTTTAAAATAAAAAAAAAAAATCAATGTACAAATATACATAGGTTTATTTATTAATTCTTCAATAGTTTAACAATCGTACGAATAACGTTGGCATGGTTGTGTACCTGTGCACGTTTTTGCTTCCTCGGTCCGCATGAGACCAAACCAATCCTCGCCTGATAAATACTTGCTATAAACTAGAAAAAAAAAAAAAGGGATAAATTATTACATGTTGACACGTGAACAGCAGTGTTATTCTCGCTGATTTATACTCACATGTCAACTAGTATTTTGATTTTTGTCCAATATACAAGTTGTCTTGATAATTTTTTTTGCCAATTATTGTCCTAATTCATGGCACGACGTAGTGGGAAGAAATCGTAAGCGGATCATATTGGCAGATTAGAAAACGCTCGTACGGACGCTTGTGAGTAAATTGATATATTAATGGCTGCTTGGCAATTGTTCAGATGGCGATGCAATTTCGATCTTGGATTTGGTTATATGATATATATATATATATATATATATCCGTATGTATGTATGTACTCTACGTTGGAGCTATGAGTCACTCCGGGGGATAGTCATAAATAATCATAAATTGTGCTGCTTGAATAATTAATAGAAAAGATAATAATCAAGAGTGTTTGTTGGATCTCTGTGATCGTGAGCATGTGCTTATATAGCTATATATTAGGCTTTTAGCTCATCCATTTGGAAATATCTTTTTAGGATTTGATGATGCTGCTAAGATGAATTTATATTACCATTTGAGATATAATATGTGTTAGGAAGGTGAGTGTGGTTAACAAAAGTATTTAATAGCTGGATAATAAATAAAGACTTAAAAGGCACGATTGGATTGCTTTCTTTAGAGAATTTATACTTCTCAATTTAGTTTGTCATGAAAGTTGAAATTCGAAATTCTCTTGGAATACAATTAAGTCTTAGTACGTGAATAACACAAAAAAGAGTAGTTTATGTAGTTTTGATGGGAAAATTCATAGGGATTTAGTGAGAAAATTCGTGCAAAACAAATGCTCAAATAAGAGCCAAACCTTTCACCAAGAATCATAATGATTCAACAAATAAATTTTATTTATTAGATTGAGTTTACATTAGTTATAGATAAGTCTAATCCTTATCACACATTCATACATCTCTTATAATTGAAACTCTTGAAAGTTCAACCAAAAGTTGCAATTCTTTCAAGCATTTCCATCAACTAACTTACTGTCATAAGGTATACGGGCTAGTATGTGGCTGTACACTTTGGCTGTGTACTTTTCTGATTCAATTTACAAGTATTATTGGAGAAACACGAGCAAGTTCACAATCATATACCCGACCGTTTATCTCTTTGTGTGCCTAACACCAAATATTTATAGATCATCAAGATGTATATGATCAAGAATGTGCGTGTTTTTGTTCGTGTATCTTTATGAACACTAAAAATCTCCCTTTTTCACTCATGTTTACCACAAGTTCCAACTTAGTTAGTCATTGAACATTTTAAATACATAGTTTATTCTTCAAAACACATTATTGCCAATCTATTTCAACATTTCTCTACTAAATTGCCGATTGTCTAAACATAAACAACTCATTGATTATGTATAAAAAATAGTATCGTTAGATTTGAATTACTCCTTTGTGTAAGTTATCAAAGTTGTAATTGTTAGATTTTCTCTTACTTTAGTTTTGATGCTTGGTCTCACCCTTTAGAAAGATGCTAAAGTAACCCTTCATTTAGAAAGAGGCTAACTTGCTTGCCATCTTTCCCATATCATAAAAAATGGAAGGTTGACCACAGAAATGTTTAAGTGTGCTAATTTGTGAACTAAGTGTACAAGTAGAAAGTTAACATATGAACATATGGACTATGTATGATAGTGTTTAAAACACAGTAGAAAATTGTGTAGAAGATGTGAACGCAATAGAAATCGTGAAAATGCTTTGAAATAGTATGGTAGATACCTATATGACCTTGTCTAGAAGGTCAAAACTGTAGAGAAATCCGAAGTAGCTATAGAAGCTTATGTAGAAGTTAAAATTGCAGAAAGTTTTAGTCACTTATCTAAAGTAGTTGTAGAAAATAGTGTAGAAGGTCAAAACCGATTATAATCGAGCAACTACTAAAAGTATATTTTTTCATGATTTTAAATAGATTAAATTATCATCAATGCCTAGTTTCATTGGTTAAATGAGTTTGGATTATCTTTTCTATTATTCTCCACCTATTGTTTTTTTCCCTTACCCCTTGTTTTGATTTTTTTTTCAAGGAATGTATCCTTGCATTTTCTTCTTTGATTTTATGTTTTCTATTATTCACCATTATTCTTTGTAATTTGTTATGTAATAAGATCACATATATTTGGAATAATGAAGGTAAGGAAAAATTACCTATAAAGAAGTTAAAATATCACATATCAATTATTTTTTGGATATTATATAAACGTAAAATTTATAGGAAAAAATACAAATTATACAAAATACTTTCCATATGAGTTTCAGATTGGTTTTAAGGTATTATATGATAAGTTTAAGTTCTAAAATAAAAATTTATACTTTATAAGATAAGATATAAATAAAATCTTATATTTTGTCCATCTTATACTTACTTACCTTTTTATAACTCGTTCAAATAGTTATTTGTTTGAACGCTTGATGTTTTGGGATATCCTGATATCCCTACGTACAGGAATAAGAGCTTCTACTCTTGCCTTATCCTATATGCGATTTGTCGGGAACAATATACAAACTATACTATCGCAACAACAAAGCAACCTATAGATCTATTTAACTATATCATATAATTTTTAAGATAAAATATCGTATTAAATTTATAATTATTAATAAATAATCTAATACTAATCAGTTCGTGTGACTGTTCATTAAGATTAAAGAATTAGAAGTTTCCTGAATTATATCCCCTCTAACCTAAATAGTAGGCGTTTAACGTGCATAATAAGCATTAATTAACACGTGCATCATAACGTGCATAAGATATACATAATTAAATGATGATCTGTCGGTGGTCCCAGCATCAGTATTCTCGTTTTCATACCATAGAGAAAACGCTTCGCAAGAATCTAGATGGAAATGGGCGTTTTATTCATATAGCTGTGCAAGGAAGAAAAGGGACTTTCTTTTTTTATTATTCAATGTTTTGTCAAAGTTTTCGGAGCCGTGGATTTGAATTGAAGAGGGAAGTTATTCCTTAAGTTAATTTGCAATCCAACCAATCGTCCAAGTTCAAGTTAATTGGTGCATCAAAAGACCAAGAAGCTACTAGAACGAGAAAATATTGGCTTTAATCAGGATAGACTCATAAATTATCGGTTAGTTTGATTTAGCGTTTATTAAATCAATGTATATTAGGATTGGAGTACCTATCGATTGGGCTCCATCCTAGCCTGAATTAACAATGCTTGAGACAGACATGGGATAGTTTAATACTTTTGAATAAAGTAAAATAATATTTAAGATAAATTTAAATAAAAAATTAATATTTTATAAATAGTTTAAATAATTTTATAAAATGATTATTAAATTATAGCTTTATAATAATCAAATTATTTATTTAAACCACTTTATTAAAGTAAATTTTTTTGAAACGTTAATTGATTACTTGAGCTTAACTTAAATATCGATTCCCTTTATTATAATTAATGTGACTTTTTTATGTTCCTAACTTCTTTATGCGTATATATTATAACTCAAGGCAACCTATATAAATTTTTTTTGCTTAATACGTTTACATCCGGATACGTTAAACTAACATCCTATCTGAATTTCTTTTTTTTTTTCGGTAATTCATGGCTTCATTTCATTTTATTAAACAGAGCGTATATATACAGAGTCTTACTGATCCAACATTAGAAACTTGCAGTCAGAAGCCTATAGATACGTGACAACAATAAAACACAGTAAACTTTAACTATTATCCAAAATTAGAGGATAAGCATTTTATTTTACAAACATGAGGTCTTGTAAATCTCATGTATATCATCGAATGACATTGTTAAACCTTTTTTTTTTTCTTTTTTATGATAACCGTTACCATTAAATTCATTAATTACAACTCATATTTAATTAAATAAATTCTCTTAAATTGCTATTTTTCGTTTGTAATTTCTCATAAATAATAATTATATTATTATATAAACTATTAATAAATAATACCAATTATATGATTTAATTTATTTATTTTTTATTTTACAATAAATTTTATGAAAATGAATATGGATTATTGAATAATTAATCAGATTAATTTACATTTATTATAAGATACAATAAGCAAATATATTTCTATTGATGATTTTAATATTGACTTAGTTTAGGTAAGGCCCTTAGGTCTGTCCCTGAGTAATATTTTC
Organism: Lumnitzera littorea; assembly: GCA_024138015.1. NCBI lineage: Eukaryota > Viridiplantae > Streptophyta > Magnoliopsida > Myrtales > Combretaceae > Lumnitzera > Lumnitzera littorea. The sequence continues at coordinate 26,269,953 of JAMXBB010000011.1, forward strand.
ACTGCTTTTTTTTTTTTTTTGTTTTGGTAATTAGAAGAATGAAAACAAGATGCAGCAACCAAAGAGTTGATACTCATATCTGGCTTACTACTATAGAGAAATCTAGTATAAAGCAAACCAAAATAAATAGCCCAAAGTTCAGCGGCTAGAATTTCAACTCTTTCAATCTTTTCGATAAATCCAAACACCCAAAACCCAAATCGATATCTGGACGCACCCGCACCTGTAGCTGCCTATCTGAAATTTGACTCCACTCTCCCTATACAAGTTGCCATGTTAAACATTAATCCACACTCTAGCATCTAACTGCTATATTAATTAAGGTATATCGCCAGCCATATGGTTATTATATTTTGAGGAAAGCTAGGTACTTTTGTTGCTAAACAAAAACATCATATAACGAATCGATAAGATTCATAAATTAGTTTTCTTGTACGAGCTGCACTAAACAAATATATGAAATTATGAAAAAGTCTCAAGTTCCACTAAGACCCACGTTATCTTGTCACTTGACGGTCGGCTTTATCCAAGGATGCAATGAATTTCTATTCGTCACTGTATCTTTATAGAGCCTGAGGACAGGTAAATCTACACCTACTTATATCTTAATTAGACTTTTCGGTGTCTTAAAAAGATTGAGGAACCTTATGGCAAAGATCTCACCAAGTCAAATATTATTTCAAACCTCCATTAAACGTTTTCTTCATCATATATTTTGGCATTTAATATAAATAAAATGTCATGAATAAATGCATTTGGTAGAACTTTTAGTTATTAAATATGGGTACAGGGAACATTATTTAAGACTGTCATTGGGGTGGGTTTGGAATGGGTTTTACAAAATCCAAATTCGACCTAATACTTTGTAGGTCTTTTGAAAACCTTATATAATTTTTACCTTATTTTCAGAAATTGTTTCTATAAGGTTTTCTAAATCTGTTTAAAAACCGACTCGACCCACTAATAGGAAAAAAAAAAAAAAGATTGATTCACAAGAGTATACAAAAAATAAATCAAATCATGTAATTTTATTTATTTATAATATCGTTAAATAAGTCTTTTATATATTATTATAATCATAAACAACAATATGAAACATCACATAATATCCTTTTCTTTAACAAACCAAAGATACATATCCAAGTCTCTTTTTTTGTAAGCTAACGTGAACTATAAAGAAAATCCTCTATCATCTTTTTCTTTCTAGCCATTTTATTTTTGGATTAGATACTTTTTGCTCATCTTATAAACAATGTACTAAAAATAAATTATTGAAATTATATATTATATATTATTATTTTTTTTTATAATTGAGTTTAGGTTTTTTATCAGGTTTTTTTTTAAGTTCCAGAACCTAACTTGGAACCTTGTAAGGTTTGATAATAATTTCAAAATCAGTTTTTGAGATGATTGGGCGGGTTGAAAACCCTATAATGAGTCGCTTAGTGGCATCCGTAATATTATCAGTAACTAATTCATAGGATATAATAGTGGTAAATGCTAAGAGAAAATAATATCTCTTTTTAGAGGAGGCAATCATATGGTCATATTTTGTTAGTATTTTCTTATGGTAATTAACTATGACTAATTGCTCAGATTTTTGTAGCTTAGTAATATAAACATCGATTTTCCAGTAGGATGGATTGGGTTCGAATCCTCCTCCTCTATTATAATTTAAAAAAAAAAAGCACACCGTACCATCACCGCTATCCACCACCAATTGCTAAATGTCCTAATCACGATAATGTTTTGAAGTTATTCGAGTAAGATCCTAGAATTATAACAATTGAGCTGCAGAAAATATAAATATATTAAAATTTGAAAGAAATTTTTTACAAAATAGACTCATCCTAGTTTAATTTTCTGATGAGTTGAATATAGCGTTGCCTCTCCTCATTAAGAGGACATAGTTGATTGAAATTCCCTGCTACTAAATTAAAAGGATCAGCTATTCCATTTCAGTACATATTAAGTTGTATTAAGCGGTCATTGTGTTTGAACTTAGGTGCTTAGATGGGGCTTTAAAAGCATCGAAAACTCAATGTTTAGTCAAATGTGGTACCATGATCGAAGATTAAGTTAAAGAATCGACATACCTCATGAAAAAACACTCAAATTTCATAAATAAGATTTGTACAAACTAAGAAATTGGGAGGATAGATGGGATTTCATTCAGATCTCACTTGTGAGATGTAAACGAAGTTGGATACCCAATTTTTTCTATGACCTGTGATTGAATGGAACCATATTCCGATGTCCTATAAAAGGGAACTTCATTCAACTCATTATGTAAGATCTAAATGAAAACCTAGCAAAAGCTTGAAGAGAGAAATTTGTAGACATTTTATTCGAATGAAGTAGGTGAGTTCCGAATGAAGTAGCTGCGTCGAACTTCATACTTGCTTGAAATTTATAACTTTTTGCTTGAAAGAAGTTTGTCATCTCAAGGAATTAAGACGTAATTTTTTCAATAGGTCTTGATCTAGTCTCAGTTAAATCTAATAGTTACAAGCAACTTTGATAACAACATTCATTTGTAATGTCCCTTAAAAGAGTCACCTTTTATATATAATATTTGGTTCGCACAACGTGATGGTACAAGGAGAATAGTACGATAAAATACATTTTTACAATATTTGAATGTATAATATAGGATATAGTTTTTTTTAGTGATGTCTAACGTTTGTTATGCACGAGTACTATACTAGACATTGTACTTTAATAGTTAGACCTTTTTATATTCTCCGTGTCTATTTAACTACAACTTTTTTTTACATTATTCAACTGTTAAAATTTGAAGAGATTATTTGACTCATATAATTGAATGCATTATATATAATATCAAATAAAGGACGATAGATTTGCTACTTAATTAAATAAATTCAATATAGTAAAATATTACTTTAATCGTTAATGTGCATAATATAACAATTTGATATATATATATATATATAATAAATTACAATAGTTTATCTTAATATTTAATAACTAAAATATTTATTAAATCAATATTGTAACACAATTGCATCTAAACAATCCAGTCTAAAACATCGAATAAACAAAAATTAGTACTACTTACGCTCAGTACCATCCACTTTGAACAATATGAACAGACTCAAACTTTAACTAAAATAACTATTGGATAAAAATACAATCTTCACAACCCTCGATATATCAGAAAGTCGATTCATAGGTTTTGTGGATCTACTCTAATTCATTCAAATAATAACATGGAATTTCAAAATAATATCCTGTGTTCTCACTTTCTCCTAATTCTCAATATGTAATTAAACAGTACATAATTGAAAAGTAATGAAAAGAAAAGAAAACTCAGTAATCGCCAATCAGAAAAGATATACTTTAGCTTTTTAGCTTAAATTGAAAATTGAAACTATTCTTTCTTAATGGCCCAGTCACAGGCGAAGCCTCCTTGGTTTTCTTGGTTGGTGTGAGGGTTAGATTTGCATTTTACGTGGGGGACTGGCTTCCCGGTTCGTTGTTGCTCTTTAAGGGTGAGCATGCAAACAAAGCAGTCCCTAAAGGTATGCATCGTCTTGGGGCGGCTTAATATCCCCGAGGGGAGGAGAGGTTGGAGAGGCGTGGCATATCCAGTCTTCTTTTGTTGGGAGAGCTTCGCTCGGCTACTCTTTCCCCTCTACCGTTGCGAGTCCAAGTAGTCGGCCTTGTGCCAGCCATTTCCTTCCACCTTGCTCTTTCTAGAACTTGACCGAGGTTAGAAAGGAGCCAGGAAATGAAGAGCCAATTCGGCTGGTTGGGCAAGGACGGGGAGCTACATAACCTTGCGAGAACGTAGTCGCATTACTGGTATTTTCTCTCTTCGACGTCCCTCTGGCAGGGTGGTTCGCAAGAAAGCGGTGACACTGCCAGATTCCTCCTTATCCAGGAATTGCCTAAACATTCCTCTTCTCCTGGCCTTTTCGTCTTTCCCTGACCTTTCTTGAGTTAAGAAGCTTGAAGGATAAAAAAAGCAACTACTTGGCATCGTTGTTGAGGTTAGAGCTAAGGACCCTAAGGTGTTGCCCTACCATACTTGTCGGCTGGGAGTGGATTGCAGGGGACATCTGTATGGTGCGGAGACTCCTTTTAGTTGAGTCGTTGACTGGAAGGCTAAAGATATGGTCGGAGGCAACAATGCACTCCAATCACAAACAAGGAAATAGGGGTTGGAGGGATTGATACAGGATCAGCCCTTTCCAGTTGCCTTTTAAGGACCTTTTCGGTCGAGGTTTAATTGCAAGTGCCCGCATGAGTCTTCTGGTTCTAAGGGAGCGAAAGGATCGTATGTATTCATGCAAGATTTATTTTTCTTGGTTGTTGTCATGTGTCGGGTTATGATGCCGATGCTATTATTATTATTGTAATTGTCAATCGCTGTCGTACGTCGGGTCGGGATGCAGGCCTTCCCTAAGTGCCGCTTGGCGATTTGAAGTAATGGATCTTTATTCACTTTGTTTCTCTTGTTGTTCTACTGGCCTTTTCTTACTTCTTTGCCTAGTACCTTCTCGCCCCCCAACTCTTCTTAGCTATTGATCCACGAGGAGAGTAATTGTAAGGGTGGTCCTTTTATCATTTAAACATTTGAAATGGTAAATGTAATGATAACTAGTTACCGTGTTGATTTTTGTGTTTTTGATCGACTTTTAATTCTCCGATGACCTACTGATTAATCGAATATTTACTACTGGGACATGTGTCAGGGAAGATTTGGTGTGTGTTAATCATACATAGGTGCATGAGATCGCGCTTCATCACTGAGCTTTGAAGTGATAATTAGATTTGCGCGTGGTGATTTTAGCCATTAGATTGCTAAAACACACAGCAAAATCATCCAATATGCTATAACTTCATTGTAATTGTCCCCTCCTTCTCGTTATAAATAGGTGTACAACTTTGTGTGCCATTCTTACTTTTCCTTTTCTTACGCCTCACTTGCTATAGAGTGTTTTGCTAGGGTTCTTTCTAATTTTCAGCCTCTTACACTTTGTTGTCTTGGTCATTGGTCATAATGGCGGATTCTCAAGGTATGCTTCTTTTGAGGGTTTAGTGAGAATTGTCTATAGGGAGCATGGTGAGAGAGTTGTTGTCCCTTAGCGATGGTGACCACTTTTGGCACTGTTAGCATCAAGCAGTAGTGTGTATAGTTTGGATTGGGTGGTAGAAAAGGGAGGTTAATTGCATGTTTATCCTTTGACATTTGTGCTAATGATGATGAAGGCAAATGTAGTATGATGCCATTGTATTCTTCCTTTATGGATAATGAGACTAAATCGGATGCTACCCTAAGTGTCATCTTGGAGTTGGAGGTTAGGCGTTCTCTTTGACAGTATGTTCGTCCTCTTCCCTAAGGGTAATTAATAACCATTCCTAAGGTGTGCGATTGGGTTCCCCTTATTGGAGAGAGATTCTTTTTCCTTAACGCATTTTGACAATGGTCTTTGGATTCCCTTTACAGAGTTTTAGGAGGAGTTTTTTGATATCATCATCTTAATCCAAGTTAGCCCAGGCCAAACAATTGGCACCTCTTGGTGGCATTTTAGGCTTCATGCATGTGGTAGTTTAGAGGGTAACCCCTTAGCTTTGCTAAATTTTTTAGGGGTGAAGCGATCTCCAGACGAGTGGTATTATCGACAATATAGGAAGTTGATCAATAAATTAGATTTATTTATACATGATTAGAAGTAAAAGTATATGCTAGTTAGTTTGGAGTTTGATGTTGAATTTTGGTATTATTGGGTGAAACTGATCAGGACCTCAAATTGTGAAGATTTGGGTTTGAACAACCAATAGATGGTTGTAAAGCTTTTGTTTTGGTTGAATAAGAGGGGTGGAACTTAGGATTAAAGGTTATTGTAGAGCGTTATTTCAAGAGGGAATTGCTTACCTTTGAAAGGGAGAGGGTTACATTGAGAAGGACATTTATAAGTTGCAAGGTAAAGTCAAGGAAGGTACTACCCGCTACTCTTGTTGTGTTGAGGTGAGCTTGTAGTTGGGATCATCATTTGTTACCGAAAGAAGTGGTTCCTTCACCAATGGACTACTAACCACCGGGCCTTTCATTTGTGCCCACCCTTAAGGCCTCCAATATTTCATCATAAGGATTCTCTCTTGTTAGCTTGTTGAGGATGAGCTTTAGTACATAGAAGAGCTGTGGAAGAACTCCTTGAAGACATAGCTCGAACAGACTTTGCTTTGCTTAGACTCTTGCCCAGTTGTCAACCTGCTGAGTGTCGAGGTCGACCTGCCAAGTGTCGAGGACGAGTTGATGAGTGTTGAGTCTAAGGACACTATTCGTTGAGCTCAAAGACACTATATGCCAAGCTCTACTCTTTCATCTTACCGAACTGCAATCACATCTAGTCGCCCTAATAGCTCCCAATGCAGCTTATCAATAGCAGTCCCAACATTAGCTTAGTTCAGCTACAATGCCTCAAGATCTTAGAACACAAACACATCGACAAGCTACCACCTGTCTCTTGCTTTTCTGATACTTATACTATATTCCTTTTTGTCCTTTGTCATATTTACCCCTTTTCAAGCATATTAGGAATCTTTTTTTATATTGTCTTTTATGTAATTTTCCATTATTGTATTATTACCCTAAACGATTTACTATAAATAAACCTTTTTATTGTAGCCGCATTCATCTTACACTTTATAAGTTAACAAATATCCTTGTTCTTGCGAAATACTCTTCTTCGAGTACAACCCCGTTCTCACACTCTTATATAATCTTACCGAATAGCTCGAGATTAGTGGTGAGTGAACCTTAATATTAACTTGTGTATCATATCAGGCAAAGTACTGAATTGTATTGTGTTTGTTGATGCGTCATATCCTACGACCAGCTTCACGAAAGCTATTGTATTTATCGACCTATAGTTTCCCTCTTTCTTCGATACTTTGAATGATCCACCTGGTTACTACTTCCTATGGTAAGTCCTAGTTATTAACTCAGCTCTTAAGCACATTATATAATCTTGGTATTAAAGCTTGAGATTGCAACTAAAAGCTAAGTATTTTAGTAGTTACCTTTTGTTATAGTTTGTTATACCTTGTTCTTTAGTGGAAAAATAGAGTAAGTCCTCAAGTCACTGTATGAGATCATATTATCAAAGTTGTTTGTAATTTTTTATCGAAGTAGTAGATTTCCTAACGTTTTGTATTGAGAATGTCGAATCTTAGTGTTTAAGGAGAGATTAATAATGCCAAGAGTGATGCTCATGGTTACAGTAGTGTTATCCAATAGATCCCATGAATTACTGATGAACAATTGTAAAACCTAATTGCTATTGTGGCCAACTTGGCTATTTTTGTATAGAAGGTAGTAGACATTAGGCTTTAAGAGAGAGTTGATGAATGAGGTCGAGAAGTGAGAGATGAGCCAAGAAGACAAGCAATTGAGCATAGAGCGCCAGAAGTTGTTAATTTGAACCCGGTTCCACTTCAACATGTTGAAAGGCTTGTGAAGAGGAGACTCAAGTTAGATGAATTTTGCATCTATTATATAAAGTCTCCTTAGGGATTTTTATTACAATCTTTTAGATGACTTTTGGAGAGGGTCAAAAGGACAAAACACTTAACAGAGAGATGCAATTTAATATTCAAAATTTAAGATCCTTTATTAGTTTCATGGCTTATTCTTCTGTGTTTTCTTTAGATTTTGTTCAAGATTGTTTCTTTACCACAAATAGTGCATAGATTTATTATATCTAGGTTTTGTGGAACCTAGAATTTAGTAAATACTTTTCTTTGAGTAAATTATGTGTTTTGATTGATATTTCCTATGATGTTGATCTAAAAATGTGATATTATGCAAGAGAATCAAGATATTGCTTGTGTGATTGAATTAAGGCATAATTGATGAAGATTATTGCAAGTTTAGAGATAAATTGCAAAGTCTTTTCAAATCTTTATTATTATCTTTAAGAGAATTTACTGTTCTTTAATGCAATTTTTGATTATGCTCTTAAGAAGAGATCCTAATAGGTAATCTAAAGATTAAGGTTAATATATTTAAGAAAGTTATTAACTTTATTAGAGGATTCTTTCGGTGAAAGACTTTATAAATTGATTTAGATCATTTTTAGTAAAAGTCACATATTTAATTTTAAGGGAAGTAGGATCTAGGTATGACATTAAATCTTGAGTTAATCTTTAATTGAATCGCTTTCTTATTAATTTCTTTAGTTGAGTCTTGGTTAATTAGTAGATTAGTCATTAGTAGTAATTTAGATTAATTTCTTTAATTTTCTTGAATTCATTATTTATTGGTTAGATAATAAAGAGAAAGTTAGTATTAATAATCATAGTCCTCATAGGAATGACATCTGTTTTATTAAACTATACAACTAAATCAATAGGTGCGCTTGCCTTATACTAGCTATTCATGTTAGGGATATAGGTTTCTTCAATGGAGGCATTGGTAGGGAGATTCTGAGGGGTTGTCTTCCTCGAGAGTAAGCTACCTTAGATGCGAGATTTAGAGGGTTGGCTAAAGAAGATGCATGAGGTTAGCTTTTGCTAAGTTGCATGAGGTAAATGTTTGATTTTGTTATGCTTGAAGGCTTAGTCTTACAGTTTGTTACTTGACATGGTTGTTTAATTGCAGGATGGCTTATATGTTGTATGGGCCTTTGATTTGTTGTTGTTGGAGAGGAGAAGGTAGAATAGCTTCGTTATCAATTTCAGGAAAAGAGTAGGCAAATGACTAACAATGCTTTGTTTCTATTTTAGATGATGCAAGAGGCTAAGGAAGAGCTGTAATATATCCATCGAATGATGAATGAGAGGATAAAGCAAGTTGCGAAGACTATCTTGAGTCTTTGTGTGGAGTTGGCAAAGGCTAATCAATGCAATAACAACTTGAGTGCTGAGTTGGAATAGGAGAAGGGTGAATGTCGAATCTTACAAGAAGTGAATTTAGCCCTAGGTAGGAGGGAGAAAGAGCCTAGGGCACTTGTTCATACTTAAAAGGAGGAGGTGAGATGGTAGGGGAAGGTGGTTGCTAATTTGGAGAGAGGCAACATTATTATGGATGCCGTTAGGAAGAAGATGATTGAGAAGATCATGGCTAGCAAGCAATGGGATGCAATTTGTACCCAAAAATATTTAAAGGGTTCGAAATTATTCAAGAGAAGGTTTTAGATGGGCTTAGATGTCAGTTGCTTAACCCTCATGGATGAGCTCAAGAATGGGGTTGACCTAATTGAGGTTGAGAGTGAAGTGTCTCATGATGAAGATCTAGTTGTAGTGGAAGGAGATTTGCTTGAGGGAGTGGGAGATTAAGAATAAAATCTTTCATAACCTATTGGACAAAGGGATGATATGCCTATGGCCTTGCATTATGGCGTTTATGCAGATTTGCCTCCTCAAAGTTCCATTGATGGTAAGGGTGGATTGTCTTAAGATCTTAATGCGACCTTTTTCGGTGAAGGTTCTCATTATGGAGATGAGCGTTAACTCATTTTTTTTTCCTATTGTATTTCAATAGATTAGTATGTCAGGTTAACCTTTGTAAGACATTTAATTTGAAAGGACTATTGTTCTCTTCTCAAGTTGCACTGCCAACCCCTTAGGCCCCTTCTCTTTTCTCTCTCTTTTGTTTCTTTTAGTGCTTTGTTAGGGTTCTATGGTCCCGAGATCACATTGGGACTTTGAGGATTTTAGGACACTTGAGATGTATAGTTTGTTTGAATGAAAGATATATCATAGAGGAAGAATTTTCATTTATATATTGTGATATTATAGGATCATTTGAAGTGTATCCTGAGATTTTGAGTGTTCCATGCTCTTGGTATGGGTTCACCGTTAAGCCTTTTGAGCTTGTGTACTCCATTTCCTAAGTCATGTTTGACTCTTATCGGGTCTTAGCAATTAAGGACTAATTTTCCTTGTCCTTCACTTAATCTAGTTTCTTCAAGTTTTTGGTAGACCTAGTTGTTGAGTTGGAATGCCTTGTACCTCACGTTCTTATCATGATATTTGCCTGCTTTATGCTGGTAGGTGGCTATTTGAGCCATTTCTAGGTTATGGACCACTTTAATGGTGTCTAAATTAGCATAAAGGCTGATTTGATTGGTCATTACATCAAAGGTTTATGTTCAAATGTTTAGGAGCTCCAGTTCTATAGATAGGATCGCTTTTGAGCCAAAGGCCAGTTAAAAAGGGGTTTCATTGGTGGAGGTTTTGTGGGTCTTTCGATATCCTTAAAGGATGTTAGGATCTTGTCTGTCTACGTTCCTTTAGCTTGATCTAGTCTTTTCTTTAGGCTGTTAAGGAATGTCTCACTTACGGCTTTCACTTATCCATTAGATTGGGGGTATGCTATGGAGGTGTAATGAATGTTAGCATGATATGCTTCACAAAGGTTGTTGAATTGTTAGTTATCAAACTAGGTTCTATTATCTGTAATGATGATGTGTGGGACACTGAATCTAGTAAGGATGTTTTTGAGGACAATAGCTTCCATACTCTTCTTACTTACTTTGGGTATGACTTTCGCCTTGATTTATTTGGTGAAGTAATCAATGGATACGATTATGTATTGTCATTGGCCAGTGGCTTGGGAGAAAAGGCTAAGTATGTCGATTCCTCATTAAGCGAAGGGCGACAAGTTGGTGAGTGGTTGTAGGTTGATATTTGGTGCATGTTTGATTGGGGTGTATTTTTGGCATTAAAGACAACTTTGCACCATATGCTTTGTATCTTTCTTCATGGTAGGCCAGTAATAACAAAGTTAAAGAGCTTGAATGTAAAGAGCTTGGCTCTTATGTGATTGCTTCATACTCCGCTATGTAATTCCTCTAAGACATTGGCCATCTTCTTTTTAGAGACATCATAGCAGGGGGATGCTATGATTATATATGAGGTTGTCGAGTGAGGTGTAGTTGGTTGCATTATACATTAGCTTCTTCACCTCCTTTAGGTTCCTTGGTACCTTGCCATGCTTTAAATAGTCCCTGATGGGATCTATCTAGCTTGATTCAGTTGTTACTAGGCATATATTTAAGATTTCGTAGTGTTGTTTGTTGGTGCTCCTTTCTCGCATGTACTTAAAAAAGATTCCTTTCCTTTCTTTCTTAATCGAGAATGTTGGTAAAGGTGTATTTTGACAATTTGCTTGCCTTAAAGTTCTCAATTCGAGGAACTTTGTTAATGTTCCATGATAAGATTTCCACGATAAGGCCTTTGACTATGTATAGGTACTTGGTCATACCCTTATCCTTTGCCTTATATTGGCCATTTTAGATCACCAACAAGGAAGCAAAGAAAATTGCTAATTTCTTTACGTTTGTGTCCTTTACTAGTTTGAGGCCATCTATGAGGGCCTCATGTGAGGCTTTTATCCTATATGGTCCATTCAATACTATTTCTTCTCTACTCCCTTATCAGGTGGATAATCCATTGACATGAAGGATCTATATCGGTTTGTCATAATTGTCTCATGTTTCCTCTTCCCTTGTATATTTGACAATGAAATCTACTAATACTTATACCTTGAGGGCTTCGCAGGGATGGTATTAGACTTCATACATGTTGATAACTAGCATATATTTCACCATTAGTCCTGATGCATCCAACCTTTTTAGGATGTTTTGTAGTAGTTAATTGATTAAGACCATAACCTCGTGTACTTCAAAGTACGACTCCATTTTCCTGGTTGCACTATTGTGAGAGCAAATCTCCACTTTGGAGTAGTAAACCCTTGGTCCTTGAAGGATGTGGCTTGTCTAGTAGATGGGTTAGTGCTCCTTAGGGCTTGTTCGTTAACTTAGGGGTATGGATACAACTCTTCTCTAAAACAGGCTTAAGGAGCATGGGTAGTGTGGTTAAGAGCAACTTAAGCTTTCTAAAGGTTGCTTGGCATTGGTCTATTTACTAAAAATTTGAGGGGTTCTTTAGTATTTTGAATAACTCCCACGTACTTGTTTGTGCTCTTTGACACAAATTTGTTAAGCGCGGTTATTCGCATTTGAGGTATTGAACTCTCTTGACCAATTTGGGGGGTTACATGTCAAGGACAGCCTAGATCTTCTTCGAGTTAGCTTCAATCTCACATTAAAAAACCATGAATCTAATAAACTTTTTTGAGCCTATTAGAAAAACACACCTTTGGGGGTTAAGTTTCATGTTAAAGTACCTTAAACTATTGAATGTTTTTCGAAGGTCATGGAGATGATCCTCATGCTGCATACTTTTTATGATCATTTTGTCTATGTAAACCTCCATGTTGTATCTAAGTGAGATTTGAACATTTTTGCCATGATTCTCTAGTATGTTGCTTCAACATTTTTTAGATTAAAGGACATGACTTTGTAGTAATACGTTACGGAGTTTGTGATAAAAGAGGTGTAAATATAGTCTTTTGGTTCCATTATTATCTAGTGGTGGCCTGAGAAGGAGTCTATAAAGCAAGCACATGTTTGGATGTGGAATTGATAAGATGATTGATTTTTGAGAGGGGACAGTTGTCCTTTAGACAAGCTTTATTTAGGTCAATATAGTCAATGCATACGTGCCACTTCTCCTTAGTCTTTTCATTAGCACAACATTAGCTAGATTAGGTATTTTTCCTCTTTAATGAACCCAACTTTTAATAATTTGTGTACTTCTTCTTCTATTACCACTTGTTACTTTATGGCAAAGTGCCTCTTTTTCTGCTTGATAGGTTTGGCATCTTTATTGATGTTAACACATTGTATCCCAAAGTCGAGGGAGAGCTTGACATGTCAAACAGTGACTAGGCGAACACATCTTCATTGGAGCAGAGGAGAGCAATATAATTGATACACATGCACCACTTCTCGTTGGCCTTTTTGACTAGCATAACATTTATTAGGCAAGTTAGGTATTTTTCCTCTCTATTGAACTTAACTTTTAACAATTTTTGTACTTCTTCTTCTATTACTACCCATTGTTTTGCGGCAAAGTGCCTCTTTTTCTACTTGATAAGTTTAGCATCTTTATTGATGCTAAGTCACTTTGTTGCAATGTCAAGAGAGATGCCTAGCATGTAAAATGGTGACTGGACTAACATGTCCTTACTGGAGTAGAGGAGAGTGACAAGCCATTGCTTTAGTTCAATGGGTAGCATCATTCCTATCTTTTTTGTCTACATCGAGATGTATTTCCTTGGTTAGCTTTCCCTGACTTCTCAAACTTAGCGTTCTTGATTATTCTTGGATTGTTCTTGATAAAATGATTGTTCGATCTTCTATGGAAGTTTTAAGCAAAGGTTTCAATGTTCGTCTCAAGTTGGTTGAAGCTTTGAATGCCTTAAATGAGAAGAGGAGCTTCTATGATCCAATGGCTCTTGTTGAAGTCTTCTTTTCTCCTTTAATCTTCATGGATTATCTTTTGGTTTAAATAAACCTAAAGGCTTGTAAATATTAAAAGAAGCCTACTTTTATTATAAATAAACTTAAGAATTATTTAAGCATCCTTAAGGTCTATTAAAACTAAATAAAGCCTAAATGAGCTTAGAAAGACCTTTTTTAAGTCTGCTTTTCATATGCGAAGTAATTAAGTAAGGTTGGGAGCAAAAAATTTGATTTAGTGATCTATATTCCAAGCCTACTAAACTAGACCTCCATTGATTGAACCTACCTATCATTAGTCTTAGAAATCAGGCTATGGGAATAAATTAGGGCAAAAGCTCAATTATAGAAATGACTCTCCGTAAATATAATTCAGAGGTTACATGAAAAAATTTATGAATAGAAGTATATGAGACTTTATAGAAAGTTTAGTTTTAAATTTAAATAGAACTATAGAAACATAGTAATACAATTAATCATAATCAATAAAATATTCTGTAAGTTCATATATTAAAAACCTTAAGATTCAAAATTAGGGAAAATTACTTAATGAGTTCTTATTTGCATATATGATATATACTGGTTTTTCTTTGAAATTTGAGTTTATTTTTAAACAGTAAAATTTTTTTTTGCTAGATTTTGAAACGATTTACATGAGAAAATGAGAAGGCAAAAACAAGTTTCACTCAGTTCGAAGTTGAAATGAGCAAGTTATGAAGGTTTGAAGATCGATACAATTGAACGACATAATTGTGTCGTTTCCGAGAAAATTTAGAGCTTATTTTCAAGTATCACAGTCCAATATATGACCAAATGATATGACTATGTTCTCGGTCGTGTTGCTCTTAGTTTTGAAAAAAAAAAAAGAGAAGCAAACATGAATCATAGACAAGGATATGACTAGTGTCCTCGATTGTGTCAATTGCAACTAACCTATTTTTTTTATCATTTCTTATATAAAGCCTTGTTAGGTTTTTTTTTTTTTTTTTAAGAAAGAACTTATGGACATGACTTTTTGAGAGTTTTTTAAGCCAAGAACATTCAAAAGAGTGAGGAAAAGAGAAAACTTCAAAATTCAACTTTTTGTGAACTTTGTGATTCCTATTTCTAATTCTTTTTATACTTTGATTTAGATTCTTTTTTTATGATGTATAGAGAGTAGATCCTTAGTATCTAGGTCTAATAGAACCTAGATCTACTTATGTGATGTGATTATTATTTGATTAATTTAATTCTTTAGTCTTTTTTTGGTTCAACTATGTATTCTTCATGAGTTAGGTTATTATTTTTGCAGGCAATAATCTAGAATTTGATATCTTATAAGAGAATCGAGAGATTCTTACAAGATTAGATTTAGGCATAGCTGATGAGGGTTATAAGATTAGAAATAATTTACAAGATTCTTCTCGAATTTTGAATTAAAGCGTAAAGAATTCATTGTGCAATAATGCAATCTTAGGTTATGCTATTGAGAATAGATTCTAATAAGTGATTTTAGGGTTAAGATTAATTGGCTTGAGAAAGTGATTAACTTTAGTAGAGAATTCTTTTAGTCAAGAAAGATTAAAAAATAAATTATCTTTAATGGAATTCATATGTTAAATCTAGGGGAAGCAAAGATCTAGATACAGTTTTTTGAATCTTGAAATAGTTATAATTTTATTGCTTTCTTGCTTTAGTTCTTCAATAATTCTTAATTAGTTGTTAATTTAGTAGTTGTTCTAATTAATTTTAGATTCTTCAAGTTTCTTAAACTTGAATTCACTGGTTAGATAATAGAGATTTAGTAAGTATTAGTAATCAAAGTTCTTGAGAGATCGATACTTGGATTGAATCTGCTTACTATAAATTTGATAGGTATGCTTTCTTAACACCAATACTCTCGTAGGAGAAAAAGAAATAAGAAACCTTTTGAATTGGCTAACTTTTGTCTATATAAATCAACTCAATTATCAATTAAGTTGACCACATGATGATTTTTGTTGACCAAGTTGGTTCTCGTTTCTCTTGGTCTTAGTCAATAACATATTAATTAAGTCAACTTAGCTCATTTAATTTGCTAAATACTATTTAAAATAAATTCAAGTTAAGTCAAAGATAAACCTTAAGACAATATACAAAACGGATTGGAATAAATTTAAGAGTGAATAATGGAAATTAATTACTTATATTTATTAAATGTTAGGAACATCTTTGAGACGAAAAGAATAAGTTAAGACTATAGGAAAAATAAGGTGAGTAGTTACTTTACTTACTTGTTGATTGTACTTATAATATGAGAATGAAATGAATCTAATAACCATCTAGCAATAAATAAATTATTTTCACTACTTATGTTTGAGCCTATACCAAGAGTACCAACAATCATAGATTGTGGTTCTCTACTTATTGAGGGTTTAACATTTGGAATAAAGTGACTAATAGTTTAGGCATGGAATCCATATAAGCGAATTGTTGATTGACTAATTACTATGATATTAAGTTGGGTTTTTAGAACATAGTTGTAAACTAATTGTAATGTGTATGAGATGCCATTATGGATAGTTGTAGTCAATAGGTGGCTTGATGATTAATACAAGTGGTAAAACCTAAATGAGACGACTATGGCATTAGTGACAAGATCATATTACTTACATGTGTCATTGATATTATCGATAGATTCACTTGCTCTTCTTTGTTAATTTTTCCTTTAAGCAATTCTTAAGTCAAAAATATAATTTTCACATAAGGATTTCATCTCTTCTTTAAAGTATTCTTACTTCTATTGGTGTTATATGGGTTATTGCTAACATTGTAACTCTTCCCCTTTAGTGAGGATCACATACTCATATAAAGTATACCTTGTGAAAGATCTTTCTCTCATGTAGACCTTCTTAACTTTACATATGCTTCAAGTTTTATCGGTATCAGTAAAGCTCACTCTAATCGATGTGTTGAGCTCCATCATTTGCTTGACTACGAGAGCTTTGGGTGTAAGATTAGTATCCAAGTTAATGGGCACTCATTCGAGGATTTAGACTTCTAAGGCTTTTGTACATTTAACATAGTTTAGTTTTCTTCAAATACAACATCTTTACTTTTGATGACCTTTCTCTTTATTGGAAGTAAACCCTATAACCAGCCATTTGAGGAAAGATCCGATCGATTGAAAGATCCGATCGAACCTAAATTATAAGGTAAAGTTAGAAATATTAGTAAAAATGACCCTGTAAACTTGAATTTAAGAAAATAAGTAATAAAATAGGAGACTATAAAATTTTCAAATTTTAAGTATAATAATTGTTAATTATCGAAAAGGCGAAAAGTGTAATCTTATAATTAATAAATTAGTAGAGATAGATTATATGTATACTAAAAATTATAGAATAACCTAAATAATAATTAGGAATGTTCACATATACCTCACATGTATTTACGTGTAGATAAAAATACGTAAAATTACTTAAATTGGCTAAAAACTTATTAAATCAATTAATTAAAGAAAATTATCAATTAATTAGGAAAAAATCAGAGGAATACGGAATGATGTGGATTTGGTCGTGGCAAGTCAGGAATTGAAGAAGAAAAATTAACCAATCAAAATTAAGCGACAGGAAAGGCAAAAATTAAGAGATTTGGGCAATGTCTTGTTCAATTAAATGCATAATAATTACTACAAAGCTCTATAAATAAGGAAAAAAAATTACAAAGTCATTTGGATCGTTAGAAGTTGGAAAAAATTGAGAGCATCGAAATTGGAAGAGAAAAATTAGGGTTAAGAAAAAAAAATAAGAAAATTGTGCAATTAGGACCTTAGAGGGGAACCGACACTAGACAAGCACTTAGGAGTGGACGGCCACCACCACCACACAATGGTGGTAGCGCTTAGATCGGCCGACAAAGCTACGGTAGCCGGCGGTGGTCGGAGCCATCTAGACCGGTGAGTTCGATTTCCAGCTCAATTTTGTGTAATTTTATAAAAATAGTAAATATTCTAAAATATTTTAGTATATAGTTTTTATGAAAAATATTATTTTGATGAAAATATGTCCCGTGATATATAGTCCTTAAAAAATCATATAAAACCGATCATGTTTCGGTTTAGAAATAAATGACTTTAGGAGTATAGTTTTGAGCACAAAATTTTTGTGTAGACTACTTAGATGATATAGAACAATGCTACGAAGCTTGTTTTCAAAAATTAATTTTCAAAATTTTTAGATAAATTTTAGGCCTTAAAATAAGGCATAAAATGGGTAATTTAGGGTTAATTAAGTAATTAAATAGTTAATTACTAATTTAGTAAATAATTATATGTTTTGGGATGTTGAAATATGATGAAGTATGATACTTGTAACATTTAGGGTGTTAGATGTAATTATTAGGTTAATTATGTAGTAAATAAGTAATAGGGAAAAATAGTAAATTTTAAGTTAATTTTGTAAATTAGGGTAATTAGGTGTAAAATCTGATTTAGAATGAATTTAGACACTTTAAAATGATAATCGATGTTGGGAGATGGTAATTAAAGTGATAAAAATATTAGATGTGTATTATGTACATAATAAGTAATAGTGCATAATACACAATTATTAAAAATACAATAAATAAAAGATATTAGAGTAAAAATTGATATTATGATAATAATAGAAATATACAATAAATCTGATAGAAAACTTAAATTAGGGTAATTATATGAAAAATGTAAGATTTTCTCATAACGGAGGTAAATTTAGTGATTAAATTAGGATTCGAGTATATCATACGGACTAGAACACTAGCTAGAGACTAAAAACGATATTTAGGATATCCGAAGATAATACGATTAATTTCACATTATGAGTCGGAATGATTTTTCTTTTTAGGGTATACGTATAAATCTCTAACAAAAAATTGAGTTAAAAACTTAATTTAAAAATCAATGCAAAAATTAAAACAGAACTTAACACGATTCAAGAAGAACTGTAAAAGACTTAAGACCTAGATAATTAGGTATATTAAACCCTAAACAAAAGATAACAATAAGCGTTATAGGATAAAACCAACTTATAATAGTTATATGAAAAACTGAAACTACGTTTGTATTATAGGGATGATCGGCGATTGCCTGAGTGAGTCGGACCTCGAGTAAGTGAGCGAGGAGTTGAGGTAAGTTGGGATTAATACATTTGCTATATTTTGGAGGCTTGAGATTATACTTGGTTGTGCTTGATAGATAGTTGGTTGTGTGCATGTGCTTGATTATGAGTAATGCTATGTTTCTGTTTGTTGTTCTAGCTTGCATTGTATGAAGCTATCGATCACCCTAAACTGAACTTAACAAAGATATGACTTGTAAACATAAATCGAACCTGCATAGTAACCCATTAGAGGAAACCTAGGATTCTCCGGCCAAATATCGACCCTTTCGAAATGGATAGCGCCGGATGGCATAATAGGTCCCTTCTTCATCTTTAGTCGAACTAATTGATAGGTGAGGAGGTCGCGGTAAGGGTGAAGTCAATGGTTTGAAGGTAGTCGAGGGAGGAGCGGTGTCTCCATTGCACAAGCCTGGGTTTGGTTGTGAGCTGTTGCATTAACGGTAACTCCTTAACCCAGATTAGAGCGAGCACAATTTCTCTAATCTCACGACGAGCCGGATAACGTCGTGCGATGGCATTTGCTTAAACATGCATTGCACCAAATGATTTGGTTGATAACTTTATTTGTGTTTGTGGTGTAGTTTTAAATCCTTCATCCTAACTTATTGAGTTATGGTTGCTTACATCCCTATAGATGTCGTGCAGGTGCTAGCTAAGAAGCGGCTTATAACTACTCTAAAGCTAGCAACTGCTGGATCCTGAGGAGTGAGGAAAAACATTTGAAGAACAAACATATATTTTTAAGGTCTAAGTTTTTATTTTAGAATTTTTCATTTCTGAATAACGTAATAACTAAGAAATATATTACGGCGTAATGTTGTAAACGCTAATTGTAATAACTGAATTATAGTGTATATATATATATATTTTCACTTTTTTAGGTAAATGATTTATTTAAATTACAAACTGTTTACTTCAAAGCGGGTTAGTCGTGGACGCCTTGTGTAGATTTGATCTAGGATAGTGGTTGTAAGACCAACTTTTATCTTAGAATAGTTTATATGGCGGGGCTGTTACGACTTTACTGTTTCGGGGCGTGACATTGGATCTCATAATCCACAATTATACTCTTCATGTGCATAAGCTAAGAAAATATATTGCTTTGTATTCCTCTTATCTTTAGAGATATGAATACATGTTTTGCAATTAAACATTTTTAAATGATCATAGCAAACATTTTTCCTTATATGATAATAATTAGGGTCTAAAACAATGATGGGAACATTCAGGATTGTTCAAGAGGTTAGAGGATAATCAAGTAGTCATGTAGAGAAAATCAGTTGATGAAAAGTTGGTTGAAAGGATGGTGGTCAATCGGTTACTATAATTAATTAGGTAAAGGCGATTGGCTTGTTGACAATCAACCAAAGACTAAGCATATTGCTATTTTTCTACATTTCATCAATTTTTATTTGTTTTATGAATTTCCTTTTTATATGATAGGTAACATCATACCAAAAGATATTATAATTGCAATTGTGTCCTTTAGTTTAGTTTATGTTTTATTTAATTAGGGTCATTCTACTAACCCTAAGAGGCTACTGTTTTAAGTGTTCTTTTATTTTGTATTAAAGAAGATACCCATTATCAATTTATCATATTATTTCTTGTGAGACCTTAAATCAATATTAAAATTTTACTCGTTTCTCTTGATCTTATCGATCAAACTTGTTCTTTTTAGTGTGGCAATCTTATTAATTAGACTAATTGTAAGTTATACCATTGGATATAATTAAAAACTTTGAATCCAATTAAACATGATCAACATCAATTGTATGGTTTTGAAATAAAATCTAGTTTAATAACTATCCATGTACCCTTTATTTTATTTGATTTTATACCCTTAAAAACCCTAAGAATTTTCCCTTATGCATTAAATACATTAAAAACCCTAAAATTTCATATCTTGAATAAGTGAATATTTGCTGCACTTAGAGATAATGCCTTAAGTTGCATATCATATTTAGAATATATAATAAAATAAAAAAATACGCAATAATAATAATAATAAGAAGAAGAAGAAGAAGAAAAGGAGTTAAAGGTACTCCTCAAACCAAACCAGCTCAAGATTGGTTTAAGACGAACCAAATTAGCTCGATTATACCAATTCGGTATTACTTAAAAATATTTTGTAAAATATTTTTCTTTTTATTTAAATTAATTAATTAATTCTAGTTTGGCTGGTTCAATTTTAGAAATAAATTGGACCAACTTAAATGTGGATCGTACTTTAAGTTAACTAAATGGTTTTTTTAAATAGAATACTTATTAAATATAAAGTACTAAATCTATTATAAAACTAAGTAAATCACCCTATAGAATCTTAAGTTAATCAAATATTAAAAATTACTTTTTATTGCATATAAATATGACATTTGAGTTTTTAAGATGGTTCAATTCTTAAGTTCATGATTGTAAAGACTAAGTATATTGTAGTTGTTGCATGTTGTATGTTCTTATTGAATAGTGAATTGGATTTAAAATAAACTTAGCTAATTAAATGCATATAACTTGCTTGTATATGGTTGTTTCAAGTTAGTAGATGACAACTTTGGACTAGATTATGACTATAAGAGTCATATCAATCTCATTAAGTAGTCGATAGGAAAGAATCATGGTTATAATAGATCAATGAGTAAAAGAGGAAATTGTGACTAAAATTATCCGAAGTTATGGGACCTAACAATAACACATTATGGATGGACTGCATTCGTTAATGGTTGATAAAATGTAATCTCCATATGAGGCTATTATGGTTTACGACTTTCAATATCAATGAGATGATGTGTAAGTTCCTAAAATTGTGTTTAGAGTAACTGTACTCAGATTTATTGCCTTTAGAAAAATTTATTCGATTGAATTTAAACTTTACGACTAAATTAAAAAAGTTAGTTAAAGTGACCAAGTGAAGTTAGATTATAGAAATAATGACCTAGAACCATAATTTTGGGCTTATAAGTATAATTATTTAATATAGCGTAAAACTCGTTGAAATCCTGAAAACTGAGCCAAAAATGCGACGAGACCTTAGAGATAAGTCGTTTAAGCTATAAAAGAAAATGATATAGCATAATATACTACATGAATATATATATATATATTTTCATGAATATATATATTTTCGTATATATAATAATTATACCCATAAATTAACTTAAAAACTTAAAATTATATTAAATAAGCGATAAATTCACAAAATTAATTAGAAAATATATCTTAAAAATAAAAGACACGATAGAAACATAATCATATGTGTATAATTACATATTATGTGTACCATACATACAGGATGTATATACGTATATTAGTAAATATACAAAATATTAATAAAAAGGGAAATTGTATAAAACTTCTCTAAACTTTGGCTTAGGTGTGAATTCTCCCTTTAAATTTTCAAAGTATAGTTTTTTGTCTCTAAATTTTCATAAATCGGTAAAATAACACCTATGGTGAGAATAACCCCTTAAACTTTGATTTTCGCTTTAGAGAGTTTTTTGCATTTTTCTCTTAATATATAATATTAATAATTACACAAAAATCAACCAAACCTTATCCAAATTGCAAGATAAAAATGGGAAATCAACTGTAGCATCCTCACAGCAATTGAACTAGATGATTTAAAAGCAAAACCTTCAAGAATTGACACCTCCTTCTATTGATATTTTAGGAAAATAATAAAATAAATTACTTAGTTATTATAAAAAATCGTCACTGCCTAAATCTAGCATAAATACAACTTCAAGATATTCATTTAGATACTTTAGGAACATAGGGTACTTAGAGAAAATCAAAGGAAATTAGAAGAAAATAGGGGAAAAAATAGAAGAAAAATAGGGAAGAAAGCTGCATTGGTCGCATTCCCAACCAAAACCACCACCTGACAGCAAACCTCATTAGCCACTAAAACTTACCTGCCATTTAGCACTTCTGACACACCCTCATCGGCCATCGACTACCTTTGCTTTGACGAACAATGAGTTCTTAATTTTGCCTCATTTATATTTTATTTTCTAAAAATAGTAAATTGATAAGGAAAATTCTTAAAAAAATCATTCTTAGTTATTTTTAGGATGCTATCATGTTGTAATTTTATTTTTGCAAAATTATGAATATTTTATAAACTTAACAAATTCACTATTCATCATAATTTTCAAATCTAAAATAAATATATTAAATGATATTATTTTGAGTTGAAATTTTTTTTTTGTAGAATACATATTATATCTAGTTAATTGCTATTTAGCCCAATTTTGATTTCATATGTGTTTAGTGTTTATTGTATTTTTTGACCCTAAAAATGGCTAAAAATAGGGCAAATTATAAGATAAATTGATTTTTGTAAAATTAATTGATGAAATTGATGTCCAATGACTTCTGGAGACTTGTGATAATGTCAGGACATGTTAGAAATAATTTGGTATAAATATAATATTATTTGTTTAACTAATCATAAATTAGGGGTAAAAACATAATTATATATATAGGTGATAAACTCGATAGTGTGAACCCACTTGCTGATTCAATTTCCTTTATTTTTATGAGTTTATATAAATTTTTATAGAATTAATTAGTGATCCTAACTATTTATTATAAATTTTTGTAGTTAAATAGCTTAATTTAGGGACACTTTTAACAAAACTAAGCTAAAATATGATAAATATTAAAATAAATCCTATACATATACATATTAATCAGGTCTGATTAGAGTGGGTTTTTATCATATTTTATACCATCATATGACCTTGGTTAGGATATATGCGAGTTATGGCTAAAAATTACATATATTATTAAGCTATTTTAGGAAACTATTAAAATATAGTCTATTTGTATAATATAGACATAATATGACAATGCTTGTTATAGGGACATATATGTATAATAGAAACTAAAAATACCCTTTAAAAGTCATCTCTTGAGATAGAGCCCATATTACATATTGTTGAGTTCTTACGAACCTAAGGATCCTACTTTTACTAAAATTGAATAATCTTAAGTAATATAATCAGTATTTCTATAATATTATGAAAATTTACATACTACGATAACTTTATCATAATTAAAATATAACTTGATTGATTAAAAATATATTTCGATATGATAAAAAAGATATATTATAAGTAGTAATACAACTACATATATTATTAACGCTCACTAACTTAATACAACTTATATAATAAAATTATAATAAATACATATTTAAATAAAACTATATTCCATCATATAAGAATAATAATATACTTTAAATATATATATATATATACTTATGTATATAACTTTACAATGATATAAAGAGTAGATAAAATTCTAACGTTTTCGTAACTCTTATGAAAACTAAATTTAGGTTTTTGCATAAATATAAGGTCTCTCAGTGAGTAGAACGTTGACAGTACAAGCCTACCATAGTGAGTGTCAATATAAGTAAGTCGGGATCGTGGTTTTACCGTTTATTGAGATACTATATCAGAGTATTTGGAGGCTTAAGAGTACTTTGATTGTGGTTGTAAATTAGCTGTTTATATGTATGCTATGTGTGTGATTGGTATTCTATTTGTAACAGGAGTTGAACTTTTTGGCGTGTTATCTTGCATGATTTCATAATAATTTTATATGTCAACTTGTTTAGCCACCCCTAAAAAGAACTAATAGTGATCTGACCTCTAACATAACTGGACATATATAACAACTCGTTAGGGGAATGATTAGGTGTGTTAAACCAAATACTGACTCCTTTCGATAAGGATAGTTGAAATGATCATTTCGCTATTCGCTATCCTTAGTTGAACTAAGTGATAGGTGAGGAAGTCGTGGTAAAGGTAGGGCCATGGTTCAAAGCTTAGGTTTGGTCAAATTTGAGTTGCAATAAACTTAATCTTGGTTGGAGAGGATATAATTTCTCTAACCTTATAATGGATTGGCTAACATTATGTGATGTTTCAAGTGATTGATTACATTGCATTTCATTATAATTAATAACCTTGTTTGTGATTGTATAGTACTCTTCTATCTCCATCCCACTTACTAAGCTAGTTGTGCTTACATCTCTATAAACTCTTTTCCAAGTGACGAGTAAGAGTTCAAGATGAATAGATATCATTACCCCTAGGTTAGTGCGTAGTTGGCCTGGAAAGTGAGGAAAGTATAATCTATTAAATTTAAGTTTTTGGCTTTTCTTTTTATTTTGAGAAAACTAATTGGGAATCCTTAGGATACCCACTAGTTTCCTATTTGATTGTAAATAGACTTCAAGACTTGTGGTTTTTATAAACTCTTATTGTAAATTATAACTCTATATATGAAATGCTTTTATAAGCACTGCTGTATTATCAGATAATAGGTTGTCTTGAATAGCTATTTTGAAAAGCTATATCACAGGTTTGATTATTGATAGGTGTCAAACTAGATGCTTTAAGCCGATTAAGTCGTATATGCCTTGTATGGGTTGTATCTACGACAGTAGTTGTGAGGTCAATTTCTATTTTAAATTAATTTACATGATGGGCTTGTTACGACTTCTCTTATTTAGGGTGTGACATAATGTTTTTTGATGTTGTGATCTAACCATCACTTAAAATCCTTTGAATGCTTATTGCGGTTAGACTCAAACCCCTCCATTGCCTATTGTATTTAATTGAAGTCATGAGTTACTCTGTGTTAGGTATCTCTCATGAATTTTGATGATAACAGAAAGAGAAGAATGCTAATGTACTAATAAGTGCACAGGTATTCAGACAGTTTTTCATATTGTTTAAATTATAAATCAAGTTTTATTTAGAGACTTACTTAGAAGGTTGGAATCACTTGAAAATGAAACAAGTCTGAAAAGTATTCACAGAATATTTTAGAAGCTCATTTAAGAAGAGTTAGTACAGTATACAGAAAGTTCTTTAGAGATCTTGAAGATAAGTAAATTGAGATATCTTTAGAGAGTTATTCTAACAATTGAATGGGAAGAATGAATTTGAAAAAAATAAAAAGATGTCAAATTTGAAGTGAACAAGGCCTAGCTTTAGTAGATTTGGTGTATTAGGGAAATACACTTAATTCCGTTTCACTTAAGTTAGAATACAGGGATTATTTTCATGGGAATTAATTTTTGGAGATAATTAAATAACAAGAAAATATATAAGATCGGATAAGGATGAAGTCGAGTTTGAAAACTAAGGGGTATCAAATTAAAAACTCAAGGTTATTTGGAGTTACAAATTAAAGTATATCCATTAAGGAGATATGATCGAGATAAGATCGGATTCAATTTCAAATTCCAAGATTTTCTCTAAATATCTAGGAATTATCTTTGAATGTTGAGATTGGATAAACATAAGGCAAATATAATCTTTAACAATCTAGCCATTGAAGGACTACTATATAAAAGAAGAGACAATTCAAAATATTGAACACAATTATGAGAAGAAAAAAAAAATATTACATACTAATTGTGATTATTGCTTACTATCTGAAAAAGCACAAAACACTTATTAAAGACTGCTTCAAAGAGTTGAATTGAAGCTGCATATTCAACAATCTTCATCTCTGTTTTCGTACTAAACTATTTGAGATTTATATTGTTGTTCTCAATTTTGTTTTGTAAACATTTTTTAGTGTTATTTGAGAGAAATTTGATTATATTCTATAGATCTGTAATTAGCCTACATTGTAAAGAGGCTAGATAAGTAGAGTAGAGAATTATGAAGGCCAAGTGTAGCAGAAACTTGTGAACTTTTCTTGATTTTTTTTTGACACAAAGGATCAAGTGGAACAGCGTTGGTGAGGAAGACTGGGTTCCCAACAATTGAGCTGGATGATGGCAGTAGGCATAAGGTCGAAACTCTTTAAATCTTGAGCCCGATTTTTTCCTTCCTATCTCTTTTAATTTGAGTTAGTTATTTGTGTGTTAAATTATTATAGACTGTTCATCAAATTAAGTTATTAAGAGAGTTAATTTCAATCTACATTGAAAAAAATTTCAAATTTTTTTTAAAGATATCAATTCACCCTTCCTCTTGATATTTTATACGAGACTAAAACTCTAGATTCCTAGATGTTGGAATTCCGTTGTTTTCTATTTTACTTAATAATTATCTTTAACAAACTTTTATTGTTGTATTATAACTAGATGTGTATGCAATGTGGTATAGAGTATGTTTATGTGGCTACTACATACTAGGTTTCATGATTATTCCTTTGGAATTCAATATTTCTAGTGTTGTTGTGTATGATGATGGTTTATTTGATGAGCATAGAGGCAACTTTTATGTTAGGGACTAAGTCAACACTAGTAAGGGTATTTATGACATTAATTTTGTTTACACTGCTGCAACTTATGATGTTGGATTTCGGTACATGGACTTTGTATATCTTAGACAATTATGGATTTTATCTTATATAATCTTTAGTAAAATGTTTTTTCCTCAAACAAAGTTAATGAGAGATTTATGAAAATTAAAATTCTATAAAACTAAAATAATATGGTTTTGTGGCATTAGTAAGCTTTACATATTTTACTTAAATAGGGCACATGATGGCTATCATTCCCTTTTAGGTTTGAAGGCATAACAAGATATGTTAGATCTTTTCTAGATCTCTACTTTTACTTCTCTATCTCTCTTGCTCAATAGCAACCAGTGTTCACATGTTTGAATTTATGACATGCTTATTTCATTTGGTTCTTCATTTATCAAACTATCTGTAGTCATTTGCATGGTTATCGTACTATCCAAAGCTAAATTGCTAATAGATTTCATGATCGTCTCCTAGCAATCTAATAGAAAAATTAAGGAGATTAAAGCTTGCACTTCATCATAAACTCTAATTTTATGGTAGTAAGTTGATTAATTAGACTTTAAAAGCCACTCAAGTGCTTTATTACCCTAAAATCGTCTCCATATTTCTTGCTCACAACTATTCTTGTTAAAGGAGCCTTATTTAATATGGTTTACATATACATGAAGTCCAATTTTCTCTATAAATTGTTTGCTTGAGTTACTTAAGCAATATGATGATATGCACCATTGTTTACCCATTGATAAATGTAATTAATATTTTTTAATGCATAGTTTTGCAATCATCATTATATATATCTTTTGGCTTTGCACTAATACCACTTGATGATGCATATAAATCTTTAAAATACAAAAGATCCTCCATCTTAAATTTTCCATATCAAATAATTTAATGATGCTAATTTTATCATGACACTAGTTAGCTTTTTCATTTTTATCACACAAATATTACTCAAGCAAACAAGGCTTAAATATTAAACTAAGCTTTGACACAAATTTTTATGAAATGATGCTTAAACTATTATATTTTTAATTAATCATTTCCCTCATATCATAAAATGGAAGCAATAAAAATAGAAGTAAAAGAACACTAATATTTATGGGGAAAATTAAAATAGAAAGGATCAAGGGATTGTACTAATGAAAAATTTCCATTTTAAGAAAAATAAGTTAAAAATATATCTTTCCTTGTACTACTACAGGTTATACAAATACTCAATGCTTGGATAACATAGCTATACAAAACCTAAATTAATTAAAATGAGATTTCTCGAAATTGTTGAATAGAGATCCAAAACTTAGATTTTTTTTTTTTCAATTGTCTTTTTCTCCTTGATTCTGCACACTTCTCATCTCATTCCCTTTCTCTCTTTATTTAGTTTGTAGTGTTCTGGCTTTAATGATGTTTTAGTCATTGACTATCATCATTATCTCTCCAATGATTCCTATTTCAAAATGGCTCTTAGAGCTATGTATATGCAAGGACTAAGGGGCTAGCATTTCACCATCTAACTTAGGCTATTAGGTTATTTCATTTAGTTGATTAAAGGAGGCCTCACATGCATTTTGACCTACATAATAAAATCTAGTATCATCGAGCATTATGCATGTAAAGACTTCTACAATCCTACATCTAATCACCTGATCCATTTCGTGCATTTAATAAGTATATTTTAATGATTTAAACGATGAGAGACTAGAAATTAGAAGTTTTTATGAATATTTGATTGTCAAATAAGAAGTAAAAAGATGCCTTTTAGAGGTTTTCCTTAAACAAAACTTCTAAAGAATATAGCTTTTTACCCTTTAATTACTATAATCCTACATTGAGAATGAAAAATATCATGTAGGAAGCTCTCCACAAAATAGATATATCACATTGAAACAAAGTAAAACGATAAAATTTAATCTAGAAGATTGATGAAACCTTTTGTTTGAACTCACTGGCTTCCTTTAATCGCTCTGTAGCTTATCATGAAATGGTAGATGAAGGACCTAGGATATAATAGCTAGAAATAGGAAGAAGAAAGGTACTAAATGCCTTTAAGGAAAAAGAAGTGTAGGAGGATTGTAAATCTGAAGGTGGAAGAAGAGAAAGGGAAGGAAAAGAGATCTAAAGATAGAGAAAGTGTGATGAAATGAGAGGAAGAATGTAGGTGTTGGTGTGGTAAAGGTACAGCTAGTAACGTAGTAGCCTCTTTTGGAGTTCTAAGGAGTTTTTTTACATTTATTTTACAAAGAAAGGAGAGAGTAAATAAAGCTTTGTTAGATGACTCTAACTAAAAAAAATAAAAATAAAAATAAAAGCTTACCACAACAATAAAGTGATAATGTGAATTCTCTCTATAATTTTTCTTAATTTACAAATTAATGGTTGGGATTGTCTAAATTTTTGCAATGTCATGTGATGTCATCGTATTTCTTATAATCTTAAGCATTGATTACATGTGGTAACATCTTAAGAGAGTAAATGGAGGGAAATCGAAAAAAGTAACTATAGAGGATCCATTTTAAGCCCCCCTTATACTATAATGGACAAACATGATTCTTAAAAAAATTAGAGATGACTCAAACAAGAATTCCAAGACTTCAATTGGGAAGAGTTTGATGATTAAGTATACTAAGCCTTTGGTTGAGACCCTTAGTGGCTCAAGCAAATAATAGAAGTCCTATTGAGATTAGATCTTAAAATCTATGACTATCCCTAATATATATGCATGGAACTTTTTTAATTGTAATTGGGTACTCAAGCAAAGTTTATATAAGTTTAAGATTCATAATTTTTTTTTTTTGTTCTAAGAGAATAAATGCTATTTTAGACAATTTATTTGGAAGGATCAAGGAAGAAGGTGCTAAGGAGTTGTTACTTCTTGTTCCTCCAATAGATATATTAACCTTGTTAAAGAAAAAATGTTTTGGTGTAAATAATAAGGACAATTATAAAGAACCTAATAGTACGATTTATAGGTTGTATGCCTTATTTTTTAAATGTAGTCATCTACATATTTTCTTTACATTCATATAATTCAAAAATAACTTTAAAAAAAAGAAAAAAATTTTTATTACAACTAAAAAATCATAATCCATATTAGTAACTTAAGTAAGGAGAATATGGCTATTTAATCAAATTTATAGAGCAGAACTCCCTTGTTACATTGTATATGCGTTAATAAGCTTTAATACAAAGGATAGATCTCCCTTATTACACGAAAGAAGCTAAGGGGTAATTTTATTCATTAGCTTCAATTAAGTTACAAAATGATAAAAATAAACTGTTCTATCTTAATTCACCCAAAAAAATAGGGAGGGAAATGGTGAGAGTCAATTAATCATATACTTTTTATATACCTTTTTAAACCATTTACCCTATTCTTTTATCATAACATAAGGTTGCTCTTGAAAGAATATTGTAAAAGTCCTACTTTTCCAAAAACCTTCTATATCTAATCTCCTCTTTTAGATTAATTCATCGGTTAGGATTCTTAGTAAAGCAAAAGCTTTTCAATATATGTTAGGGTAAATATTTTGAAAGTTTTGTAATAGATAAATTGCAAAGCCTAACAAATAATAATTTTACCTAACTAGAACAGCTTTCAAGATGTAGTAACTAGAAAATTTAGCTCTCTTCCTATCGCAAAGATCTCTCTTCTCTTCATAGGAAAAGATTCATCTTGAATGGTGATGATCTGGGTATTTTCCTCTAAATCATTTCTTTCCTTTTTAGTCATAATCTATATTATTTTCCTATCGCTATTTATAGTTTTAGATTTGTTATTGTTTTTATATTAGGTTTTCATATTGTGCCCTTTGGTTGATATCGTCTTGGTTTGTCATATCTATATCTTTCTTTTATCTTTTCATAGATTTATCCATTGTTTGTTTATATCTCTTGTAGGTGTTTTCACTCTTTTCTCTAATCTTTTAGAATTTTCATTTTATGCAGCTTTATTGTTGCTCTTGATCTTTTTGTAAATGAAAGACCCATTCAATCGCAATGATGATAACAACAAAGCCATTGGGATTGTTGAGTTGGAGGCTTCGACAAATAAGAATTTTTTTTGTTTGGCATATAGAATTATTGTAGACAAGCCTATGAATATGAATATTATAGTATCTATTTTAAGGAAAGCTTGGGATAGATTTGGTGCAGTAGAAGTCTTACATTTAAGGAATAATTTGATTCTAGCGACATCCAAAGTAGAATTGATCCT
This sequence comes from Lumnitzera littorea, assembly GCA_024138015.1. Taxonomy (NCBI): domain Eukaryota; kingdom Viridiplantae; phylum Streptophyta; class Magnoliopsida; order Myrtales; family Combretaceae; genus Lumnitzera; species Lumnitzera littorea. The sequence goes on from JAMXBB010000011.1 coordinate 26,300,900, forward strand.
TAAAAATATATTAGATCTGGATCTATGATATGAGGTTTGGTGTTGTCTTGTAGTTATGGAATGATAATAAGAAAATTGATGAGTTATAATTATCAATTGTTAAATTTTGGATTCAAATCCATGGTTTGGCATAAAAAATGACAACCATTCAAAATGCTTCAAAGATTGGGAGTAAGGTTGGAAAAGTTATTGAAGCAAAGAATTGTTTGATGATAAAACGTGATTTTATACACATATGAGTTTTGCTTGATATTTCTTCCCCTATTATTGATGGTTGTTGGATTAGGAATCTTGATTGTGGCAAGAGTTAGATTTAGTTTGAATACGAGGTTTTGTCTAATTTCTTCTATGCCTGTAGAATTCTAGGATATCTTGAAAATTCATGCCCTTCTAAGAACAACAAAGGTTTTGTCATAAATATTTGAAGGCTGAAATTCGAGTTTTGGCAGCAAAGAAAGTGGCAAACATTGTACTAATCTTTGGTAGTGATGTTATGGTTATGGATAATGTAGAAGGAGAAGGGAGGGAGATGGATTTAGTTAGGAATGATTCCTTTGTTAAGGAAGGTGAGTTTTCATCAGTTAAGGACAATTAAAATAAGATATCTCTTGCCATTTCGAGTCAACGAGAGTAGTAGAGTCAAGGAATTCTTTCCCTTAACATTAAAGAAAATTTAAGTAGGAAAAATTAAAATTCTTGTCAAGACCCCAAATTATCTTATATGTTGTTATAGAGCCTTCTGGAGTGTAGTTTAGCAATTTCCCCTCAAGAGTTAAGACTTTTCAACTCAATGGGCTTATTAGATGTTTTGAGAAACACCTTAAACACTTCACCCCTAAAAATAGAAGCCTCGAATGGTAAACTCATTTTCGAACCTTCTTCCCAAGATAAACCCTTAGATTCTTCTCTCCTATAGGCTCCAATATAGATTAAACACTCACATAGCTTTTCTTCCTCAAATTGTCATAAGGTTCAAGTCCTAAGTTCCATTAATATTGACCTTAACAACCATGCATCTATTAAAGATCCAAAAAGCAATGCAGCTTCCTTAAATAAGTCCTAACCTCGAGTGCCATTAATATTGACTCTAGTTGTTTCGAGTTGAAACTTAAGTGTTTGAATCTCAATCGGTTCCACCTAATGACATACCGAGTATTAGTTGCATGCTTTGTTAAGCTAATATATTGATCACAAGTGAATCGAATGGCGATACAGATGTGGAAAATGAATAAGTTTGTGAGGACATTGTTGAAGTCTTTGATGATACTGATTTAGATGATGGTATTCGTTGGTGAGGGGTAGCTTCAGTATGTAGATGAAGCTTAAGGGTTGAGTGGGAGAAATGATTGGAGGCATGGGTTGATTGTAGATGTGGATGCAGTTAGAAGTTCAAAACCCAAGCTGTTTCACATGACAAGTGTTGAGGATTGACTCATATCAGCTGAGGAGATCACAAACTATGGTGATTGGAGTTTCAGTGATGAATTTAAGGTGGGCATGCAGTTTCAGAAGAAGGAACATATACAAAGGGTTGTAAAGACGCATTATGTTTTGAACCATCATGATTTTGTAGTAAAGGAGTTCAACAAGAGAGTTTGGTCTATTAGATATGTTGATTGGGAAAAGGGTTGCAAATGTTAGCTATGAGCATGCTAAAAGGGTGTTTTGTGATAACATGGTTTGTAAGCCTACATACGGGCATGAATCTTACTATTAGTTACGAGTACCCTTAATTTGATTTAACTACCTTGTCTCACTATATTATTAAGGAAGTATTGGATATACTGCATACATAAAGAGAGTTTGGAAAGCTAAGCGCAAAGAGATTGAACAGGTTTATGGAAAGTGAGAGGAATCATATGGATGCTTCCACATCTATTATATGTTATGCGACACCAATTCGAGTACCATGGTTAAGTAGAAATGTCGAGATAGCGACATTGTAGGCTATGTGTTCTTAGATAGAGTGTTGCGAGCCTTTGGATTGTATATAAAGCCTTTTTACATCAAAGGTACGATACCTCCACTCACACTTACTGTATCAGTTATCTAGCAATGTCTCTTTTGTAAATAGTTAAACCAATTGATTTGTTCTTTTTAGGCCTATCAATACCATTGATGGTACATTTTTCTATGGGAACTACAAGCATAAGTTACTTATAGCGACTAGACATGACGGTAAAAATCATATCATCCCTTTAGTATTTGCACTGGTCAATGAGGAATGTTAGGATAGTTAGGACTAGTTCTTGAAGTGTGTTCTCATGTATGCGATAAAGGACTGTACGAACATATGTTTGATCTTCGACCATCATGTTAGAATATGGTCCTTAGTTGAGAGATAGAATGTAGTGTGGCCAAATAGTTGGCCATGGTGCTAGTGTATCTACCACTGTTGCTAGTAACTTCAATCTCCAGGGTAAGAATAAGGAATGCAAAGAGTTAATTAAAAAAAGTTACGTACTAGTTGAACTGGCAAATTTTGCGCATATTACAATAAGGCTAAGATGATAAGTCCTCACATTGGAGTATACTTCAAAAAATTGCATCCAAGGATGTGGACCCTAGCATATGATGATGGAGCTTGTTCTGGTCATGGGACTAGAAATTTTATTGAGAGTTATAATAGTGCATTGACAAATGCTAGGAACTTTCCTATTGCAATGTTAGTGAAGAAGACCTTTTATAACTGTAACAACTATTTCAATTAATGCAAGATCGAGATATCGAATTAAATGAGCATGGGTAAAGTGTTAACAAAATATGCTGAGAGAATGTTTGATAAGTGGCACAAAATAGCTAATTGCCGCCATGTTGTCATTTTCAACTACAATGAATAGATATTCGAGATTATAACTGCTTCGCGCCCTACCATATATGGTTAAAAGGGGGGAAATAGCCACACCATTGCACTGAGGACTCACCAGTATACATATAATAAGTGGCAAACATATAGGATTTCAAGGTCTCATGTAATAGTAATTGTGGGGAAAATGAGCATGGATTATGCAGCACATGTTGGTCATTGGTACACATGGCAAAATCAGCTACATGTGTACGTAAGTTCTTACATGCCCTATGCTAACAAGTCTAATTGGTCTTTGCTTGATATTCCTATGTGACACCTGATTAAAACCATAGATAGAGTTAAGAAACATGGGAGGCCTTAGGAGAAACAATTCCAAAATTAGATGGATATTTAAGAGAAGCCTTTGAGGTATACTTATGGACTATTAGATGAGGACAGACATAATAAGAGAAGATGTCTACAACGAGGCTGCCTATCAACATTGAATGGATCTACTAGTACACTTTATAGTTTTTACGAACGATCTGTTAATAGTTATCTTTTGTTTGCAATTTTTTTATTCCCTTACATGTTATTCACACTTCTCAATGGTCTTGTACCGAACAAATCCTTACCATTTCATTATAAACATGCAAGTGTAGATGGATCTAGGATTAATTGATAGGTTACTACTTCAGTTGTAGCCATCCCACAGGTCTAGGTTGCTATGGAGTAGTCAGGTAATGTCAAATGAATTGGTTAGCAGCTGTATGTTCATTTGCTATATTTCTTGTAACATGGTTTCTTTTTCCTAAATCACAGGAGAATTATTAGCTCAAGTGTTATAGGTTGGAGATGATCTTTAGATGAAGGAATAGGGAGGAGATATTGATAGATCCATCAATGATCCCTTAATTCGAGTAGTTGGGTTTTATTGGTGTAAGGCAAGTGCCCTTCATACAGCTCAACTGGCACTCGATTAGCGCCTTAATGGAGCGTTAGAGGGAGGAGACAAATACAGTTCACTTCCATATTAGTAAGATGGTGGTTATAAACAAGATATATCTTTACTCATCGATCTCCCTACCGATTAGGTTAATATGATGTATGCCTTCACCTATTAAGACTTCGCCCATTTAAGAGTGCTATTAAAGGTGGTCAAGTGGAATTGTCCTAGTTGAAGGACAATTTCAGTAAGTTGCCATAAGATGTAGATGACATTACAATGCAGTGTACACTCGAGCCTATATCATCAGTTGATTGGAGGGGTACTTTTCTCAGACAAGTCGAATAATTTAGTATACCTCATGTTCCTCTCTCTCCTTTTAGACCTTACTATAGCTAAGTGTTATGCTTGGGATGCGGCATGCTTGGCATGGCTTTATCACCAGTTGTGCATTACTTCATGGATGGATACTGAAGAGATTAGCAAGCCTTTGGTGATACTCCAAGTTTGGGCATGGGAGAACTTTCTACACATCACCCCTCTATGCCGCCAGATTGCAGCAATGGTGGACGATTAACTAGTGATAAGTCAATGGGAAGCGGACTTTGATGTAATGGAGTTTCCCATGCATGTAGTGGACTAATATAGAGATGCCTTTGACTAACAATGTCCACAGTAGGTACTTATCTTACAAACTCGATTACTTTTACATTCTCAAATTTTTAGTTACTACATATTCTGAATCGATGTGTTTTCGGGTGGTCTAGATACCTTATACACATGAGGACATGGCCAAACTAGCATGAGTATTATCAGGATAAGAGTGATATTTGACTAGCATGAGGACATGGCCATCCTTAAAGTGTTAGTTACTTCATATTATGAATCGATGTGTTTTGAAGTGGTTTGGATACCCTCATATATGAGGACATAGCTATACTAGCATAGGTATTATCGTAATAGCAGTGATATTTGCTTAGCATGGGTCCTATTTATATACTTCCACATCATCAAATTCTACTATCTGGACCACATGACTCAATAGTTTTGCAGGATCCAAGAGATCCCTACTTATCTAAACACGTCACAAGTTCTATAAGATATCAAGTTGAGAGGCTGGATGAACATCAACTAGATTATTACCCATACGGCTTGATTGGAGCAATAAGCGGACAACCAGAGCAGGATTATTTAAATTCAACTATCACTAGATGTAGCTCTAGTCTATTTACCTTCGTACTAAGCCAACAGGTCACCTATCAATATATCGACAAATTCGAAGCCTCTTAGGTATACATGGTATGCATCCATGCCTACTTCTTGTTATTACTCCTTCAATTGTGTCATTATATGCTAATTGCACCATTATTTTTTACTTATGAGTGGATTTCATGTATAGGTTGCCTTAAGTGTCATATAAGGATATTATAGCCAAGCAGTTGGGCCTGAACGACATCATCTAATAGCTTAAGGGTATACATCTAGGCAACTTACTTACCTAGTCTGCATATGGAGCATAAAGACTCCCTACTAGACGAGTCATATCACAAAGGGCGACGTTGAGGCCATGGATGTGGATGGAGTAGAGGCTGAGGATGTAAATAGGTCAGTTTGGAGATTTGAGACGATCAGTCCCCTCGCACGACTCGCCCCCTGCGTCTCCTACAACACTTCCTTTCTAATTTCGCGCATTGTTTAAAGAGGCCATTAGTAGTTAGATTCAAACTCTTGTTGCTCCATCTAAGAGATGACTTGGAGATCATGATACAGACATAGGCGAGGGAGTCATGTAGGTTGACCCTACTCCAGTTCCTATGCACTATACCCACTCTGGTGCCTTTTTAGGGGATGGATCACAAACACATAGTTGGATGCAAGTCAGTAGTGTAGCCTCACCTTGATATAGATACACCTGAGACGCGTACATGCAAATGACATAGGCAATAGTAGATTTTGATTATTTGTAGTTACTAAACATTTTGATTGTGTATACACCTTATTTTTGCCCCATTTTATTTGTATTTTTATTTTGAAATTTTTAGAATAGGGTAAGGGGTCCTAACATAAGAAAAAATACGATAAAAGTAGAAAATTCAGAAAAATATAAAATAATAGAAAATTTTAGAACATTACAAAAAATAAAGGAATATAGGATTCATGCTTTAATTATTTTTATTTTCATTTTTTATTAAAGAAAAAAAAGGAAAGGGGAAATAAGAAATAGAATAGGATTTTTTAAAAATAGCTTTAGTATTTTTTTTTTTGGGCTTTAATTAAATAAAGGAAAATTTGGGCCTAAACTTAGATTTAAATATAGCTAAAGCTAGCTTAGTCCATATATGTAATTTAAATGCATATATGGATAAGGTATAGGTTAACGACCTGATGGTAATATACATACACAAACACAAAGGAGACTTAGGTTCGAATCCTACTAAAGGCATAAAGTGCCTTTTGTTTTTGTAAGACCATAGTTGCTACGTATCAGCATGTTACTAGGCCACGAGTTTATTGTTAACATTGGCATAACCTGGATGGACCGATGAGACAATGTGGTGCCATGTTAACACCCCTATGTTGCATATGACACGTCATTTGACATTGCTATGTCATTAGCCATGTGTCATTTCGAGACAGGTGGTGTGATGCCATTTGAACCCACAGCTGAAGTGGCATAATGTTAGTGCCATGTTAGCAGCTCTTTCCCTTTTCCTAATTTTCCTCTTAAATTATGCACTTTCTCTCACTAGTTAGCCTAATTCTACATCAATTTCGAGCCCCTTTAAACTACAATTTCACTAAATTAATGGCAAAATTGCAATCTAGGCATGTCTTAGTTTCGATTTTGCTTAAAATCCGGTCTACATTTATGATAGTTCACATTTGAAATTGGATTGAAAAATTGAAAAAAAAAATTCAAGTCAAAGTTCATTAATGCCATTTAATTAGATTTTCAAGTCTTTCCTAGCTTAACTGGTGATATATTAGTATAAAAAAGAGCTTCTACATCCAAATCACACATGATTCTCTTACTCCTAATCTCTTAAACACACTTACGATGTCTCTCTCTCTCTCTTTCGACCTTACCCTCTTTCTCTAGAAATTGTTCGAGCTTAAGACCTTTTGAGCAAAACTGCCATGAGCATACTCCTTACACTCCCAGCTTTCAGCCCATACCACTCATGAAGCTCACTATGCCTCCTAGCCACCGCAACCAACACCCCATCGCCAAACCTTCACCCACCACAAGCTCCACTTCAAACCACCACCTCTACCAGTTTTTGACCGAAATTAATATTACAACTAAGCTCATGGCATCTAAGAACTTAGAACCTAGCACTCATTCAACACCTAGCAAACACTAAGATATGGCCACCAAAACCCCATTTATCAATTAAAATCGCATGAAAATTTCCTTACTTGTTCAAAAAACCACTCGAAACCACCATCGTTGTGCCCTCCAACGCTATTGCTTCCTTCTCTAATGTAGTTAGGTTGTTTGATTCAAATTTGACTTGGATCCAACCTGAGACCTAACTCCGCTCCAGCTATTCGACTCGCGTGTTCCCTTGGTCTAACCCTGTTTCTATTTTAGCTCTTTTTTATATATGTATATATATATTATTATTTTATTTACTTATTCTTGTAAATTGTAATTGTATTGTAACTAAAAAAAAAAAAGAAGAATTGAAGAAAAAAAGAGAAAAGAAAAGAAGAAAAAAAGAAAAAATAAGAAGAAGAAGAGCTTAGTTTATTTTTATTTTTTTTAATTTCTTCGGTTATTACATAAATAAAGATAAACCAAAATAAATAAGCAAAAAAATAAAAATCATTTTATCACTTAAAAAATCAATTTTCAAAATAATAAAAATAGAATGATCCATTTTCTAAATTAGGACCTCTTTTAGAACTTTTCAAAATAAAAATAAAATAAGTTAAGACCCTCTTTTAGAAAGTTTTCCTTAAATAATTGAATTAACTTAAAACGTAAACCTGACTTTTTTTTCGAAATTAAAATGTAACCAACCCTCTAAGGTTTTTGGAAAAGAACTAGATACGTCTGACTCCGAATAATGGGTATGTAGGTAATTTTGGGGCAACGTAAAAAACAAAAAAAAAATTAAAATTTTTTCCCATTTAGTTTAATCTATTCAATTTAGTAAAATAAAATCTAATTCGTTAACTAGTGATTGAATTTCATTTTAAAGGATAATTTTGAAAGTTGAATCTAAATTCGGAAAATTAGTAGTGGTGCCTGTAAGAATCTAAAAAAGTAGGTCTCGAACTCAATCTTTTGGTTTTCAATACCATTTTAGAAATTAGTTTTTCAAGTGGATTAGTGGCTATGTTAAATTGATCCACTTAATTGATTTAATCTAGCCATCTTTTTCTTAACTTTGATCGGATGGTTACTTTAAAGAATTTTCAAAATACATTTAAAAATTGAGTTTTTCTTAACTTCTAATCGAGGGTTAGTATTAAATAGATTAGGGTTTAATACTAATTGGGTTAAGGAATTCTTTTTTAAAACAAAACTGAAAAAAATTAGGTATGACAGCTTGGGAACTCCACTACGAATTTGTTGAAGGCTAGGCACTTAAAAAGCTTTCCTTAGTTAAATTTGCTTTTCAAAATAGCAATGTTATTTATTTATTTGTTTATTTATTTCATGTAATATACTTGTTTTAAATTGCTATATTCACTTTGCATGCAACATACTTAGGATATGGGAGGTCATTTATTGCATCAAGAATATAAGGTAGATATGGTCAAACCTAAGCCGTCTTACGATCGTAGAAGGGGGGCCCATTATGCAGACTCCAGGTATAGTGGGGAAATCACTGCTCAAGGTTGATTAGGTCACCTTACTTAAGCTTTGATGTAATCAATGGACCGCTTTCCTAAAAGTGTGTGAGATTATAAAGCTTAAATACCTTTACAACCTATCCTAATTGCATTTATAAACCCATTTCCCAAAATTGGCAAATTGACACAATGTAGCAAGACAAGAAAAAAAAAAGATTAATTGTGAAGTTTCCTAATCTTTTCCCTATAAATGTTTTATTTTCTTTAGAATATCAATGTAATTCCTGTGTAAATAGGATATTTATGGTGTAACTTTCTTTTCATCCTTTTTATAGAAAATAGTTAGGTCCTTTCTTACACTAGCCCTTTTCAAAGAGGCCCATATTCACGAGCCTCTAGAGCTTAAGGGAATACTTGAAAGATGGTTTTAATTTTTCAATCTAGATTAATAGAAAGTCATTGAAGATAAGATTAAGCCCGTCCTCTCATTGCTTAAAGTTCAGACTAATGTCACCATGCTACGGGCTTTGGTCCACTTTTGAGACCCTAAGAGTCAATCTTTTTGTTTTGGCCCATGCTGATTGAACCTAACTGTTGAAGAATACTCTTATATGTTACGAGTCCCCTTTGTTAGAAATGGAAGATATGTCCCAAATATTACAGCTAGCCCTACAAAGATTTTCAATAGACTCTTAGGCCTTTGTGAATCTGAAATATGTAAAATATAGGTAGATCCCCATAGGAGAATCATTAGGGTGGATGATCTTTTTACTTGGTTCATGACCTCGTCCAACTACAACTAGAAACTCTTTTATAATAGCTTTAAAGATTAGCAGTAACATAGAATCAATACTTATATCTTAGTAGCATTTGGGACTGTTTTATTTCCTAATAGGGTATTTCACATACATTACAGGATTGTAGAGCTAGTGATCCAATTTTTAGAAGGGAAGTCTTACATCTCAATGCTGCTAGCAGCATAAGCCATATCACTCAGTTGTCTCCAAGAGGAAAAGAACAAAGACTTGAAGACCAATATGGCCTTACTTATGGTTTAGTTTATTAGCTATACTTGGAGCCATAAACTTGACTTCCTTCATAAGAAAGACATTTAGAAGATGAATCCCATTGATGCGTTTGTTGCTGTTGTTGAACTCCCCAAAGATATTGCTACCCATTACTAGGTCAAAGCTTTCCAAAAGTTCCATACGGAAGATATCTCTCAAGTTGCTAGATGAATCAAGGTAGTTGAGTTGAAGAAGAGGAAGAAGATTGAAGAAGAGACAAGACATCACAAGAAAAAGAGGATCTAGACTTTAGGGATTATTTGTAATAAATTTTTAAATAATGTAATGGAAACTTCAACGATGCAATGAAAATATTTTTCTTGCTACATCATAATTAGTTTGTTAGCTCCCTTCTCTACATCCGTAAGCCCTCATATTGCATTTTTTATTTCTCTTTACCCATAAATATTCATTAGTTAATAACTTTGTGAAGGAAAAAATAAAAAGGATTTTTTTTTTTTTTGAGTAACATCATGAGAGTTGTGTCCTTACGTTTCCAAATGTAAATATTTGATTTCTTTACAAGTCCTTTTCTAAATGCCTTCCACTTTAACTCTTTCCAGTCTTTTCTCACTTATATATCTTTAAGATTATATTTCTTATGGGTCACTTTTTAAATACCTATAAGTTGTCAGTGATTAATTGTAAATATTTAGGCTCTTGCTCCCTTAAAAATGTTTTTGTACTCCTTTCTCATAACTTGTAAATAAGCTTTATCCTCGTATTCCACTTTTTAAATAGGTCCTTTTCTATCTTTTAAAAAGAAAAGTATTTTTTTTTCAAAAAATAAAATAAAATTAGGAAGCTCTTAACAGTGGGGAAAATAACTGAATAGATGAATTTTTTAGTTGACAACATCGTTCTACTCAGAACCATAATGTCATCAAATGAACACTTGGAAGCATGATAAGGGAAATCTATTGAAGCACCTCTTCTTGAAGAGAAGATCAATCTAGCTTTTCAACCTAAGACTTATTCTTTCCTGGTTGACCCAAAGCTAAATCAAGAAAGTATCAAAGACTTGGAAAGGAAGCTAACTCAACAAATAACTGTAAAGATGAGAGCACTTGGGAATGATAATTGATTCAAGCAGGTTATTGACTTTTCCTTGTATGATGTTAAGGCCTACCTAGATAAATTCAAAGTACTAGAGTTTGAGAAGTACGATAGAACCAGATGTCCAAAGCTACATACCTAATTATACGTTCACAAGATAGGTAGATATGTTCAAAATAGTTAACTCGTGGTACAAACTTTCTAAGATAGTCTGACAAGGCTTGCATTAACCTGGTATGCCAAACTTGATCTCAACCCATTCAATACTTGGGAGAAATTAGCTCAAGCATTCTATGAGTAGTATAAGTTCAATATTGAGACAGCTCCTTCAATTTGGCATTTGCGCATAATGAGAAAGAAGAAAAATGAGTCATTTAAGAAATATGCCTAAAGATGGAGGGGCATGTCAGCTAGAATCATTTCTTCTCTCCTTGAAAAAGAATTAATATATGCCTTTGTTGACTCATTGGAGGAACCACATTATGGGCACTTGTTAGGAAATACAACGGCCAATTTTGTGAATTTTGTACTTGCTGCAAGCCAAATTGAAGAAGCCATAACAATAGGGAGGTTGACAGGAAAAAGACCAACCCCATTAGATTCAGGGGCATATATAAATACTATAATGTCAGAACCTACACTAAGCAAAAAAGGCCAAAAAAATATCCAGAAGAAAGTTCTCTCAAATCCTTGCCTCATTATCTCAAGTCTTTTACCAACTAAGAAAAGAAGACTTATTACAACAGAAAGCCTTAATGCCAGGATACAAGCCAAGGAAATACAACCCAAATGCACATTATGAATATCATATGGGTTAGTAGAGGCATTTTATTAACAATTGTTGGGAATTGAAAAATAGAGTTCAAGACCTAATAGATGCAAGGGCAATCTAATTGTACTCAATTTAAGGATAAGGTCAAATTTCGTAATGTTTGTAAGAGATAAGTAACTCAAATAAAGTGCTTTGTTTGCATTTCTCCTATTTTAAGATATCTCATTAGTTAAAAAGGTTTAGAATGAAGAAAGGCAAGACAAACCCCAAATACCAACCTTGAGATGCTTTGAGAGTCGAGTGACATCATTGTGAGACTATTAGACTCATTCCTTAAAGGAAGTTTATCTTGCATTTAATATACAAATCAAAATGAAAATAGGCATTCTTTTCAATGTCCCAAACAAAAATCCTTTGTTAGCCTCGTTGAACCTTTTATTCGAGTATTTTCAAAATTAAACCCTATCAAGAACCACCCCACAATGGGGCAAATAAAAGGTTAGGAATATCTATAAGAACAAAAGGTTAAAATTAATTTGTGCTTGCTTTAGTCGAATCAATCCAAGAGTAATTGTTACCGTTGATAACTAACTTCTTATAAGATGAAGAAAGGCATCCATTCTAAACACTAAACATAAACCACATATACTTTAAGCTGCAAGCCAAAAGAATGAATGATCACCTTATCTTAAATGAAAAAGAAAAAAAAAATAAAGAAAAAAAGGGAGAAGAAGGAAAAATAAGGAAAAGAAAAGAGGCAAGAAGAAATGTAAGAAAATGAAAAGACAAGGTGATTAAGTCACAAAGACTTAAGAGGATTAGGGATAAGTAACTCGAAAAGCCTATTCCTCAAGCAGAGACCCTAAAACTCGATTAAGATGATTAAAACTGAAAAGCCAGGACAAATACCAAAGTTTCCCACCAAAACTTATGATCCCTTAAGAAATTGCAACTGACACATGGCTTATGCCCCACCCACAATTCCACCTATCCTAAAAGCCTTTTTATTTTAAAGGAAATAACTTATCTTTGGTAAAAATTACATTTGAAAATAGGGTAAGCACAATTTTAGTTTTACCTATAAGGTTCTTGACTTATAAACCTAGGTTGAGGAGCAGTTCTTTTATAAAAAGCCATTCCATTAATATTCATCTTGAAACTGAAGACCAAAAGCCTTTATTATATTACAGTCTAAAAAAGACCTAATGGATTGATTAAAAGTATATCGCTTACAAGATGGATTATAATTTTCGGAATCGAAGTCAAGAGACAGGAATTTAAGTGTAAGGAAGTCCTTTTAGACCACCAATCTTTAATAAGATATCTTTTGATTAAGAAGAAATTTGAAGAAGTTGTGCCTAATAACATGGAAAGTTATTTGCCCTTGAAAGAAAGAAGGGGTTCTCTTAGATAAAGGTAGCCTAAAAGATCAAGTCGTTATGTTGTTGAAAAGCCTACACACTACTTGGAGAATTCAAACCTGTTAGCAAGTCAAAAAATTGAAATAAATTCCATTCTCTCTCATTTCAGTCCTTTCCTTGTCACCTTAGTGGTCTAGGTTTTCAACAATTCAAAAGTCATCTTCTTCTCTAGAGTCAACCTTAGTGGTAAGCTTCTGTCATTCAAATGTGATTACCTTAGCAACTATTGTTTTCAAAGGAGTTCACTTTCTTTCATCTAAAGTTCAAGGATTTGCTCCCAAGTTGGCTTTTGAGGCTAGAATCATCTTCTCTAACATGACTGCCCTCATAGCTGATGTCATCCACTTTTCTTTCTATCAAGGGACTATATCCCTAATGTCTGCCTTATCTTACATAATTGTCAATCAACAAATCTTTTTTTTTTTTTTCAAATCTCCTAAAAAAGTTTACATAAGCTCTTTTTGCTTTGATTCCCATGGATCGTTCGCTCTTTAAAGCACTATCCATGAAATAAAAATGTTAGTGATCGTATGCTCTTGGAGCGTTATCTTGACCTAACTTAAAACCCTTGGATTGCATGCTCTTAGAGCGTTATCTTGACCTAGGTTAAAACCCATGGATCACATACTCTTAGAGCATTATCTTGATCCAAGTAACTTAACCTAGGTTAAAACCCTTGGATTACATGCTCTTGGAGCGCTATCCTAACCTAAGTATCTTGACCCAAGTTAAAACCCTTGGATTGCATACTCTCGGAGCGCTATCATAACACAAGTTAAAACCTTCAAATTGCATACTCTCAAAGTGCTATCCTGACCCAAGTCAAAACCTTTGGATCGCATGCTCTCAAAGCACTATTCTAACTTGAAGACTTTAGATTACATGCTCTCGGAGCGTTATCTTGTTTCTTTTCACTCTTTAAAATTCTCGTTGCACTTGAAGTATGCCTACCTAGTATAAGCCTGCTCTTAGAGTGCATTAGGTCTTCTTATCTTAATTCAGCCTTAAGATATAAACCTGCCTAGGTTAGTTAGCTCATAGGGGCATGGCTAGGCTTTTAATTTCTTTTTAGGGTTCTTGCTAATTCATAGGGGCATTACCCTCTTTTAATATCTTTTGTGTCTTGGTTGGCTCTTAGAGTGCCTTCTCTTTATTTCATCTTTCATCGTTCACCAAATCCCTAATAGACCAAGCCTATGATAGCTAGCTAGTTATAGTGCTTTTTAAGATAAATCTATCCTTATCCTCAGGGTAAAAATAGTGTTTCTTTTATCTTTGTGGCAAAGTTTTACTCAAACATTGCCATAAAAAGGTATAGCTGTAGATATTTTATTTTTGCATTCTTTTATTTGTATTTTTATTTTGAAATTTTTAGAATAGGGTAAGGGGTTCTAACTTAGGAAAAAATATGAAAAAAATAGAAAATTTAGAAAAATACAAAAAACAAAGGAATTTAGGATTCATGCTTTAATTATTTTTATTTTCATTTTTTATTAAAGAAAAAAAAGAAAGGGGAAATAGGAAATATAATAGGATTTTAAGCTTGAGCTTAAATTTAAATCTAGCCTAAACTAACTTAGTCCATATAGACAATTTGATTTCATATATGGATAAAGCACAAGCCAACGGTCTGATGGTAATATACATGCACAAACATAAAGGAGACCTAGGTTTAAATCTTACCAAAGGCACAAAGTGCCTTTTGTTTTTTGTAAGACCACAACCGCTACGTGTCAACATGTCATTAGGCTATGTATCTATTGCTGACATGTGGCATGACCTAGATGGACCTGGAGATACGTAGTGCCATGTGGTGCCACATCAGCACCCTTACGTGGTATACAATACGTCATTTGTTACCACCACATCATCAGCTACGTGTTATTTCAAGATACGTAACATGATGCCATTTGACCCCATAACTTACATGGTGTCACGTCAGCAGCTATTTTCCTCTCTTTCTTTCTCTTTCTATCCCTTTCCTTAATTTTCTCCATAAATTTTGCACTTTCTTTCACTAGTCAGCTTACTTCTACATCAATTTTAAGCCTTTTCAAGCTGCAATTTCATCAAATTCATGGCAAAATTGCAAACTAGGCATGTCCTAATTTCGATTTTGCTCAAAATCTTATCTACATTCATGATCATTCATATTTGAAATCGGATTGAAAAACTGAAAAAAAATTTCAAGTCACAGTTCATTAATGCCATTTAATTGGATTTTTGAGTCTTTCCTAGCTTAACTGGTGAAATATTAGTATAAAAGAGAGCTTCTGCATCCGAATCACATACGATTCTCTCACTCCTAATCTCTCAAACACATTCACGATATCCTTCTCTCTCTCTCTATTGTGACCCTACCCCCTCTCTTTAGAAATTATTTGAGTTTAGGACCTTTTGAGCAAAGCCACTACCACAAGTATGCTCTTTACACTTGATACGAGGAAAGCGCACCTATCAATTTTAATATAGTCGGATATGAGTCAGAGTCGATCCCTCAGAGATTTTGAGTACTAATATTAACTTTAGCTTTATTATCTAACCGGAAAATTATGTCGAGTTGAATGAATTAAAAATATTGAAATTAATAAACTAAACTAATTATGAGACTTAACTAAGCAATTTAGAAAGCAATAAACTACTAACGACTTCAAGTATGCAATGATGTATTTAGGAATTATTTCCCCTAGTGTTTAACATGTAACCTTTTTAAAATATATTCAATTTAGTTTCTATGATTCTTGACTGGAGGGATTCACAATTAAAGCTAATATCTTTCTCAAGCATATTAACCCTAATTCTAAATTATTTACCGGAATCTCTTCACTTAGCAATATAACTTAGAATCGCATTAATGTATAATGAATTCCCACACAAACAATCAACTTTCCGGAAGAATCATGTATCTTATCTCTAAGTATACATGTAATTCTCTTCAATTATGTTAAGATCTAATTACACATGCAATTTCTCAATCAACATGCATAATATCATATATTGATACTCTAGAATTATCAATCCATATCTAAACGACATAATTGAATCAAGAAAAGATAGAAACTTTCTTGAAATTATAATTCAATCCAAGGATTACATGAAACCCTAGGTTCCATAATCCTAAATATTGGAATTCTAAGCTATCATAACGAATCTAAAAACAAGTTCCATCAAAAATATAAAATAAAACATGAAAACCCCTCTTGATTTGATGAACAATCTTTAATCTTGAAATCGATGTCGTTCTTGCTTCTTGATCGATGTTCTCCTCAAGTCTCTTCTCTTCTCTTGTTTCTCTCCGTTTCTGTAATGTCTCTCTCTCTCTTAAACCCTAAGATCCCCTTATATATGTGTATTACACGGATTTTATTTTCGTCACCAGACACGGCCTNAGATCCCCTTATATATGTGTATTACACGGATTTTATTTTCGTCACCAAACACGGCCTGGGACATGGCCGTGTCCCCAGGTCGTGTAACTTTCTGCACAAAGGCAAAATTTCTGTACAACTTCATAACTTCTTCGTTTGAACTCGGAATTGAGTGAAACTTGATTCGTTTTCTTCGTTTTCGAGCCTAGAACGCGTTTAAACCCTGAAATCAACATTTTACTCAATTAAGTGTCAATTTCTTTAAAGAAAACCAAAAATGTAAGGGAAATACCATAAAATCACCATATAAAATATGTTTAAAATTAGAGTTATCAACACTCCTAGCTTTTAGCCCATACTACTTATAAAGCTCGTCGTGCCTCCTAGCCAATGTAGCCAACACTCCATTGCCAAACCTTTACCCACTACAAGCTTTACTTCGAACTACTACCTCCACCAATTTTTGACCGAAATTAACACTGCAGCTAAGCTTGTGGCATCTAAGAACATAGAACCCAACACTCATTCAATACTTAGCAACCACTATGGGGATTGGTCACCACTACTACCTATGGCTAACTTTTGAAAAACCACCAAAAAGTTACCAAACACCAAGATACGGCCACCAACCCCTCCCCCCATTTTTCAATTAAAATTGCATGAAAATGCTTTTGCTCGATCGAAAAACCACCTGAAACCACTACCGTCGTGCCCTCCAATGCTACTACTTCCTTCTTTAACGTAGTTAGGTCATTTGATTCGAATTTGACTTGGATCCGACATGAGACCCAACTCTGCTCCAGCTATCTAACCTGTGTGCTCTCTTGGTCCAACCTTATTTCAGTTTTAGCTTATTTTGTTTTTTTATATATATTACTATTTTATTTCCTTATTATTGTAAATTGTAATTGTATTGTAACAAAAAAAAAAAAAAGAAGAAAAGAAAAAAGAAGATGAAGAGCTTAATTTATTTTTATTGTTTTTTATTTTTCTGGTTATTACATAAATAAAGATAAAACAAAATAAATAAACAAAAAAATAAAAATCATTTTATCACTTAGAAAATCAATCTTTAAAATAAATAAAAACGGAATGATCTATTTACCAAATTAGGACCTCTTTTAGAAATTTTCAAAATAAAAATAAAATAAGTTAGGACCCTCTTTTACAAAATTTTCCTTAAATAATCAAATTGACTTAAAATGCAAACCCCATTTTTATTTCGAAATTAAAATTTAACCAACCTGCTAAGATTTTTGGAAAAAAACTAAGTAGGTTTGATACCGAATAGTAAGTACGTAAGCACTGTCAAGGTGACGTAAAAAAAAAATTAAGTGTTTTTTTTCCTATTTAGTTCAAATTTATACAATTTAGTAAAATAAAATCTAATCCGTTAACCAATGATTGAATTTCATTTTACAGGGTAATTTTAAAAGGTGAATCTAGATTCGGAAAGTTAATGGTAGTACTCATAAAAGTTTAAAAGAGTAACCTTTAGACTTAATCTTCTAGTTTTTAAAACCACTTTTAGAAATTGATTTTTTAAGTGGACCAGTGGTTAGGTTAAATCGATTCACCCAATCGATTTAACCTAGCCCCCTTTTTCCCAACTTTGATCAGGTGGCAACTTTAATGAATTTTCAAAATACGTTTAAAAATCGAGTTTTTCTTAACTCTTGATCAAGGGTTAGTATTATATTAAATAGGTTAGAGTTTAATACTAATTGAGCTAAGGAATTTTTAAAAAACAAAAAAAAATCAGGCTCTAAAGATTGTAATTGACTTTGTGCATATTTTGTACATATTGTTAGCTTTTATTTTAATTACTTCTATTTTCCTAACTTTTTATCCATCAAACATTATACTTGCCAGTGTTAATGATTGATAAGTAATTACATTGAATGGTATTTCGCTTTAATATGTGTTAAAAAGTTTAATAGTGGTGAACTTTAATTTATAGAAGTTTAGGTTGTGTGTGGGATCTTGTGAAGGAGATTGAGCATCGCTATGAAGTTAAGTGGTTTTGGATTTTGTTTGGTTTAAACTTAGCTTCACTTTGCAAGAGGTTATCTATGGTAAAATATGGGGGTTGTGTTGGCTATTTGATAAAGTCGCCTCTTCTTGAAGAAGCGATTTCGGTTTAAGCTGCTATTGCCTTTTTAAAAGGCGATTTCACTTTAGACTAAAATCGCCTTTTAATGCTTGTATACACCTCATTTTTACCTTCTTGTAATTTTAGGAATTTTTTTTTTTTAGAATAAGGAAAAAGAGTCCTAATTAAGAAAAAATACAAAAAATAGAAAATTTTGAAAATTAAAAAAATAGAAAATTTATAAGAAATACAAAAAAATAGAAAATTTTGAAAAATACAAAAAAAAAATATAAATAAATAAATAAAAATATATAAAGTAGAATAGAAAAATTTGAAATAACTTTAGTATTTTGAATACTAATTGGATTGGGTTTTAAATAAAATAGGGAATGTTGAGCCTAGGCTTATATTTAAGTCTAGCCTAGGTAAACCTAATCTATATATGTAATTTGATTGCATATATGAACAAAATATAGGCTAACGGCCTAATGGTAATAAACTTAATCTTGGTATTTGTACGAGTAAGAGGTCTTAGGTTTAACTCTAACTATATGCACAAAGTGCATTTTCTTTTTGGTGCCCATCACCTCCGTCATGTGTCGCATCAATATAGGGCTGCGTATTGAGCAAGGCCACGTGACGATTAAGTAGCGGACCACGTAGCACCACGTAGATGCTATGTCATCATCTCCTTAACAAACCAAAAGCATCCATTGAAGAACAACACTTTTGCCTTATCAAGCTACCCATTCAAGCCTTTTTTCATTCATTTTTTATAAAGATTAATCCAAATTCTTTCTATTTTTAACTTGCTAAGATGGGATTCTGCTAATTTAAATAAGAAATATGTCTAGATTCCTTCCTTTAACAACCAAATCTGAGCTCAAAGTTAGAAAAAAAAAAAGAGTAATCTTAGATTTTACTCTTTCATCCCCACTTAACTGTCACGCCCCGAAGCGGCAGAGTCATAACAGTCCCGTCGTGTAAACCACCCTAAGATAGAAGTTGGCCTCATAACCGCTATCCTAGACCTGATCTACACAAGGCGTCCACAACTAACCCGCTTTGAAGTAGACAGTTTGTAATTTAAATAAATCATTTACCTATAAAAGTGAGGAATTATGTATATATGTTATCCTTCAATTATTGCAGTTAAAGTTTACAACATTTCTCTATAGTATATTCCTTAGTTATTACATCACTCGAAAATGAAAAATAATTCTAAAATAAAAATTTAGACCTTAAAATATGTGTTTATTCTTCAATGTTTTTCCTCACTCCCTAGGATCCAACAGTTACTAGCTTCTGAGTAATTGGTTGCCGCTTCTTAGCCAGCACCTGCACGACGTCTATAGGGATGTGAGCAACCACAGCTCAGTAAGTAGGGACAGGGGACTTAAAACTATACTATACACACAACAAGGTTTTCAATCACTTATTAAGTGCAATGCATGTGCAAGCAAATGCCATCGCATAACGTTGTTCGGCCTGTCGTGAGATTAGAGAAATTGCGCCCGCTCTAATCCGGGTTGAGGAGTTACCGTTAATGCAACAGTTCACGACCAAACCCAGGCTTGTGTAATGGAGACCTTGCTCCTCTTGCGACTACCTTCGAACCACTGCCTTCACCCTCGCCGCGACCTCCTCTCCTGTCACTTAATTCGACTGAGGATGAAGAAGGGACCATTTTGCAATCCTGTGCTATCCTTTTCGAAGGGGTCGGTATTTGGCCGGAGAGTCCTAAGTTCCCCTAACGGGTTGCCATGCATGTCCGATTATGATTACTGGTCGGATATTTAATTAAGTCCAGTTTAGGGTGATCAATCCTTTCATACAAATCATACAGTATATGCCAGAACAACAAACGGAATCATAGCATCACCCATAATCAAGCACATGCACACATTCAACTATCTAACAAGCATAACCAAGCATAATCTTAAGCCTCCAAAATACAGCATCGTATTAATCCCAACTTACCTTGACTCCTCGCTCACTCACTCGAGGTCCGATTTGCTCAGGCCATCGCCGATCATCCCTATAACACGAACGTGGTTTCAGCTTTTCATATAAATATTGTAAGTTCATTTTATCCTATAACGCTTATTGTTAGGTTTTGTTTAAGGTTTAATATGCCTAATTATCTAGGTATTAAGTCTTTTACAATTATTCTAGGTTTGGGCTTAGGTTTAGGTTTGGTTTTCGCATCGATTTCTAAATTAGGTTTTAGTTCGATTTCTAAGTAATGTTTTAGATTTCAATCCTAGAAATCCGTTTCAACCCATAATGTGAAATTAATCACATTACTTCCCGATCACTTAAATACCATTATTACCCCTAGTTAGTATTTATTTTACCCGGTACACTTAAATCCATATTAGTGTACCGAATTCACTCCAAATGTGAAAAATTTTTATATTTTTCATATAATTACATAAATTAAAATTTCTTATCAGATTTATTATATATCCTTATTATTTATATAATATCAATTTTTATCTTAATATTTTCTATTTATTATATTTTCAAAAATTACACATTATGCATTATTGCATATTATGCACATAATGCATTTCTAATATTTCTATTACCCTAATTACCATCTCTAAACAGTAATTATTATTTCAAAATGTCTAAATTCATCCTAAATCAGATTTTACTCCAAATTTCCCTAATTTACAAAATTAACTATTTTTCCTATTACTCATTTACTACATAATTAACCTAATAATTACATCTAACACCCTAAATCCTACAAGTATCATACACCATCAGATTTCAACATCCTAAAACATCTACTTATTCACTAAGGCAGTAATTAATATCCTAATCACCTAATTAACTCCAAATTACCCATTTTATGCCTCATTTTATGGCCTAAAAATTATCTAAAA
This sequence comes from Lumnitzera littorea, assembly GCA_024138015.1. Lineage (NCBI taxonomy): Eukaryota > Viridiplantae > Streptophyta > Magnoliopsida > Myrtales > Combretaceae > Lumnitzera > Lumnitzera littorea. The sequence continues at coordinate 26,322,110 of JAMXBB010000011.1, forward strand.
ATTTCAAAAATTAATTTTTGAAAACGGGCTTCATAGCACTGTTCTATATCATCTAAGTAATCTACACAAAAATTTTGGGCTTGAAACTACACTCCTAAGGTCATTTATTTCTAAACCGAAATATGCTCGGTTTTGCACGATTTCTTAAGGACCATATATTACAGGACATAATTTCATCAAAATAATATTTTTCCTACAAACTAAATACAAAAATATCTCAGAATAACAAAATTCATAATTTTATAATTATATTTACTATTTTTACAAAATTACACAAGATTCGGGCTGGAAATCGAACTCATCGTTTTGGGTGGCTCCGGCCACCACGGACCTCCGTGGCCTTGTCGGCCGGCCTAGGCGCTGCCATCACCGTGTGGTGGTGGTGGCCGTCCACTTCCAGCTGCTCATCTGGTAAGGGTTCCCTTTAAATGCCCTAACTGCACAGTTTTTCTTATTTTTTTTCTAAACCGAATTTTTCTCTCAATTTTCGACTCTCCCTAATTTTCTCACTTTCCAAACTACCCAAATGAGCTCTGTGGTTTTTTCTGTCATTTATAGACATTTTCTGTAATTATTATGCATTAATTTGACAAGACTTTGTTCAAATTCCTTGATTTTTGGCTTTTAAGTTGTTCAATTTTTATTGGCTAATTTTTCTTTTGCAGCTTTGGACCTACCACGACCTTATCTTGATTCAGCTTATCATCTTCTGATTTTTTCTAATTTTTCCGTAATTATTTTATAATTTTCTTTAATTATTTACTTAGTTTTTGACCAATTTAGGTAATTACGCGTATTTTTATCTACACGTAAATACATGTGGGGTACACGTGAACATTCTTAAATATTATTTTGGTCATTCTAAAATTTTTAGTATACATATAATCTATCTCTAATAATTTATTAGTTATTAAATTACACTTTTTGCCTTTTCGGTAATTAGCAATTATTATACTTAAAATTTGAAAATTTTATAGTCTCCTATTTTACTATTTATTTTCTTAAATTTAAGTTTACGGGGTCATTTTTACTAATATTTTTCTCAATAGTTTATAATTTGGGTGTGATCGGATCCTTTAGCCGATCACCATAAACCTTGGGTTCTAAGCTCAATCCTACGGTTACTTGACTTAACTTTGGGGCTTACATTAACCACCATACTTTTCCACAATTTTTCATGCAAATGATACACAATCCTACATATTTTGGTGTAAATCTCATACTAGACACAGCCTTCTCTGCATTGAACTTAAAATCCCATCCTTATTCATCCATTTACTTACTTGAATTAAGCCCAAAAAATTGAAAATAAATCAATTTTAGACCTGGAGCTTTAACGGCAAATTTTAGCCATTAACAAGCTTTCCAAGCTTATGTAAGCTTGAAAAGTTATCAATAGAGCTTCCCCATCCCTTTACGATCATCAGCTCTCACAACTTAGTATTTAAACACACCTTGTACACATTTGCGAGCTCTCCCCCTCTTTCTACTACAGTTTCTCTCTCTCTTTAGCTTAAAGCTCAACTGTGTTGATCTTTAAACTAAACCAACATCATGATTGAGTTCCTTAGGTCCCTAGCGTTAAAACCCAACTCCCAAAAAGCTTTGCCATGCACTCTATCATAACCACCATTGCTTATCCATCCAAACCTTAGCCACTGTAAACCTCTTACTTGAAAGACCATCTTAACCACCATGTCGAGCCAAACTAACCTTACCATGAGATTCACTACGCCCTATAACCCCAAGACTAATTGCCCTTTTATCTCTAGCCACTATTGTGAGGAGCAACCGCCACCTCATCTGCAGTTATGTTTTGAAAACACCAAAAACCACCACCATTTGTGGTAGCATTGTTTCTAAACCCTCATTCCCCAATGCAAAATGCATGAGATTGGTGTTTCCTGCTTGAAAAAGCCCCTTGAATTGCCTGTGTTAACTCATTTCCACCGCCTTCTTCTTCCTCCAACACCGGTCACGTACATTGCATATGTGACCTAGTCCCTGACTCGAATTTGATTTAACTTCACCCAACTGACCTGCATATCCTATCAGTTGGTCTAGCCTTGTCTTTGTTTCTCCTTTTTTTTTATATTATATTATATTTTATTTATTATTTACTTTTTTCATGTAAATGTGTTGTAATTGTAAAAAAAAAAAGAAGAAGAAAGAAAGAAGGAAAAAAAAAAGGAAACATAAGGAAGCTTAGTTTTTTTTCTTTTTTATTTTATTTATCTATTTTCCTTCTTCGATTAAAACAAGAACAAAAAATAAACAAATAAATAATGATAAAAATGAGTAAAAAATGTTTTATCCCTTAGAAAATGTTTTCAAAAAATGAAATTTGTTAATAAATTCTTTTTCAAAATTAGGGTTGTTTTAGAATAAAATAAAGAAAAACAAGTTAAAACCCTTTTCTCAAAACTTTTCATGAATAAAATTAAATGGATAGAAAACATAAAATTGACAAGTTTTCAAAATTAAAATTAACAAACAAATTAAAATTTTTTTGAATGAACTACGGAAAGTCTGATCCTTACTAGAGAGTACATAGACATCTTATTTTCCCTTTTGTAAATAATTTCAACTTGTTATTTTTGTGCAAATAGAATTAGTTTATTGTAAATTTAGAATTAGTTTAAAAAGGGTAATTTGAAAATAAATTTAAATTAAAAAAGTTGAAGATGGTATCGGTTAAGGGTTTAATAAGTTAGCCCTTAAATTCAAATATCTGGTTTTCAAAAACCATTTTAAAAAATTGGGTTTTTTTTTTTAAAAAAAGTAGACTAGTGACTAAGTTAAATTGATTCATTCAATTGATTTAACCTAACTTATTTTTCTTCTTAACCCTGGTCAGGTGGTGGCTCCAAACTTTTCAAAACAAAAAAGAACTAAGTTTTCTTTAATTCTTAGTTGAGGGATTATATCGAATGGGTATAGGGTTCAATATAAATCAGATTAAAGAAAATAATAAAAACTAGAAAAAAATCAGGCATGACAATGCCATAGTCTAATGTGAGGGTTTCTAGTAAGGAGCTTAAAGGTAAAGACAATTAAGGTTTCATGATAGTTGGGAAGGCATAGTAGAAGCTACTATACTTATGTTGTTTTGTTTCTAAGATTAAGTCTTTTGTTTTAGAAAACTACGGATTTTAAATAGCATAACGAGTAATAGGGCCATGGTCCATGGGCCATTAGCCAAGCCTAAGCCTAGTACTATTCTAGTATTTTCTTTGCATATTCTATCACATAGATGTAAGTACACATGTTAGCATGACACTATTTGACAAATATTATTAACTACCTAAGGGGCAAATCTCTATACATATCATTATACACAAAAATAAAAAAATACATTCTTTTTCCCCCAATTATGCTTATCTATTGATTTCTCCTTAGATTTGCATTCAAATCCAGTTCCTTGCAATTACCATTTACTAAGTGGTATAAGAGCTTCTTGGTGAATTACATGCCTCATACTAGAAAATGGGAAAAAATGGAAGAACTCATTCATAGTTTGTTTAAAGAGCAAGAAGAAAAGTAGCAGCAGAAACAAGATAGCTGGGTTAAGCTCTTTATGGACACATTTAATAAGTAGCAAACATAGTTGGACGAGCAAAATGCCACCATATAGGCAATGCAGTAGCAACTAAGTGAGCCTAAGGAACCACTAGCTGAACAATTAAGTAATTAAAAAAGGAAGACCATGACAACTAAGACTATGACTATAGCTGGTACATTACTTGAGCCGACCATGACAGTAGCCAATACTATTGACTACTAAGTGCCCATGCGGTCCAGTAGAGTTGATTTCCTAACTTTTAAGGGTGAGGTTTTTAAGACATGGTTATTTTGAGTGAAGCAATTCTTTGAAATTGACTCTGCATTAGACGCTTTCAAAGTAAAAATAGCTGCTATACATTTTGAAGATAAGGCTTCTTGATGGTACCATTCCTATACCAGTACATGACCAAGGGAGATTGTCATTACCTGGCAGGAGTTGATTGGAGCCTTGAGCTTATGGTTTAGTGATAGTGCTTTAGATGACCCCATAGGTGATTTGAAGAAACTCTATCAATAGGGCTCCTTACTCAAATATATGGAAGATTTCGAGTTCCTAATTTACTAACTCAATCTTATTGAATCCCATCAAATCAGCTTACTTCTAGTAAGACTTAAACCTGAGCTTTAGTACCTAATATGTATGTTCCAACTATACACCCTATAACAAGACTATACCCTTGCAAGGCTGTAGGCAACTACATTGGAAACTACACAGACACTGAACAAAAGAACCTGCAATACCTTCCCCTGCCAAGCTTAGACCTATATAAAATACTATACATACAAACCCAATCTGACCCTAAAACCCTATGCTAACCAGCTATTACCCTATAAACCACAACCCCAGTTGCTACCTACACCCCTATAAGCATATAAAACCTAACCACCTACACTTAAGCTTAAGCCCATACACAAGATAACTCCTGAGGAACTCAAAGAGAAAAGAAGGAAGAAGGAATGATTTAAGTGCAATGAACCTTTTGGGCTAGGGCATAGGTGTAAAAACAAAACACTTAACAAGATGATTGTTGAGTCTGAAGAGGAGGAGCCCTTTGTTGAGGTTACTGATGAAGGAAATATAGAGGAACTGGAAGGAGAAATGTCCAAATTAGCATTGTGCTCACTGCAGCAACTTAGAATGAATGTGGAGGGTCCTACGACTTAAGGGCTACATTAAAACCTAAAGAATTAGTGTATTAGTGGACATTAGCAGCTTAATCAATTTTGTTGATAGCTAAATGATTAAGGGCATGATGTTTGACTTGTAGCCTATCACTTCACTTAATGTGAAGTTATTTACCACATTAAAGGTAATCAACTTCTCAAACTTTTACCATTCAATGCTGCTTTATATGTTCAATATTGGGTAGTGAATTGTGTTATGATTTGAGTTGACAATGACAAGGAAGTATAACTATAACCTGAAATGACTGACTTAATTGAAGAATATCATAACATATTTGAAACCTTAAGTTCTTTACCCTCGAGCTGTGGGATTGAGCATTGCACACACTTGAACAACAACTTCAAACCTGTGAACCTCAAACCTTATAGACACTTAACTGCCTAAAAAATAGTATTGGAAGAGATGATCAAGGGGCTTTTGAACAGTAGCATTATACGTTAGAGCTACAATCCATTTGCTTATCTAGTGGTCCTAGTTAAAAAGAAAGACCATATATGGAGAATGTGCATTAATTATAGAGAATTGAACAAGAATACTATTAAGGATCGGTTTCCTATAACAATAGTGGAGGATCTACTTTGTGAACTACATGGAGCCACCTATTTCAGCAAACTTGATCAGAGATCAAGCTACCACCATATTTTAACGCACCTTAAAGATGTGTTCAAAACAACTTTTCACACCTATGACGGACATTATCAATTCCTAGTCAAGTGGGTTGACTGATGCCCCTTCTACTTTTCAAGGGTTAATGAATCGCATTTTCAAGCCACTCTTAAGGAAGTTATGTTGGTCCTTTTTGACGATATATTAGTTCATAGCAATACTATCCTTGATCATATAGAGCACCTGTGGGCTGTCTTTGATATTTTGAGAAGAGAAAAGTTGTTTCTAAAGCAAAGCAAATGTGTTTTCAGAGTTGTAAAAATTGAGAATTTGGGCCACATAATTATTAGAGATGAGGTGGCCACCGATCCTAAGAAGGTAGATGCTATTGTGCAATGGCTACAACCTTAGACATTGAAGCAATTGCATGGGTTTTTAAGTCTTGTAGGTTACTATAAATGCTTCATTCAAAATTATAACGTCATTTCCAAATCCTTAACTAATTTGTTGAAGAAGGGTCAATTTCGATGGAATGAAGTTGCTGTCCTAGCCTTTGAGAAGTTAAAGGCAACATTAATAGCATCCCTAGTTCTCATGCTACCAAATTTTACAAAACCCATTGTGGTTGAGACGGATGCAAGTGGAGGTGGACTTAGAGTTGTTCTTATGCAAGAATAACATCCTATTGCTTATTTAAGCAAAGCTATTCGTCCTAAGTTACAAGGGTTATCAGCCTATGAAAAAGAACTAATCAGCTTAGTATATGCAATTGATAAGTGGCACCACTATCCTATAGAGGGATACTTCATTGTCAAGATTGATCATCATAACCTCAAATACCTATTGGAGCAAAAGTTGATGACTCCAAGTAGGCATAAGTGGCTTACAAAACTTTTGGGCATGGATTATGAGATCCAATTTAAGAGTAGCTCTACTAATGTAGCAGCTATTGCTCTTTCAAGATTAAAGGAACTAGTCCTATTGCAAGCAACAACTATAGTTGTTACGTCATAATTGCTAGATGAAATTAAAGCGAGTTAGCTTATCAACAACGCCTATTCCAAGGTTTTGGATAAGCTCAGAGCTGGCCAAACTTGTGGTTGTTTTGCATTAATTAATGGATTACTAAGGTGGAAACATCGAGTTGTGGTAGGGCCATCTGTACCCTTACGTGCATGCTTGCTCTAGTTATATCATAGTGGAGCTTCAGGGAGCCACTCTAGAGCACATGTAACTTATAAGAGGATAGGGTCTATTTTTTACTGGCCTAGACTTGTGAAAGAAGTGCACCAATTTGTTAGGGAATGTGATGTATATCAGTGGTATAAGTTTGAGAATGTGGCTTCACTAGGGTTATTGTAACCTTTGCCTATGCCTAATGGGTGTTGAAGGGAAGTCAATATGGACTTCATTAAAGGGTTACCTAAATCGAGGGTAAGGAAGTAATCATGGTCATTGTAGACTGATTTAGCAAATACAACCACTTTCTTGCCCTTTTGCATTCTTATATAGCATCTCAAGTAGCTCATGCTTTTATTGAAAATGCATACAAACTACATGGGATGCTAAAGATCATCATAAGTGATAGGGACCTTATCTTCCTAAGCAGTTTTTGGAGGGAATTTTTTAAAATACATTGGGTTGAGCTAAATCTCTCTACTGCCTACCACCTTCAGATAGGTGACTAATCTAAGGTGGTCAACAAATATATTAAGATGTACTTACGATGTTAGACTGGAAAGGAACCCAACAAGTAGACATAATACTTAGGCTTAGCTGAGTGGTGTTACAATATAAATTTCCACTCAAGTACTAAGGCAACTCTATTTGAGGTCTTATATGGCTAGCCACCCCCAATCTACATGCCGTATATACCTTGGGATTCAAGTAATGCAGCTGTAGACTCTCTTTTAATAGATAGGGAATAGACATAGAGGATGTTGTAGTTCTATTTAAGGAAGGCACAACATCGTATGAAGCAACAAGTTGATAGACAGAGGTGATAGAGAGTTTGGGATAAGAGATTGGGTAATGCTTAAGCTACAGCCTTATCGGCAGCATAACCTTGAGATGTACAGGAGGAACAAGTTTACCCTTAAATTTTTTAGACCCTACAAGATTTTGGATAAGTTTAGCTCAATTGCTTACTTCTTGGACATTCTTTTAGAGACATATATTCACCCACTATTCCAAGTTTCATAGTTGAAACACTACCAGGATTTTAAGCCATATCTACCTTCACCGCTCCCTACAAAAGACAAAGAAGAACAATTAGAGTCGGTTGCGATATTAAAGAGGAAACTTGTTAAAAGAGGAAGGAAATATGGTGTCCTGGTTTTGATTCACTAGAAGAATCAGTCTCCAATTGATGCTACGTAGGAGTATGTGAATAATTTGAGGCTACAGCTCCCTCACTCAACCATATGGACAAGGTTTTGGAAGAAGGAGCAGATGATGCAAGGGTTTCTAACAAGGAGGTTGAAGGTAGAGATAATTAAGGTTTCATGATGATTGGGAAGACACAATATAAGCTACTAGACTTATGTTGTTCTTTTTTCTAAGATTAAGTCTTTTGTTTTAGAAAACTAAGGATTTTAAATTGCATAATGAATAATGGGGCCATAGTCCATGGGCCATTAGCTAAACCCAGGCTTAGTACTATTCTAGTATTTTCTTTGCATATTATGTCACATGGATATAAATATACGTGTTAGCATGACACATTATTTTACAAAATATCAGTAACTACTTAAGGGGGAAATCTCTATATAGTGATACATATTATTGTACACAAAAATACAAAAATACATTTTTTTTTCCCGCAATTCTACTTGTCCATTGATTTCTCCTTGGATTTGCATTCGAATCCAGCATCCTGCAATTATCATACACCATAGTCTTGGATTTGCATTTTTTTCTTTTCCCAAGAAGATTTATTCCTTTTCATCAAGAAATTTAGACATCCTTAGTTTTTCTTGATTTTTTGCCTAAATGAATTCATCGTTTATAGTCGGTGTGGATTCCTTAAACTTACAAAAGTACTAGAAAAGCAAAACTACAAGCTGTTCTATTCTATGAAAAAGTCCCGGGTCGCGGCTTTGAATATTATTTTTCTGTTTCGTTCCTGGGCCGTAAAAAATCCCCCGGTGAATATCGGCCTCCTCTTTTTTTTTTGGGGTCATTTCATGCCACGCGGCTTCAAAATTGCGTGACAGGTGGGCTGGCACTTCTTCAAGACGTGGGCTTGGATTCATGGATTTAATTCTTGGACCAAATCGCTTCAATTTGTGCTGACTTTTAAATTTGTGTTTCTCTCCTAGGCTTGAATTGGGCGGTAGCATATGGGCTTGAATGTCGACGTCAATGTGCTTGTTGTCATAATTCTTACAATTGTTGTTGGATAATACGGGCTTCAATTTCTTCCAAGCGTCTCGGCTTTGAATATGCATTTGTTTCACGGATTTCAACGTGAAGCTGGCATCACCTTGTATGAGAATATCCCTTTTCTTTTTTTCTTTTTTTTTTTTCATTTTGATATCGTTTAATTTAATTGTTATATTTTTATAATATAATATCAATAAATTTTTTAGTTTATTATTTGCTTTGCTTATTGTCTAAAGTTATTGAACAAAAGAGTCTTGAAGTATTAGACAAAAGTTAAAAAATTCATGTAATATATTTGGTGGTACAAATTATAATATTGAACTTTATTGTAATTTATAATATAAATAATAATTTTTTAAAAATTTATTATTTATATTAAAATTTTTATTTTTTCAGTTACAAAAGTTTATGTCCAATACTAGATATACCAAATATGGTATAAGAGGGTTGTACAACCTTATTCTTCTTGTATACCATGAGCTTCGAATAAATCTTTTGCAAGGGGTAAGGTAATATTCGCATATATGTCTCTAAGGATAACATTGATGATTCTGGCCCTACCATCCTCATAGGTTGGTCGAGTTGTATTAGTGACGATGCTTTACCCTTCTGCGCCTGAGGAGGATCACTCAATATAGAATCCGTACTGAAGGTGAGAAGAGGCTCGGGTCGAGTGACGCCTAGGCTGTCCAGGAGATCTTAGCCTTCATGGAGCTGAGAGGTAGCTAGGAGATCAATGCTACGGAGATCGTGGAAAGGTATTTTTGGCGCTTGATCTCCGAGCTCTTCCCCAGCATGAAGAAGGCTATGACAGAGAAGTGGGTTGAAGGTACTGGTTTATTCCTATGCACTTGTTTGTTGTGCTAGTGTCGGGGTGTTTCATTTGACACTTGTATGATGAGAGGACTTTCTTAGTCATGCTGGTCACGATGGTGTTTTGCAAATGGTAGTGGTAGTTTCTTTACATTTATCATTGTTTTCTTTTTCCAACCTTTAGATTAGTCTTCCTGCAGGCAAGAGTTTGGCTCCAAAGGTGCTTTGTCTGTCTGTGGACAATCTAATAAGCTAATGCCAAGCACGATCTAAGGCAAGTCAGCCAACAGAGAAGGCAGCAAGGCCAAAGCCAGGGCCGGGAGAGACCAGCAAGGCGCGATCGAAGTCTGTGCCTTAGGGGATTCCCCTCGTCATTTAGGATAAACTGACAGACATAGCACCTTTGAGCATAGCTCTCCCCATTCCTACCATCCACCCGTCCGAACCCATCATCGTGGGCGACGAAGGCATCAACGCGAAGGGGCTCGACGTGCAGGTGCCTTCTCCTTTGACGATAGTAGAAGGAGAAATCGGGGAGATAGCCACCCTACCTGCAGCCGCCGGCAAGAAGTGTAAGGCTCCCAAGGTACTCGAGGAGCTAGGTCTAGGGACGAAGAGGTAAAAGCCCCTAGCAAGGGGACCTTTGGCTAGGAGAAAGTGGAATGAGTAGCCCCTAGATCATTCCTTCTAGAACGTAGATGACGTTACGGATGGGGTTTTGGATGTCCTCAACGACTTTTGAAAGCTGGGGCTGGGGATAGGGCTAGGGCTAAGGTCAAACTCATTCTTAAAAGCACCATATACTTCCAAGGATGAAGCGTTGAAGAGGGGGGGCCTCGAGATGGAGATAAAGAGGGCCCAAGGGAAGATCTTGCGGTTGAAATGGTAGGTTCGTGTTGGCAACCTGACGTTGCGGCACTGAACCCTCAGTTACTAGGCTTCAATGGGATCTTATACCCTTGGTGACTGCGCTATGTCGGAAAGGATCTCATAAGAGGGTACGAGTGACCCTATAAAAACTACAGGTCACTTGAGTACCCTGATGCGGTAAGCAGGTCTTCCATGCTGTTGTGGTGTTATATTTTAGCGTCTTGTACTAACTTATGGGTTTTATTTTCATCTTATAGTACCATAGTCATGTGCTCCTTGAGCTGAGCAAGTCCCATGCCACCCAAAAGAGGTAATTGGGTTGCAAGAAGAGTTACATCAGCAGAAGAAGTACCTACTAGAAGTGGAGACTTCTAGTAAGAGGTACTTAAGAAAATTTGCTCAAGCTAACAAGCGCCTCCACTGCTCTGTTGTATAGGTGGTAGGACTTCAGGTGAGGCTCAAGTATGTAGAGTAGGAGAGGGGCAAAGTAGAGAAGGATGCCCAAAGGGTTACAGAACTGAAGGCTTAGCTGGAGAACGAGTAAAAGACGAAGGCTCGTCTTTTGCAACAATTGGAGGAGGAGGGCACAATTAGGGCTTGAATAAAAAAAAAATGTCGAGCTGAAGGCTTTCGTGGCTAGGTTGAAAACCAAGCTGGCGATGAAGGTGTCCAAATGTGAGGGCGTGAGGGCCATGTCACTTGAGCTGGCCGGCTTAAAGGCCATTTTGGAGCAACAAGTTGGGGAACTTCGAGGCAGGTTTTTGGAGATGGAAGAGATCATTTCTAAGATGAAGAGTGGGGAGGTCCTCAGCGTTGTTGCCATAAAGAAGGCAGTCGCTGACTATAGGGCTATCGAAGAGTGGCTAAAAGAGCTATAAGACCTGTCTACTAACTTTGCCTGCTTCACCAGGAGAGAAATCTTCTTCCATTATCTAGATCTAGACTTTAGCTTCTTAGATTTTCTAGACTCCCCCACATTCAACGAGAAGAGGGAAGCCTTAGTGCGAGGGGAGTCCGCTTAGGCAACCGTCGAAGACACAAGCATGTCTTATGATGCTTGGGTAAGGTAGGGCGCTTTTACATTTGGCCCTACCTTGGCAACTCAGCAAGAGGATGCCTTAGTTGTCCTTGGGGAAGATTTGCCCGTGGGGGGTCTTGCCGCTCCTGGTTCGCATGTCTTGTGCTCCCTTCTTGCTCAAGGCCTGTCGACTGAAGTGCTTGCGGATCACTGCTCGAAATAAATTGACGCCTTAAATTTTCTAAAGTTACTCGAGTTAGCTGATCCCAAGTGGTAGTAAGGTTCTGTAATTTTTTTTTCTTTTTTCTTTTTTTGATGTGGTTAGGGTCGGGATGCTGGCCTTTGTTCTATAAACAAAGGTATGAAATAAATAAATGAAGTTTTTTGAAAGTGTTGTATTATTCCGCATTTATCGGCGGCCTCTTCTACTTGGTTTCATTAGGGTATTTCCTCTTGCCAAGGTTACTTTAAGGGGGTCAGGTCGGTGGCGTCCCAACCTGCCCAATTTGTGGGAGTTCTTTTATACAAGGGTTGTTTACCTTTAGTTTACCTTTACCGAGGTTACTTTAAGGGGGTCAGGTTGGTGGCATTCCAACTGGCCCGATTCATGAGAATTCCTTTATGCAAAGGGTGTTTCCTCTTACTGAAGTTATCCTAAGGGGGTCAGGTTGGTGGCGTTCCAACTTGCCCAGTTGATAGAAGTTCTTCTATGCAAAGGGTGTTTCCCCTTGCGAGGTTACCCTAAGGGGTTCGGGTTGGTGGCATTCTGACCTGCTCGGTTCGTGGGAGTTCTAGTGTATAAGGGGTGTTTCCCTTGTCGAGGTTACGCTAAGGGGATTAGGTTGGTGGCTTTTCATCCTACCCGGTTCATGGGAATTCCTTCCTCTGTATAAGGGGTGTTTTCCCTTCGCCGAGGTTACCTTAAGGGGGTCAGGTTGATGTTGTTCCAACCTATCCAAGTAACTATTCATGTGCCTTTTTGATAGGTTGGTAAGGCGATAGAAACAAAAGGAGAGAGAGAGAAGCATGCAATCAATTTAGAGCTTTTTATTTCGACTCAATTTGAAAGTAAAATTGTACATGATGAAATTTTAATCAAAGTAGAGGTGTAGATTACCTACTTTCTCCCTAACTCTAATCGGGTCTACGTGCGCGGGATAATCTCACCATCCAATCTTTCTAGCTTGTATGCTCCATTACCCACTTTCTCCCTAACTCTGACCAGGTCTTCCCAATTGGGGGCCAACTTACCTTGGCCTTCTTGTAAACCAGTGGCCTCCAATTTTCGGTACACTAGGTCACCGACCTTAAATTCCTTGTGTCAGACCTTTTGATCATAATATTGGGTGGCTTGATGTTGGTATGTGGTAACCTGAGCAGCAATAAGGTCTTTGATTTCCTCTATTGTGTCGATCCTTGCCTACAACAATGAGTCATTTAGGGCAGTGTCGAAACTTCAAGTCTGAATATTGGGGAGTTTGAGTTCGATAAGGAAGACTACTTCCGACCCGAAAGCAAGACAAAAGGGGGTCTTGCCCGTTAAAGTCCGGTGCGTGGTCTTGTACCCCCACAAGATATTAAGTAGCTTGTTGGCCCAGGTACCGTAAGATCGATCCATGTGTTTCTTAAGGCTATCTAAAATGACTCGATTGGTCGCATCCACTTGTCTTTTTAATTGGAGGTAGCAACTAAGGTGAAGTGCGCAGCGATGTGGTGCTTAGTGCAGAACTTCCTGAACTTGGGGTTGTCAAATTGTCGACTATTGTTCATGATCAGTGTATGGGGGATTCCAAATTGGGAGAGAATATTGTTTTTAAAAAATGAGTATCTACACTCCTCTCCATGATTCTAGCCATGGCTTCAGTCTCCACCCACTTCGCGAAGTAGTTTATGGCGACAATTATGAACTGCCATCCTCTTGATGCTTTTGGGAAGGTGTCGAGGATATCGATCCCCCATTTGGTGAATAGCTACGAGCTTGTCAGGGGTTGGAGTGCAGTGCTGGGTGCATGACTGATTGAGGTGTACTTCTAGCATTGCGAGCACTTCTGGGCTACGATCTTTGCGTCTTACCTCATGGTAAGCCAATAATATCCAAGCCGTAGTGCTCGAAGGTACAGGGCTTGGGATTGGATATGATTGCTGCACACTCTAGTGTGCAACTCTTCTATGATCCATAGCCCCTCCCTTTCTTGGGGACACTAGAGCCGGGAGGGGGGGAGGGGGGCCTGATTCCCCTACAAAATAGGATACCACCAAATAGCATATAATTGGTAGCGTGATACCAAAGCTTCTTCGACTCCCTCCTATCCTCTAGCAACGTACCTACTTCAAGTAGCTCTGGATAAGATCCATTCAGTTCGGCTCTGGTGTCGTCGTAGTCAATTCTAGAATTTTAGCCGAGCTTAGAGCTATGCTTTTATCCAGTAGGTACTCTATAAAGATCTTACTGTCCTTCATCTTGGGCTTCTATATGCTAGTAGAGGCCATCTTGGATAGCCAATCTATTGTGGAATTTTAAAGGCGGGGGATCTTTATGATGTCCTAAGAAGGGAACTCTGCTAAGAGGCTCTTCACCATATAGAGGTACCTTGTCATAGTGTCATTTCTAGCTTCATATTTGTCTTGGACTTACTAGACAACTATCATCGACTCTGAGAAGATTTGCAACTGCTCTGCATCAATCTCTTTGGCTAGTTTAAGGCTGGAAATGAATGCCTCATATTTGGATTCGTTGTTATTGGAATCAAATTCAAACTAAAGGGCGTAGTAGATGGTGACCTGATGTGGGCCAATTAAAACTAAGCCCGTGCCTCTACCCTTTGAGGTGGAGGAGCCGTTCATGTTAAGAGTCCACACCAGTCTGTCATTGTCCAGTAGTGCTTCATCTTCTCCTATGTATTCTGCTACAAAGTCGGCCAGCACTTGTGCCTTGTAAGCTGTTTGTAGTTGGTATTAGATTCCGTATATGCTTAACTCCATTGCATACTTCATCATCCGTCCTAACGCATCAAGATTCTGTAGCATGGTGCACAGTGGTTGACCTGTCAATACGATCACCTAGTACGCCTGAAAGTAGGGCCTTAGTTGTTGGGCAGTGATAATGATGGCCAGTATGAATTTTTCTACCGAGGTATTCCTGACCTCAGGCTCATAAAGTATGTGGTTGATGTAATACACTGGCCTGTGTTCTCTTCCCTCTGCTCTAACTAGTGTAGAAGACAATGCCCGGTCACTTATGGCCAGGTACAAGAATAGGTCCTCCTCTAGGACAGGCTTGGAGAGGACTAGTGGATGGGTAAGGAAGTCCTAGAGTTGTTGAAAAGCAGTAGTATACTCCGGAGTCCATTCAAAACCCTTGGGATTTTTGAGGATTTTGAAGAACTTGACGCATCTGTCAGCACTTTTTGAAATGAATCTGCTCGGGGCAACCACCATGCTAGTGAGCTTTTGTACGTCTCGGACTGATGTTGGAGGCTTCATTCCCCTTATGGTCATGATCTTCTCAAGGTTGGCCTCAATACTTCCCTAGGTGACCAGAAATCCGAGGAATTTGCCAGAGCTGACGCCGAAGATGTACTTTTGGGGATTCAGCTTCATGTTGTGCGTGTGCATTCGATTGAAGGCTTCCTGGAGATCCTTAACATGATCAATTGACTTTGTGCATGCGCATTCGATTGAAGGCTTCCTGGAGATCCTTGACATGATTGATTGGCTTCTGGCTCTTGACAATCATGTCATCGACGTACACCTCTATATTGCTCTCGATTTAAGGCTTGAACAATTTTATCACCATTCACTGGTATGTGGTCCTGGCGTTTTTCAGTTCGAATGGCATCATGGTGTAGTAGTATGTGCCATAGTCGATTATGAAGGAGGTATAGACTTCATTCTTCAGGTCCATTTTGATCTAGTTGTATTTCAAGAAGGTGTTCATAAAACTCAGTAGGGCGTGTCCTAACGTAGAATCGATAAGCTAGTTGATTCTAGGGAGGGGGAAACAATCTTTGGGGCAGACTTTGTTGAGGTTGGTATATTCGACACACATGCGCCACTTCCCATTCTTCTTCTTAACTAGCACTACGTTTGCTAACTACGTCACGTACTTTTCCTCCCTCACGAAACCGGCTTTGAGCATCTTTTGCACTTCCTCCTCTATTGTGGCTTACCGTTTTGAAGTAAAATCCCTCTTTTTTTGTTTGATAAGCCGCGTTGTAGTATTGATGTTGAGACTATGGGTCGCTAGGTTAGGGGAGATTCCAGGCATGTCTAATGTTGACCAAGCGAACCTTTTCGAATTTGCCCATAGGAGGGCAATGATTTCGTCATTCACATCGGCTAAGGTCTCAATCCCGACTTTCATAGTTTAGTTAGGAGAGGAGTCGATTTGGCCATCTTCCGTTTTTTCTTTGAGCTCGCCCCTCTTAGCCAATCTCTCCTGTGGGCCTATCTTTAGGGCAAAGACGCCATCGCCTTTGGCTGCCCTAACATATAGCTCTCGTGAAAGCTTCTGGTTACACTTACATACACCCACCTCAGTCGGCGTCGGGAATTTGGCCTTCAGATGCAGGGAGGATGTGATCATCCCATATGTGTTTAGGCTTGGTCTTCTTAAGAGCGCATTATAAGGGGAAGGACAGTTGATCATAATGAACTCCACGGGTCGTTGTGCCACGTGGTTGTCATCGCCAAGTTCCATGTCCAACGTGATGATGCCCTTGGCTTAGACCATGCTATCGTTGAAGCTGATGAGGTTGTAGTGGTATGGCTTCATCTTTACTGGTAACTTCTTCCTCATCCTCTCATATGTGTAGAGGGAGTATTTGTCAGAGTTTTGACCACTAGGGTTTCCCAGCATTTTCTACTGCCTCTGCAACAAGTTTCGGTGCTTCACTTTGGAATAAACCTAGGCTATCGGTCTATTTAGAGGCATGTACTAGCTATAAATGGGAGGGGGGATAAGGTAGCGCTCTACTCAATGCTTCTTCTTCTCAGAGCTTTTCCCCTCTAGCTTGCTTGGCATCCTTCCACCGAGGTGATCTTTTATAGACAATTTCTCCTTATCCTGCTTTTCGCCTGACCTTTGTCGGTCGGCATCACACTTGGCGCGAATGTTATCTTCCTGGTTGATGTACTTCTAGGCTTTGTTGCAGAAGTTAGCCAGAGTCTTTGGCTTGCTCTTTGCAAGGGATTAGAAGAAATCTCTTAAGCGTATGATGCCGAGCTGTGCGGCATGGATAGCAACTCCCTCGTCCAGCTGAGGGATCTCAACCACGATGTTATTGAACTGGGCCACGTGGTTGTACAGGGACTCACCCTCACACTACTTTACTAGGTACAAGGACGATGTGTCCTTAGAAGGGGGCTTACTAGCTCTGAAATGGAGGCTGAACTTCCTGGCTAGCTCGTTTAACGGGCTGATTGAATTGTTGAGGAGGTGGTTAATCCACGTCCGTACTGCCTTCCTTAGCATACCTGGGAAGGCTTTGCATAGTATGGTATCTCTATGACCATGAAGGTTTGTGAGGGTACGGAAGTAGAGGAGATGGTCATCGAGGTCACCTATACCACGTACTAGCCAAGGGACGAAAGTTTTCTGTTGGGGGGGCAGCACTTTGTCTTGGACACCCCTAGTGAAAGGGCGTTTTGTTGCTGGCGACCAGGCCAGTATCACCGGCAGGCTTGCTCCCCTGTTACTTAGAGAGCTGCCTTACCATTGCATGGAGCTCATTCAGGTTGGCGTCGTCTACTGGGTGAGCTTGTCGTGTGGCTAAATTAGCTTGAACTCCCTTTGAGTTGGCTTTCTGTTCTTTGCCAGCCAGAGCTTAGTCGTGGGTAGCCGCAAACCTTGTAGGTTGCAAGCGTAGCGACGGATTGGGTTGCTGATCCCTTTTATTCTATTGCTACTGCTGTATGTTATCCCACCCAGTACAGGTATCTAAAGCTTTAGGGTGATGAGTTTGTTCGCTGTGGCGCTCCGCTTTGTCCAGGTAAACTTAAAGCTCCTTGTTTTGCTTAACATACTGCTCAACTAGGCGCTCCGTACACTCCAAGCGTTCTTCCAACATAGCTCTTGGGAGGGGCTAGTTTTCTCTAGATTGGTTGTTTACCAACCGTTGATTTCGTTGTTCGTTACGCTGAGATAATGTAGAAAGGCTTGATGTAGGTTATGTGTTTGGTGTGTTTAAGATTTCGAGTGTAGGAATTCGACTTTTCAACAAACGATGCCAAATGTCGTTTCTCAATTCTTGCCGGTAGTTGATTAAGGTCTGTACGTACTAGGCTTGCAAACCAATGCACGGTAAGGGGACGTCGATGTATTGTCCGGCGTAACCACTCCGATGCTTAAGTCAGCAATGGGCTTTTAGTAGAATAAAATACTTGATGTGTAGGCTTAAAATGTAGATTTTTTTTAGAGAGCGTTACTATTGGATAGTAGTCTGGTATTTATAGCAGAATGGAGTTAGCAGTTGGAGATCGGTTGAGGGGAAAGATCTTCTCCTAAAAGTGTAGGAGAGTAGAACTGTCATGCTCGACGTGTTCCTAATATTCAGGATGTGGCCATTTTATCCTTATCTTGTAGGTTATGGCTGTTACAGTGCTTCATGGGCTTGGGTTGTTCAGGTCTAAGGTTGAGGTCTATGGAGGTAGGCTTAAGGTAGTAAGGCTTAAGGTAGTAAGGCTTGATGAATTTGATTGGGCTTGAGGGATCCTTACCTAAAGGGCCCTATTAACACTACCTTTATATCATTCTTACACCTCTATTAATATATGTGTATATTTTTTTTATTAAGTAAAATTTTCCTATTAAAAATATAAATATTATATACATTAATATAGTATAAAATTGGGATAAAAATTTATAATTTTCATATTTATTATGCATCTCTTTGGTACTATTAAATTATTAAAGTATGAGAGCCACTTTGGCATGCCACGTGTAAAGAATATAATACATTTTTAACCAAAGAAGAATACATTATATGTATTTTATATTTCTACAAAATCAATTCCCGATGCTATTAGTGCAAGCTTCCCACCTAAGACAAGCGAGTAACCTTATCATAAAGGTACTAATCTTCATACCTTTCTCGATGCAATAAGTTTTAAATGAGTATCGAGGATCACAAGATAGGTTCTAAAAAGCAGTTTCTTAAAACTTACACTTACAAAGTGAAATATGAGTATAATGTTTTCATATCTTGTACCTCTTAATATCGCCTCTCTCTTTCTTCTGTATGTTTTATTTTCTTTCCAATTCTTTTTTCCCATTTGTAAAATGCTAACCTTATTTTAGTAATACCATAAAAATAATTGCAAATACACATTTAAAACTATTATTCAAGTACGCAAAGAAATTTATTAGCATAGAAAAAAGTAACTAGAGTATTCTATTAAGGAAATACATAAAGTCGAAATTTATGAAAAGTGAAGAAAAATTTACAAGTTTCATAGAGTACTACGTACCTTATAGCAAAAATTTGAGAACCTGTATATATAGAACAGGATATGGTAGGATCTCATATCTTACCCACTTTCCAACTCACCCCTATTCCCACCTCTAATTTTTATCTGCTTCAAACTATCATAATAACCACCCCTTAATTTAACCACCTTCCAACTAATTTTGTTTTCCACTACATTATTGTCCACTGATTCTTGTAAAGTGCATTCACCATCAAGCAATTTATGTGTAACTTGGCCTTTTGACTCCTTGTAATGAGGTGATTAACTTTCAAGATTTTACAACCATAAGTGCAATTATTTCAAATTTTATCATCTTTATTCTTTAGGAAAATGTGTTCATTCTATATGGGTGTTAATTATTATTTATATTTTTGTTATAACCAATTGTTATATAACTATCTTATAAAATCTAAGTTATTTAGTCGTTATATTGCATGATTTAAAATTTTTTTATTTTAATGCATGCATATCATAGGTGCATAATCCTTAGAATTAATTAAATCATTTAGTAATTTCTATGCATGTAAGCTTGGTTACATTATTTATGCTTTTGAATTCGTAGGAATAGATTTATTTATGCTTCGTTGCGTTATGCTTGGGAAAGTGACGAGTCTCCTATTCAATAGTAGGTTTGGTTACAATAGTTACTACTGGATATGACTAACTAGAAATTATTTCACACCGACATCTATAGGGCCATGCTGGTAGAGTGTAAGGAATTGGGCCTTGCACTTGAGTAAGAGCTTGCAAAAGAGAACACAAGAAGGGGCAGTAGAGAATTGTCCTACATGGCCACTCCGATGCTTAAATTAGTGACTTGTAGGTGTAAAATGGAAGTAAGAATGCAATAAAGTAGGCTAATACACAAGAAATCAAAGTAGTTTACCATTTGGAGATTGATTGTTATTTATAGAGGAAGGTTGCCTAAAGTTAAGGGGCCAATAATAGCACTTTGCTATGTTCGCATGTCTTGGATACTAGGAGAATGTTACTTGATGTGGTCCGGATATGTTGGATGGTGATTGTTGGCCTAGTCTCTAAGCCTTATCCTCTATCCTCTAGTTGTTGTGGGCTGTCTTAAATGAATAAGTCCCTTAATGAGCCTAAGCTAAGGTTGGTTAAGAGGAAAAGATGCTAAATGCGAGGGAATTAAGCTAAGCCGAGGGTTCAGGTAGGTCAAAATGGGCTTGAGGGGCCTAAGCCCAAAATATCCATCAAGGTGGCAAGGCGAAGGGATAAATGGGTTCCTCAAGCACATAACTAAGTTGGACTTGGAGCGCTTATATCAACTTAGTGACCTGGAGAAGAAGCGGTTGTACTGACATCTTTAGTAAAGAGGTCATCATGATGTGATGAGTGTTCGAGTTGAGGAGGGACCTCGCATGGTGAATTGAGTCAATCACACATAAGGTCGAGTTAGGTGCTCATGTGTTGAGCAGGAGACTATAGACCGACTTCCTTGAGGGAGCAGAGATGCTAAATGAGGGAGGTGATTTGGTAAAGGTGGTATACAATCATGATAGTTAAAGTCGAGATCATATGGGCAGAGTTGGGCCAAAGTAGCTAATTTGATTTAGGTATAAGGACTTCTTGGGTTGACATACTAAAGAAATGCTGTAGTAGGTGAAGAAATTAAAGGGGCTTCAGTAAAGCTTTATGAGGAAGCTAACCTTTTCAAATTCTAGCCTTGCCATGCGTTTCCAAGGTGCAACTAATGTGACATGATAGTTATCATGTTTGTTTAGTCATACATGTAATTACAGCTATTTTGTCATTTGATACGGCCATTAGACTAAAACGTTGCTACGCGTAAGGATCCTAATGCATTTAGGGATTGTGTTTGTACGAATCCCCATAAATGTTTGTACAACTTCCTTGGTCTTAAGCTTATAAATACTCTTTAACTCAACAGGCCAACACTTTCGTAAATCTCATATTCTACTTTCTCACTGCAATTGCAAAAGACTTTCTTTCTTCTTTCTCATCAACCAAGTTCCAAACTTCTTTCTTTTTTATGTTTATATTAGGATGTTGACTAACTCATAAGCAAACTTGAGTGAGACGTCTTCTAACTTATCAATTTCAGACTCAGAAGCTACTAAGAGTGATACTCCCTTTACGAAAAGGGACGAAGAAGTTACATTTACGCTGGCATTGTTGGATAAGACAATAAGGAGGGCGGTGGAGGCGCTTAATAGAGTGAAGGCAATAAGTGCCATCCTATGAGACGTTTACCCAGATGGTTCGCTACCAAAGGTTGCTGATTTATATGATAAGCTAGAAAATAATAAGGGTTCAAGTTGCTAGGTAAGTAAAAGCAAGCCAACTGTTGCGATGTATGTTTTGAGTAATTTTATTATTGGTGAGCTTCCTGATTTGGTGGTGCGATTGCCGTGATAGAATGTAAGGGTGGCATTATTGTTAGGGAGGCACTTTGCAGTGCACGAAAAGTGCCTTGAGCATAAAATGCACCTCCTATTCATAGATTTTGAGAGGGAGTTATTTGACTATCATTGATGTTGTCTTGCTCAAATTCCTCCCAATAGGTAGAGGTTATTAAAGGCGTTATAAGCCTTGTGTGAATATTTGGTGGTAAGGGCTACACTTGAACTTTTTAATCATTTCTATTTTTAGAAGAGCTTGAAGGGGGTAGATCTACATTTGGAACCTCTAGGCAAAAAACTGTTTGGAGGACTAGACTCAAACATAAAGAATTAGTAAGATGAGTTCCTGGTGGTAGAGTTGCTGTTGAAGGTGAACTTTTGGATTCTGTGGGCTATACTGGTTCGGACTAAGGCTTTAAGGGAGCTCAGCCCAAGCGACTTTGAGGTCACTTGAGAGATTGAGGCCTTAATGGCTTTAAGGCATAATGAGGAAATCAATGCTGAGGAGATGGTATGGAGGCACTTAACTTTACCAATCTCTTAGCTTTTCCCCAACAGGAAGAAAGCTATAGTAAAGAAGTGGTTAGAAGGTACAAGGCCGACCTTAGCGTGAAATGACTCTTCCGTTGTGCCAGCGTGGGCTTACTTGAACTTATCCTTCATTCATGGTCTTCTGATGAATAGGGAGTTCTCCTTGCCTATCTTGGTTACAACGAAACTTGTAAGTACTTGTAGCTTTTTGTCTTTTATTGACATTGCTTGCTTACTTTTGTACGGGTGAACGGTTGCTTAAGTTTGGGGAGTTACCCTAACTTACTAGACTAGAACTCCTAAGGCAATGGTAGTTTAAAATGTAGCTAAGCTAGAAGGTCGCTAACCCTAAGGGCAAGGCTATAAAGCCTATGTCAGGGGTAGGTGAGACTAGCAGGTTGAAGTTGCTTGCTCTACTGTAAGGGGTTCCCATTAGTGCCCCTTCCTTGGAGCTGGTAGCTACCGAGCCTCTAAGCACAATTCCATCCACATCCAACTTTTCTCCTACATCTAAGCCTATCGATGTGGGGGAGGATACCTCTACTGTAGACAAGTTGGAGTTGATAGTGCTTCCTTTTCCTCTTAAGGATAAGGGGAAGGTGCCCGAGGCCAATACTGTAGAGGAGCTGGCAAGTAAGAAGAGAAAGATAGGTGGGGAAAACAGGTATGTCAAACTCGAAGAAAGCAATAGTACCAGTACCATTTGGTAAGCCCAGCTCGCATCGATTCCCATTCAGTTAACCCTACCTTACTTTAAACTAGATGGGGGAGGCCTAGGCAGGAGCTTTAGAGAAGCGTTGGAGGATTAAGACCATTCTGAACTTATACAAGGGTATCGTGTACGAATATGAGAAATGTCATTTGTACAAGGGTAGTTCAAAGTCAGCTACCAGGTAGTATATAGGGAAGTCCTATAAGCCTAAGTGGGATGTCTGAGCTGGCGATACAACGCTACATAACTAAGAATTCAACTTACAGGCCTCCATGGTGTCCTTTACCCCTGTTGACTAGGTATTTTTAGAGATGATGACTGAACTTGAGGTCAACTCCCGATCAATCTAGGGGGCTACCTTAGTTCATTGAATCATTAGGTGCATCTTTGTTTCTTTAAGTTGCTTTATACTACAATGTGTTCGTAATATTTGTTCTAGTTGTTCATGATGCCTCTATTATGGTGCAGTACCATGGTTAAGTACTACTATGGCTCGATCGCTACAAGGATTTACTGGGAGAGATAAAGGATCTCTAAATGGAGGTGTTTAGTACACAGAAAAGGTGTAAAGATGTGGAGTCTTCATCTAATTGTTATTATAAAAATTTTCACAAGGCTAACTGACATCTTCTTCATTCCTATGTATGGAAAGCAGCTTTAGATGCCAAGCTGAAGAGGGAGAGGGAGGAGAAGAGGGGGGCCAAAGAGGCTGCCAAGGAGATTGCTACACTAAAAATGTAATTGGAGGTTGAACATAAATCCTAGGCTAAGCTCCTTAAGAGGTGGGAGTAGGGGAAGAAGGCTAAGGAGGACCTCAACCATTGTAACGAGGAGCTTAGTGCGTCAATCTCCAAGATACAAATTGAGCTGGTGACGAAGGGGGACAATTTTGAGAATGCCAAGAAGTACTTGCTAGGGTTGGCTAATCAAAAGGTCGAACTAGAGAGGAGGATTTAGACCTCTAAAAAGAGGTTAAAGACATGAAGCATAGGATCTCCAACTTAGAGAAGGGGTACATAATGAGTGTTGTTATTGAGAAGAAGGTTGTTGTTAACTTCCTTCTATTGAAGAAGTAGCTTGAAGAATGTGACAACATCTCCACCAAGTGTGGTTGGGAACTTGAGATGGCATGCTCAAACATTACCCCGGTCTAAACTTAGGCTTTTTGGATTACCTAGATAGTCTAACACATCGGGAGGAGAGGGTAGCCCATAAGAAGGAAAGGACGGTTGTTCTTGTAGTTGAAGTTATCTAAGACGCCCTTCTTGCTATTGAGGTGATTCAAAACATTGTTGTAACCTCTTTAACCTTGACAGCTTAGCAAGGGCTCACTTCTAAAGATGCTTTAAAGAAGGATCAAGGTCAAGTGACCCTCCTGTTGACCTGAGCTAGCAGACCCTTCCTTATCCTTCCTTAATTCAGGACCCAACACTCCAAGTAGATCAACCCTTTGAACGAATCGGTGTGTTAGACTTCTCTGAACTACCGGAGTTGGCTAATCCCAAGTAGCAAGCTAATGTTTTTTTTTTTTTTTTATCTTTTTTATTCTTATAAAGAAATTTCATGTATCAGGTCGGCATGCCAGCCTTTGTTCTTTATAAATGCCTCTAATGATGAATGAAGAGCTTCACTTCAACGACCGTTTTGTACTTCTCTTTGGTTTCTATACTTTTAACTTGTTGATGTTCGATCGACATGGATTGATACTTAGTACTTACCCGTTGATATGTAGTTACTCGGGTGGGGAATTTGTTATTCATTTAGGATTGTTTTGGCCGTCAAAGGCCAAGGTCATCTTATTTCTAAGGAAGAGTTGGGGTTAACCTTCTTAGATGACCATTCAGCTGTTTTAGTAACTTAGGTTGTGTATTGGGGGTCAAGTTGGTGGTGTTCCAGCAGGCATTGCAGGAGTTCCTCAATTGTGCAAGGGGTGTTTCTCCTTGTTGATGTTATCCAATGGGGGTCGAATTGGTGGTGTTCTTTCCTACCTATGCCTTAAGAAGTACATAAGTTTGGAATCCTTATGAGGACTTTAAAGATCCATTAGTCCGTTCACCCGTTCTTAGCTAAGACGAGCTAACGTAAGGGACACACAACAATTTGAAGAAATGGAACTTTGATTAATAACTTCAAAGGATGATTACAAGCATATATACGTTGAATTAATCAAAGTAAAGCCTTAAATTATCAACATTCCATGTGCGTAGGATGAGCTCATCATCTAACTTCTCTAGCTAGTATGCCTTATTGCCTAAGTTTTCTTTAACTCTAATGGGGTCTTCTCAATTGGGGACCAACTTTCCTTGCCCCTTATATGAGCTATTGGCTTGAAGCTTTTGCTAGACTACATCTCTTATCTTGAACTCCTTGTCCTGGACTTTCTTCTCATAATATCTAGTTAGCCTGTATTGGTAAGCAGTCACTCAAGTTGCAGCAAGGTCTTAGATTTCTTTTATAGTATCTACACAAGCCTATAAGAAGGACTCATTTGCGGTGGTATTGAATGATTGAGTCTAGATATTAAGGAGTTCCAGCTCGATGGGGAGGACCGCTTCCAAGCCAAAGGCAAGGTGAAAGGATGTCTCGCCTGTAGAGGTGCGGTGAGTCGTCCTATAACCCTATAGGATGTTTGGCAATTTGATGAGGAGGGCTGCATGTCTTGGATAGTGGGAGCATACTACCTAACGTCGTTTGGATATGTTGGATGGTGGTTGTTGACTTGGTCTTTAAGCCTTATCCTTTATGCTTTAGCCATTGTAGGCCATCTTAAATGGGTAGGCCACTTGGTAAGCTTAGGCTGAGGTTGGATAAGAGGACCAAGAGTCCAAATGCGACGGAATCGAGTTAAGCCAAGGTTCTAGGCAAGTCAGTAATAGGATTCGGGATATCAACTTAACTAAATGTAAAGTTTCGAGCTATGTTGGAGACCTGTTTGTAAGTTGCTTATGCATAGAAGAACTATTTATGGGCTCTATCAATATTGGAATCCCTGCTTTACTCTATTTAACCAAGTCTGCTCTACTCGATTAGGTTTGTTTTACTATACTAGGTCTACTTTGCTTTGTCGGTCTACAGTGCTTTGCCCTACCAATTTGCATGCTCTGCCAGGTCTATTGTGCTCTACAAGTATGCCATACTTTACAGGTTTGCTCTACTTTATCAGTTTACTCTGCTCTATTGGTCTTCTTCTCTTCAGATCGGCCAAAATTTTAGGTTTGCCCAAATCAGGTCTTTAAGGCTTCCAATAGCTCATCAACCCAACTTATCTTATTATTTCTTGTAGTATTCCTAAATTATACTTATGTTTATTTTTTATTTACGAGAATACTACTGGGATATCCTTTTAGTCCCTTCAGTAAGGATTATGGAACAATCCTAGTTATCTCTTTATGTGTCATATCAAAACGATGATTAGGCTGTATAGGATCTACTTAGTGTGTTATATCCGACTAAGTAGCTCACGGATTCGCTAAAACTAGAGATTGGACCTACTTCTTATGATCGTCTTTGTTGGTTCTTAGCATGGTTTGTATTATCTTGGTATTAGAGCTCTAGGTTTTAAAGAGGGTCGAGAGTTCTTGCGTACGTATCTGTTCTGTTTTGTATTTGCAAAAATGCTGGTTCATTGGTTTATGTTGCAACTCTAAGGGTTAATTTACTGGAGTTTAGTGATTTGGAAATATGGCAATACGTTGGGACGTTTTTTTTTTTCTACTAGATTTATCCCCGTTATCCCTTTTGTGTTGGGTACTGTGAATTCGGTTTGATAAATCGTAGATTTGATACGTATTAAAAAAAAAAATGGAAGAGAAAAAAAAATCGTGGTAGTAGGTTAAAATTAGGGTTTGTTTTGAAAATAGAAGAAGTGTATTGGGAAGAGTACGAAGGTGACTGTAATTCGATAGAGATTGTAAAGTACGTGGTGATTTCTATAAGTGTGAATCCATAGTAATCGTATGTTGTTACTTTGCACAAATTGTGAACTGGGTACTCGAATTCAGTTGTAAGTCCTTCGTGTTGTTACAATAGTGGCTGTGTTGGGTTTGTGTTTGGGTACGACACAATCGGGTTAAGTTTATTCATCAGAAGTGGGTATTGTTGTAGTCCGCAGTGGTGTTCAGTGAGAGAACGAGTTAGTGAGTGGGTCTGTAGTTTGGCATGTGTCCATTCTGTCCTGTAGCTGGTATGGTTATCAATAGTTCTTAGTTCTATAGTGTCGGAGATGCGGGGTGTCGTGTGTGGACTCGGAAATTGCGACCATGAATTGTGTGGACTGTGATTATTGTGTGTATGGAGTCATAAAGGTGATAGAGTGCTTGATGGAGACTCTATTGTTGTGAGCTATTTGGCATATTGCTGTTACTAAATTACAGCAGTTGTGTCCTGAGACATGCAGGAGGTCATCCTGTTGGTTGCCCAGTCTGTTGTTTACAGCGGTGGATAGTGGTGTCTTGATCGTGACTTGTGCAGCGACGAAAGTTGGTTTGTTAGTAGGTTGGCATTTGTTAGTATGAGTGGTGGTCGGTGAGAGCACGAGACCCCTTTTAAGTGCAATAGTGCAAGGCGTAAATGATAAACTGCTGTCGGTTTTGTTCTTTGCAGCAACCAAGGTGATGGAACTGTGTTTTTAGCGTACTGCTGTGACTTGGAGCTGTTGTACCGAGCTGTGTCTTGTTTTAGCCAAGAGTTGAAGTGTGTGATTGTGCAACTGTATGTGTTACTGAGTGCAAATCGGTCTGGTGCGTGTCTACTCAATTGTCGAGTTACTAAGCTGTACTATAGTGCGACGTGATGTACCATGCTGCTGCCACGAGCTGCTAAAGCAAACCATTGCCAAGATTGTGATTGCTGTGTTGTTGAGCCGTACTTGTACCAAGATAACTTAGAGTAGTGTACGTGAAAGTATAGCAAGTGCTGAACTGTGTGTAGAAGTCTAAAAACTTTTGCTGTTGATTGAGGTGTCAAATGGAGCTGTGGCTAGCATTCGAGCAAATTACTGAAGTGTACCGAACTAAGTTGGTCAAGTGAGAGTGAGTATCCTAACTGAATTGGAAGTAATAGACCGAGCTGAAGTTTTCAATTGCTGAGCAAGTCCTGACCGAACTATCAGTTTCAATTTGGGCTGTAAACCGCTCAATCTGAACCGTTGTCACTTTGAGAGACAAATTGTCGAATAGTGGACTGCACCGAGCTGCTGTGAAATCCTTATTTGCCAAGCTGTAGCTCGTATCCAAGCTGTCATGATCGTAGTCCAAGCCGATTTGCGTAGGAGTTCATTTCCGAGCTGATAAATCGTTGTATGTTAGTACCGACGTGTTTTATCTCACTGAGCTTAATTGTAACTGACTAGCTAAACTGTCAAGTATATGAACCGGTACCATGCTGTTGGTCAAAGTTTGCTTCTATAACGAGCTTCTGCGTGTGATAGATATTACTGAACTTTGGAGTTGCAAGTATGAATCCGAGCTCCGAGTTGACTGAAGAAATTATCTGAACTACCGAGCTGAAACTAAATATAAGTGAACTGTTGTACCGAGTAGCTGTTGCTATGCCATTTGTGTGCCAAGCAGAAATTATGTCATGCTACTGTATATGCCGAGCTCTAGGTTAGTGTAGATTCTAGTGTATTCAGAACTGAGGTGAAGAACTGTATTCTGTTGTGATTCCAAAAGCCACCGAATTGTTGTTGGAGTGCTGAATTATATAATGCGAATCCAAGCTGTCTAATTACTCTGTTGTGCACCGAAGACATGATAGTGTAATTCGACCAAATGCAACTTAGCGAGATATCGAGCTGGAATTGAGGATCCGAACTGTCTAATTCCCAAGCTATTTGAATTGTTGTCGTACTGGTCAAAGGTTGATCGGACCCGCTATATAGTGTTGACCATGCTGTCCTATTTTGGACATAACTGAACTGTAGAAACTAACTTGTCCGAGCTGGCCTAAATAATTTCTAAGCTAACTTGTGACCAATCTTTGTTAAATGTATGCGCGACGAGCTGTTGAACCGTACTACTCTGTTTAATTGCCGCCCGTGCTGTTGTGTGCTGAACTGTAAATTACTGAGCTATTGCGAGCTCAATCCAAGACTGAGCCGACCAAAAGTTGTGCTGCTGTGTATGTGTGCCGAGTTGAGGTTGTGTTTGAACTAAGCTACTGCAGTGCATGTCTAAGGTGATTAAAGCGCAAAATTGAGCTATTATTGTGAACCAAGCTGCACATATGATAGAGCAGTACCAAAACCAAATTATTATGAATAATTATCGAGCCGTGGTCGTGGTTGGAAGCTACTGTCCTCAAGAAGCAATTGCCGAGCTATTGGTTGCGTGTTGTAGTAGTAGTGGACATGTGCCCAATTGTTTCTTTATTTGCGTGCTAGTGTATTGCCTGAATTGTTCAAATAATTTGCCTTACTATCCTTTAAATTTTCCAAACTATTATAAGATTTGAAGTGTATGCTTGTTCGGTGAAAGAGGTAGACAATTGACCGAGGTGAATTGAGAATTGTGCAGCTATGGAGACTATACTATCCGAGCTGTCTAGGGTTACTTGTTATGAGTGTGCCAAAGTGAAGTGAAACTAGAGGGTGTAGAGAACTTTTGTAAGTAACAAACTCTTATGTGTGTATGTGTGTGTGCCTAAGCTACGACAAGTATGTTGTCAGTAGAGGGACTTAGGTACCAAGCAATTGTTAAAAGATTATTACCGAGCTATCGAGTCGTGTGCCGTTGAACCAAGTGAGTATGGCATATGAAGTTGGACATGATTATGAGTATTATTATGAGGATGTGATATCACGAATTCCGAAGTTTGACGGATATGGTTTTCTAGATAAATATTTAGATTGAGAATTTTAAGTAGAAAGAATTTGGCAAGATTATCCATATTTTAAGCTTGAGAAAGAAGATATAGTCAATATGCAACTCAGGGGCTTTGCTAGAGTTTGGTGGAAGAATGTGAAGAGAGAAAAAAATTTGAATGGAAGAGAAATTACGTGGAGATCAATGAAGCACTTAAAGAGGAGAAAATTCGTCCTGCTACATTATCAAGGCGAGTTATATAAAGAATTGTCAACATTGACGCAAGAGCTTATGATTGTCAAATAATATGAAGATGAGTATAGGATACCCTTGAGGCGATGTGAGTTCTATGAGCCTTGTTCCTCTACTATATCTCGATTTTTTATAGGATTGAACTAGGAAATTGCTAGATATGTCGATTCTTCAGGAAATAGAACCTTGAATGAAGCTATTCAAGTAGCTTTGAGAGCAGAATCCATGTCTTCTTATCAAGCTAACCTCTCTAATGTTTTAGATTAGTTGAAGATGATTGAAAAATAGCTTGAAATGTTCAAGGATGAAATGGGGCCATAGAGGAATGTCAAATTAGAGGGTATTGAAAGACAAGTTGAGGAGATGGAGGTTGCTAGAGAGGTGAGCAGTAGAGAGGAAGATGATCAAGTTAAGTTGTAGTTAGACCCCCATGTTTCAGATATGGTTTCAATACCCACTATAAATGCTACAGGTGATGACTCTAGGTATTTCCATATTTGCCTTCTACATATTTGGCTCTTTTCTCTTGATCCTTTGATAAGCTTATGTGGTCTTAATATGAGCTGTAATAGTATTGTGCCTGTGAGTAGTTATAGATTGTTTGTTGGAGTATACCAAGGTTATGGTGATGGATATATGTATTAGGGATGTGTTATATTGACTCTTGGTACTCCTGTATTGGAAAGATTTGAGATGTGTAGATGAAAGGAAGAAGAATTAACTTATAAGGAAGTAAAGGGGATGCTAATTACAGCAAATGAAGAGGTCATAAAATTTGAGTTAGTTGACAATGAAGAGGTGGAAGCACATAAGATTGAAGAGCAATTTGACATCTTACTTGCACAAGATCTATGAGCTCATGATCTTTTGTATGACCCCAAGATCGTGTTATTTCCTTTAATTGATAGTTGCTAGAACTAGTAAGGTGTGGTTGATTGGATCCATGATGAGTGAAAGGAAGGATCCATGATGAAAAGTTTAATTGATAGAGCTTATGATGAATGGAAGGAGCATTGGCTGATGATGACATTAGTGGAGGACTTGACTACTTTTCTATGTTTATATTTCATTTTTGCAGGTTGGTATTTGATCCTGGTGGGATTTAGAGCCACTAATTACTAAGTTTCAGGCTGAAACTTCTCCAAAGGAGAGGGGGTGATAGGATTCGAGGTATCGACTCAACTAAATGCCAAGTTTCAGGCTATATTAGAGACCTGTTCATGAGTTCCTCATGCATAGAAGACATGTTTACAAGCTCTATTAATGTTGGAAGACCTGCTTTGCTCTATTCGGTTAGGTTTGCTTTGCTCAATCAAGTCTGCTCTGCTATGCCAATTTGCGCTGCTCTATAGGTCTACTTTGCTTTGCTAGTTTACTCTTCAAGTCAACTAGAATTTCAGGTCCACCCAAATCAGGTCTTTAAGTTCTTTAACAACTCATCTACTCCTCACCCGAATAGCTCATGTGACTATTTACTTTTACTTGTATTATTTGGACTTCTTATTTCTTGTATTATTCTTAAATTACCCTTATGTTTATTTTGTAATTACGGGAATGCCCTTAGGGCATCCCTTTAGTCCTTTTATTTATAAGTTCGCCACCATGTATAAGTAAGACATTTATATAAGGTTTTAGATAGATTGTGGACCTTAATGAAAAACCCTTTAAGTCCTTTTTTTTTTTTAAGCTCTCTCTTACTAAGTCTTATCAATTCTTCTAGTAAGGATTGTGGTAAGCAACACTAATTATCTTTTTGTGTGTCATATTAAAGTGATGATTAGGCTATGTAGGATTTAGTTAATGTGTCATATCCGACTAAGTAACTTACGGGTTTGCTAAAACCTTTACTAAACCCATTCTATTTTCGGTCCTTCGATAAGATCGG
This sequence comes from Lumnitzera littorea, assembly GCA_024138015.1. Taxonomy (NCBI): domain Eukaryota; kingdom Viridiplantae; phylum Streptophyta; class Magnoliopsida; order Myrtales; family Combretaceae; genus Lumnitzera; species Lumnitzera littorea. The sequence goes on from JAMXBB010000011.1 coordinate 26,353,585, forward strand.
ACTTACCCCTTATGGCTACCCTTGTCAGTTCTTGGCATAATTCGTATCAATTAGTATGGACTTGAGAGGCCTAAGCCCAAAATATCCTATCAATACATACTATTGATGATATCATGGTTACTAATAAACGTAAGCTATCTTATAATATGAAGGATGAATGGAAGTTAATGAAAGATAGGTTAGGACTTATGTATAATAAGTACATTGCTATTGCAACTTTTAAAAAGAAACATTTATAGGATAAAGGGGTTTTATCTAAAATGGTTTTTGTATTGTATTTTCTAACTAGTGTAGAACCTGGTAAGAATTATCCTTCTAGTTTTGATTATATACCCTTTGGTGTTCCTCGCATCTTAGGAATTATCCTCCTCTTAGTGTTATCAACCAGTTCCTTGGATTTTCAATTATTGAGAATGTAGGCATAGAGGTACCCTTATAATCCCATGAATTGAACCTCCTTATGAACCACGAGAGAACTAACCCCATGGTATACAGGTAAATGTAAGAGTAAGTAAAGAGGAAGATCTAATACGTCTTTAGGGTCTTACATATTGTCACGCCCCAAAGTGGCAGAGTCGTAACAGTCCCGCCGTGTAAACCATCCTAAAATAGAAGTTGGCCTTACAATCGCTATCTTAGACCTGATCTATACAAGGCGTCCACGACTAACCCGCTTTGAAGTAAACAGTTTGTAATTTAGATAAAGCATTTACCCAAGAAAGTGAGAAAATTTATATATATATATATATATATATATACTATAATTCAATTATTACATCATTCAAAAATGAAAAATAATGCTAAAATAAAAACTTAGACCTTAAGAATATATGTTTGTTCTTCAAATATTTTTCCTCACTCCTCAGGATCCAACAGTTGCTAGCTTCAGAGTAGTTGTTTGTCGCTTCTTAGCCAGCACCTATACGACGTCTATAGGGATGTGAGCAACCACAGCTCAGTAAGTTAGGATGGAGGACTTAAAACTATACCATAAACATAACAAGGTTTTCGATCAACTTATTAAGTGCAATGCATGTTCAAGCAAATGCCATCGCACGACGTTGTCCAGCCCGTCGTGAGATTAGAGAAATTGCGCTTGCTCTAATCCGGGTTGAGGAGTTGCCGTTAATGCAACAGCTCACGACCAAATCTAGGCTTGTGTAATGGAGACCTTGCTCCTCCTGCGACTACCTTCGAACCACTGCCTTCACCCTCGCGGCGACCTCCTCTCCTGTCACTTAGTTCGACTGAGGATGAAGAAGGGACCATTTTGCAATCCTGCGCTATCCCTTTCGAAGGGGTCGATATTTGGCTGGAGAGTCCTAAGTTCCCCTAACGAGTTGCCATGCATGTCCGAGTATAATTACTGGTCGTATATTTGATTAAATCCAGTTTAGGGTGATCAATCATTACATATAAATCATACAATATATGCCAGAACAACAAACAGAATCATAGCATCACCCATAATCAAGTACATGCACACATTCAACTATCTAACAAGCACAACTAAGCATAATCTTAAGTCTCCAAATTACAACATCGTATTAATCCCAACTTACCTCGACTCCTCACTCACTCACTCGAGGTCCAATTTGCTCAGGCCATCGCCGATCATCCCTATAATACAAACGTGGTTTCAGCTTTTCATATAACTATTATAGATTCGTTTTATCCTATAATGCTTATTGTTAGGTTTTGTTTTAAGGTTTAATATATCTAATTATCTAGGTATTAAGTCTTTTACAATTATTCTAGGTTTGGGGTTAGGTTCAAATTCGATTTTCGCATCGATTTCTAAATTAGGTTTTAGTTCGATTTCTAAGTAATGTTTTAGATTCCAACCCTAGAAATCCGTTTCAACCCATAATGTGAAATTCACCACATTACTTCCCAATCTCCTGAATATCATCATTACCCCTAGTCAGTATTTATTTTACCTGGTACACTTAAATCCATATTAGTATACCGAATTCACTCCTAATGTGAGAAATTTTTACATTTTTCATATAATTACATAAATTCAAGTTTCCTATCAGATTTATTATGCATTTTTATTATTATCAAAATATCAATTTTTATTATAATATTTTCTATTTATTATATTTCTATTTATTATATTTCCATTAATTACCTATTATGTATTATTACCTTTTGTGTATATAATACACTTCTAATATTTCTATCACTCTAATTACCATCTCTAAACATCAATTATTATTTCAAAATGTCTAAATCCATCCTAAATCAGATTTTACTCCAAATTTCCCTAATTTACAAAATTAACTATTTTTCCCTATTACTCATTTACTACATAATTAACCTAATAATTATATCTAACACCCTAAATACTACAAGTATCATACTCCATCAGATTTCAATATCCTAAAACATATACTTATTCACTAAATCAGTAATTAATAATTTAATTACTTAATTAACCCTAATTTACCCATTTTATGCCTCATTTTAAGGCCTAAAAATTATCTAAAAATTTCGAAAATTAATTTTTGAAAATGGACTTCATAGCACTATTCTATATCATCTAAGTAATCTATACAAAAATTTTGGGCTTCAAACTACACTCCTAAGGTCATTTATTTCTAAACCGAAACATACTCGGTTTTGCATGATTTCTTAAGGATCATATATTACAAGACATATTTTCATCAAAATAACATTTTTCCTAAAAACTACATACAAAAATATTCCAGAATAACAAAATTCATAATTTTCTAATAATATTTACTATTTTTACAAAATTATATAAGAATTGGGCTGGAAATTGGACTCACCGATTTGGATGGCTCCGGCCGCCGTGGCCTTATCGGCCGGCCTGGGCGCTGCCGCCATCGTGTGGTGGTGGTAGCAGTCCACTCTTAACTGCTCGTCTGGTGTGGGTTCCCTTTGAAGGCTCTAATTGCACAATTTTTCCTAATTTTTTTCTAAATCGAATTTTTCTCTCAATTTTCACCTCTCTCTAATTTTCTTTGATTTGTAACTATCCAAATGAGCTTTTGAATTTTTCTTGCTATTTATAGAGCTTTATTGTAATTATTGTGCATTAAATTGGACAAGGCAATTGCCTTATTCCTAAATTTGTGGTTTTTGTGTTGTTCTAATTTAATTGGTTGATTTTTCTTTTTTAGGTTCTGACTTGCCACGACCAAATTTGCATCATTCCACACTCTTTTGATTTTTTTCTGATTTTTTCACAATTAATTTATAATTTTCTTTAATTATTTACTAAGTTTTTGGCCAATTTAGGTAATTTCGCGTATTTTTATTTACATGTAAATACATGTGGGGTACATGTGAACATTCCTAATTATTATTTTGGTCATTCTAAAATTTTTAGTATACATGTAATCTATCTCTAGTAATTTATTAGTTATTAGATTACACTTTTTGCCTTTTCGGTAATTAGCAATTATTATGCTTAAAATTTGAAAATTTTATAGTCTCCTATTTTATTACTTATTTTCTTAAATTCAAGTTTACGGGGTCATTTTTACTAATATTTCTCTCAATAGTTTATAATTTAGGGTTTGATCGAATTCTTTAACCGATTGCCCAAAACCTTATGTCCTAAGTTCAAGCCTACGATCAATTGGCTTAGCTTTAGGGCTTACACATATGGAGAGGTACTACAATGAATCAGAACTAAAAGGAAGTACAAGGGCTTAACAAATTCGGACAACTACTAATGGGATACGACGTACCAATTGATCATACTCAGCCTATAATTTGCTGGATGTGGCTTACCGATTTGAATTATAAGGTCATTCGCTGCTACTTCTTGCTAAAGGGAATAGATAAGAGTTAAGATAGAGTGAGAACACTTGAGTTACTCAAGAAAGAAACTGGTAATACTCAATAGTGGAATGATGTGTCTACATATAAGTAAATGAGATTTATATACTAACCCTACTAAGGTTACAAGGCATACATGGAAAAGATAAAAGGGTAAGCAAATAGAATACACAAAACATACTATAAAGGGTTAAAAAGACAAATGATATTCTATACGAAAAGAGTAAGGAATCATTGTAGACTAATGTGTTAGAAGATATGTGTCAAGAAACGATTGGAGGCTGGTTATGTGGATGATTAAGTTGAAATGAGTGTTGAGATTGCTTGATAGTTATGGGGTCTTGTTCAAACAAGTCTAAAAAGGTGGTCATTAATCAGAGCTAACTTAGTTGGGTTTAGGTCAGAGCTCAAGCTCTAAGGAACATTCTAATCCTTTCTTAGTTGGGTGTTTCGGCAGCTCGGCTCAAACAAAGGTCTAATGCTGGTCGGCTTAGGAGTTGTCTGGATCATGGTATGATCTCGATAGCAGATATGGCTACTCAACTGTATACTGGATAGGTCGATATGATTGCTTGGCAGTTTGGAAATTATGCTAGAACTTATGCGAACTTGATGCTTAGGTTAGCAATAGTGTAAAAGATGGAGATCGAAATCGGAATCTTCATCTTAAATGGGGTATTGAGCTAGTATTCTTCGTGTGAGTCCTCGTAGTCCTCTAACTTAGCTATGTGTGATTGGTTTAGGAAGTTGATTCTTATAATTTGCTTGGGGGTCAGAAAGATTAGCCCTCTAATCTGAAGTGATATTGGGCTCTTATTCTATCTTGGCATCTACTGGGTCTTCTTTTAGTCGGTAGGGAATCAAGTTAGATACATTGAAGGTGGAGCAAACACCATAGATCTTAGGCAATTCAATCTATTAGGCATTACAGTTGATCTTCTTAAGGATTTTGAATAGACCATTAACTCGTGGACATAGCTTGTTCTGTCTCAAGTTTGGAAATCTCTCTTTGTTGAGGTGAATCCATACTAAGTCTCCTAGTATGAAAGAAACAGTTTGATGGCCACGACTATCGATCTCTTATTGTCTCTAGTTGAACTTGGCGATCTTCCTTACTACGGACTGATGTAGCTCTTATAATTCTTGGGCTTAGTTGACCCTAGATTAACTCTCTTCAACAACTACGAAGGTATCAATCAAATTTAGGGGAATGGTGGGATTGAGGCCATAGACAACCTTAAATGGAGTGTTCTTAATTTTACTATGGATTGTTCTGTTGTATACGAACTCTACAACTGATAGATATAAATTCCAATCTTTTAAATCCTTTCCCACAACAGCTCAAAGTAAATTACCTAGTGTCTATTCACTACTTTAGTTTGGTTGTCAATTTGAAGGTGGCTACTAAAGCTAAATACAAGTTTAGCTCCATTCTTCTCCAAAGAGCCTTCCGAAAATAGCTTAAGAATTTGGTGCCCCGATTTGAAACAATTGTCTGGTACTCCATTAGTTGGATAACTTCTTGCAAAACAAATTAGTAATATATAAAGCGTTGTTAGTTCTATGGCATCGGATGAAACATGCCATTTTTATGAAGCGGTCCACTATAACAGAGGTTGAATCCTTTCCTCCAAATATCTAGGGTAATCCTAGAACAAAGTCCATACTAAGGTTGACTCAAGGTGATGTCAATATAGGTAAGGGCATATACTTTCCATAAGGCTCTCTCTTTTCCTTTGCCCTCTTGCATACTTTGCAACAACCAACTACCTCATGGACATCTTTGGCTAAACCAGGCTAGTGAAAGTTCTCTTTCAATAGGTTAGCTATTTTGGTCTCTCTAAAATGACCAAATAAGCTACTACTGTGAGCTTCCTTCACCAACAACTCACGTATGGAACAACTCAGTATGGATAGTCTTCTATCCATGAATAGATAACCATCCTTGAGGTAATATCCTTTGACAACAATTCCTTCTTTACACTGCTCAAGAATGTGACCAAAATGAGGGTTGTTAATATACTGATTAGTGATAAGTGAAAATCTCAATAATTTCATCTATAGGGTAATCAGCAAGGTTTACCGACGTGACATGGCATCTATAACTACGTTAGTACTACCTTTCTTGTGTTAGATCACGTAAGAAAAACCTTCGATAATTTCTAGCGACTTAGCTTGCCTTTTCAAAAGTTTATTCTAATTTGCAAGATGTTTCAATGACTCATAGTCAATGTAAATTATAAACTCTTGTAGTAATAAATAATATTGCCATACAATAAGAGCTTGGAATAACAAGTATAATTCTTTCTCATACACAGAGTAGTTCAACACAGCACCATTAAGGTTCTCACTGTAGTAAACAACCACTCATTGTTCTTGCATCAAGATTGCACCAATGCCAATGCTTGATGTATTACATTCGAGTTCAAACGGCTTGTCAAAATCTAGCAAGGATAAGATAGCAACGGTAGTGAGCTTCTCCTTAATTTCCCTGAAGCTTTGTTTAGCTCGATCATTCCATTGAAACCTTTACTCTTCTTCGTTAGCTCGGTCAAGGGGGTTGCAATTATACTGAATTTTTTAATGAATCTTCTATAAAAAGAAGCAAGGCCACAAAAACTTCATACTTCAGTGACATTCTTTGGCATCGGCTACTCCAAGACAACTTAGACCTTTTCCTCATTTGCTTGGATTCCTTCTCCAAATACTACATAACAAAAGAAGACTACTTTATGTTGACAAAACATGCACTTCTTTAGGTTCCTATATAACTTCTTGGTTTATAAGATGTAAAAAACGACTTAGAGATGTTGAACATGATTGTTTAGGTTAATATTATATACTAATATGTCATCGAAGTACACGACCATACATCTTCTGATCACAAGATACATCACATGATTCATAAGTCACATAAACATGCTCGGTGCATTTGTAAGTCCAAGTGGCATGACTAACCATTTGTAGAGACCATGCCTCGTTTTGAAAATAGTCTTCTACTTGTCATTAGGCCTCATGAAAATTTAGTGGTAGCTACTTTACAAATCAATCTTCATGAATATTTGAGCACCATGTAACTCATCCAAAATGTCATCGAGCCTCAATATTAGATATATATACTTCACAGTAATTCGGTTGATTGCTTAGTTGTCAATGTACATGTGCCATGAACCATCTTTCTTTGGGACAAGTAGAGCTAATATAACATAAGGAATCATACTCTCCCTTACATAACCTCGCTCTATGAACTCATTTACTTAGCTTTTCAGTTCAGTAGCCTGCTCAGGATTTAATCTGTAGGCAGGTCGGTTCAGTAGGGTTGAGCCTAGCTATAGATCAATACAATGTTCTATGCCTTGGCCAGGGGATAATCCTTTAAGCAACTCTTTAAGGAATGGATCAACCTTCAGATCTCATCGGGAACATCTTCTAGATTTCTCACCTCCAACAATCTTCTGATCAACAGGAACATAAGCACATCGGCTTTCTCAACAGCTTAAAGCTCTCTTCGACTCAACACTAAGGCTTTCTTCTTGCTAACTCGAGTTAGTTGGTTATGGGTCTCATTCAGTTGGGCGAGTGTCATAGGTTGCAACACGATCTGCTTCCCATCCTTGACAAAGGCATAGGTGTTTTTATATCTATTGTGAATAATACGTTGGTCAAATAACTAAGGTTGTCTAAGTAGTAGGTGTGAAGCTCCCATGGGGACGATATCACACACCACTTCGTCTTTATATACATTTCCAACACTAAAAGGCACGAATATTTATTTTGTAACGTATAGTGTACTCTTATCATGAGCTAGTGTAGTTTATAAGGTCGAGGATGCTTAGAGTTTAGTAGTCCTAACCTCTGCACAAAGGACCGTACAATGACGTTGGTACAACTTCTTCCATCTATAATGATGGTGCACAATTGTCATTTGATGGCACACTTTGTATGGAATAAATTCTCTCTCTAGTCTTCTTTGAAGCTTGGTAAGGAGGTCAGCATTCGTCTTAGTACTAAGGTCATCACTTTTCCTTGGTTGGCATAGACATAAGTCTCTTCTTTCTCTTTAGCTTCAACTCATTTAGTATTCTCTTCCTCTTTGGGCTCGCTCTTATCGGTGCTATCCATTACATCTTCTCGAAGCACCATAATACGTCGGTTTAGACACTTAGTAGTCATGTGTCCAAAATCTAAGCATTTAAAGCACTTTACCTTACTTATCTTCCATTTAGAGGTTTGTCCCTTCTCTTATGTCCTTGGGGTTAGCCCATCCTCAGCTTGGCTCTACTGGCCTACTCGGCTATTATCAGGTTGATCGTATCTTTCCTTGGCTCGGGAAGGTATCTTCAACTTGGCATGAGTAGGTCGATGTAGAATAGAGGCTCGAGAAAATGTTAGCCCTTGTCAACTCGGAGCATTTCTTCTCTGTTTTTCAAACCTTCACATTACCTTAATGGCCTCTTCCAGAATATAGAATCTCTATACTTCTGCAATATTATGAATGTCATATTTAAGACTAGAAATGAACCACTGTATGAGCTTCAGCTTCATCTACATCTGTTCGGATCATCAGCATTTGGAATTCTCTCATATAGTCATTAACAAATCGATTTCCTTGGCGAGGTTCCTACAACTTTGCAAATGTGTCCTGCAAGTAGGTCTCTAGTATAAATCTCCTTCTTGATAATCTCTTCATCTCTTCCAAAGTTTGTATACCTTGTTTTCTATCTCGTGCTCTAGCTGCATTAAGATTCTTCTACCACATGGGAGCATATATAGAAAATTCAAGTGTAGCAAGTCGCACTTTAATGGCAACAATGTACCTATAGTAGTAGTTAAATACTTTCTCTTCCTACTCTAAATATTCATCTATATCTCTAATTCCACTGAAGGGTAGGATCTAGACCTTGACATTGTCTAGTTCTCGAGAAGTTTAGCATCCTAACTCTTATGCTTAATAATATTTAACCTCTTCTTCTTCCTCTCCATACTCTTCGTCATCTACTTCCTCAATCTCTTCCAACTCCAATCGTCGTTGAGTAGCTCGGTTTGTAACTCCTCCAGCTTGATGGGGTCAGGCTAGGCGATTAGCTCAACCACCTTGGCCATATCATCTCATAGGAACATTCTCAAGTGGGTTATGATGTGGTATACCCAGTGGTTGTTGTTTGTTGACTTGTATCACGGTAACTGGACTCTTAACAAGATTGGTGAGTCTGTTAAGCTTATTATCGACTGACCTAAGAGTGCTACTACCATTTTGACCTCAACCAGCATAAGTATCACTACTCTAGTCACCAATAACACCTTAAATACTTGAATCAGACACATTGTAATCCTTCTTTAACAAACTAACAACACAATATACAACAAACACTTCTACTCATTTCTTAAAACCTTACTAACATACTCTAACAACTTCAATACCCAACACATACTTAAATTCAACAAAAATGAACTTGCTTTGTTTTTGTAATGAAAAATAGAGTATAATAGAGCAGGAATCAAAACTACACTTACCAATCTACAAACCTCCACTTTATAGCTCATAACTCCAAACTTACTTTACTCAAGTATACTGCAATAGCTACAGAAGGAATATAGTAGCTACCAATAGCAAACATGAACAAAACTTTACTGTAGCTTCACATATTCCCTCTTGGAATTATGATCCAATACAAACAAAGTTAATGTATCTCCGAGGTTGTACACACGGAGAGGTACCGCAATGAATGAGAACTAAAAGGAAGTAAAAAGGCTTAGCAAATTTAAACAACTACTAATGGGATATGGTATACCAATTAATCCCAATCAACCTATAATTCACCGGATGTGACTTATTGGTTTGAATTATAAGGTCACTCACCACTATTCCTTGTTAAAGGGAATAGATAAGAGTTAAGATAGAGTGAAAATACTTAGGTTACTCAAGAAAGAAACTGGTAATACTCAATAGTGCCAGCATATAAGTAAACGAGGTTTATATACTAGCCCTATTATTGTTATAAGGTATACATAGAAAAGACAAAAGGGTATTTTATAAATAGAATACATAAAACATACTAAAAAGGGTAAAAATGAAAAGAAAAGAAAAGAATATTATGTACGAAAAGAGTAAGGAGTGATTCTAAATTAATGTCTTAGAAGACATGTATCAAGAAACGATTAGAGGCTAATTACGTAGTTGATTATGTTGAAATGAGTGTTAAGGCCGTTTGACAGTTGTGGGGTCTTGTTCGGATAAGTCTAGATGGAGGTTGTTGGTTAGAGCCGACTTGGTTAGGTTCAGGTTAGAGCTCAAGCTCTGAGGAACACTCTGATCCTTTTTTGGTTAGGTGTCTCAGCAGCTTGACTCGAACAGAGGTTTGATGCTGGTTGGCTTAGGATTTGTTTAGATCATCGTATGATCTCGGTAGCAGATATGGTTGGTTGGTTGGTTAACATGCATACCGGATAGGTTGACATAATTGTTTAGCAGTTTGAAAATTGTGTTAGAACTTATGAGAACTCATCGATAGTACTATAGAAGATGGAGATTAGAATGGGAATCCTTATCCTGAATGGGGTATTGAGCTAGTATTCTTCATATGAGTCCCTGCAATCCTCGTTCGGGGAGTTGATTCTTATCAGGATTCTAAGGAGGATCCAGAAGAGGAAATTAAGATAGAGACTAAGACAGAACTTGAAGTAGAAGGTATAGTAGAACCTACCTCAAAGGGTAAGGTAGAAGGTGACAAAGTGAACCAGGAAGAATCTCTTTTAGGAGTTAATGAGATCAAACCTAAAGTTGTTGTTATTGATGATAATACAAATGATGAGGACAGGGTATATGAAGTTATTGTGATACTTAAGATTCTAGAAATTATGCCATTGAGTTCAAATTCTATAAAGGAAGAGGAAGAAGTTGAGGAGGAAGGGTAAGTTAATTAGGTTCCTTTTGAAGATGTTGTAGTCTCAAATTATTCAAATAGTTTATGGAGTTAGTAAAATAGTAGCTTAGCATAACTTGTCATGACTTAAGCACTTCTGACATCTAATGTGACCAAATGACCTAGTTGTTTTTTATGTGTTTAGATCCTATGGTGTACTTTGATGTACTCTTGACTCTTTTGATGTAACTTTGCGATCTTTTGATGTATTTCGGTTTATAGTCATGTAACTAATGTAAATAGACTTATATACATAGTGAAATGGAGATGTAAATAGAAGTGATGTATTTAAGGATCAAACGTGTGATCTTTTGTTTTGTAAGCTAAGTTATTATAATCTTTTGAAATGTAAAGATGAAGTTACCAAGTGTATAAATGTATCACATATGTAATCGTGTAAGAGTAAAGTATATCTTTTGTTTTCAGTATTTATACTAGATATAGTTTATGTGAATTGGCTACACGAATATAGCAAAGCATTAATATTATGATGTGGCAAGTGATAACCTTTGTGTGTGTGTGTGTATACAGGAGAATCATGAAGAAATTATGAAATGCTTGACAAGTGGTATGTTACCATTATTATATGTATAGGGATATGATGTTATAGATGCAATGTAGATATCAATATCTTATAGGGAGATTTGCTGTTGTTTTATACTTATATTTTATAAGTAGGAGAATTAATACATCTTTGGGGTCGTATACATGGAGAAACATCATAACGAAAGGAAATGAAAAAAAAAAAATGGGGTTAAGCAAATTCGGGAAACTACTAATCAAATATGACACACCAATTGATCGTACTTGACTTGCAATTTATTGGATGTGACTCACCGATTCAAACTATAGGGTTACTCGCCATTACTTTTTACTAAAGGAACTAGATAAGAGTTATGAGATAAATCAGAACATTAAGGTTGCTCAGAAAAGAAACTTGAAATAATTGATGATGTAATGTTGTATTATCTGTATACAAAATAAATGGGGTTTATATACTAGTCCACTAAGGTTGCAAGGCATACATGGAAAAAACAAAAGGATAATTTGCAAATGAAATACATGAAACATACTAAAAAGGGAAAAAGGGATAAAGAATATTATGTATAGAAAAAGTAAGGAATCTTTTTGAAATATTGTGTTAGAAGACATGTGTCACCTAATGGTTGGTCATTTAGGAAACAGCTGGTTTTACTAAAGCATACCTTGAAGTGGCTCGGCTTTAATTTAATACAATTTGGATGAAGTCAAGAAAAGAGCCAACAATCTGAGTAGACCTAATATAGTTTAGGTTAGAGCTTGGTCACTACAGGATGTTCAAATCCTCTTTAAGTCGGGTATCTTGTAGCTTAGCTTGGACAAAGGTTTGACATTAGTTAGCATGGAAACTAATTAGATCATGGTATGAGATCGGTAATGGATAAGGGTTGCTTAGCAAGTCAGTACTTGTGCTCGGAAGCTCGAAATTGTGTCAATCCATACTAAAGCTTGGTATTCGAGTCGGCAGAAATGTGAATGGTAGATGTCAGGACAGGAGTCATCGTCTTGAATGGGGTTTCGAGCTAATATTTTTCATGTGAGTCCTTATAGTCTTTTAACTTAGCTACATGTAACTGGTCCAACGAATTGATTATTATCATTTGCCTAGAGGTTGGAAAGATTTGTCCTCAAATCCAAAGAAGTCTCTTACTCTTGCTCTGTTCTAGCATCTGTTAGGTCATCTTTAAGTTGGTAAGGAATCAGATTAGGCATATTGAAGGTGGAGGAAACACCATAGTTCTTGGGTAATTCAATCCGGTAGGCATTACAATTGATCTTGTCGAGCCCTATTTTGATTTCCTTAATTTAACTTATATTAATCTCAACTCGCTTAATATAAATTACACAACATTAAATTAAGGAAAAAAAAAATGGAGTCGCTAACCAATTCAACTAGTAAAAAAGATAAATTAGGGTTTTCAGGTGGGAAAACTCTAATTTGTGAAAACCCTAATTTGACCACTAGTCTGCAGATATATTTAAAAAAATTAATTTTTTGAACTAGAAAACTGAGTTCGGAGGCTAACCTATTAAGACTAAATTATCATGCAAAAATTTAAAAAATTGATAGGCTTTTATTTTTATAATTTTTCGAAAATACTAAAATTATACCTAAATGTACAAAAAATAACTAAAGTGATTACTATTACGAATTTTCAAGATAAGGGAAAAAAAATTTATACCTTTTTATATGATTGTCTCGAAGGTACCTACATACCCGCTATTCGGGATCAAATCGGTTGTAATTTTCTTTTTTATAAAATTTTTAGTGAGTGGGTCAATTTTATATTAAAAACCAAGTCAGGTTTACATATTTTATCAATTTATTATTTTAAGCAAACAAACCTAAAAAAATCTAATTTTTTTCAATTAAATAAAAAAATCCTAACTAATTGAATCTTTTTTAAAAAAGAAAACTCAATTTAAGATTTTTTATTTTTCAAAACCACCATATGTCAAAATATATATTTTTTATTAAAAAAATGATTTTTTAAAAAAAAAAACTTAATTCAACTAAATTTTATTGGAAAATAAAAAATTTGCAATAAGAATAAAAAACCTGCACTTAAACACAAAAATAGTTAATAAAAAAACATAACTAATAAAGTAAATTAATAAAAATTAATGAAATAATTAAATAATAAAAAAAATTAATGAAAATTTACCTAACGTTAGATTGTATCGGTGTTAGGCGGTGATAAGCAATGGATTGGGCGCTGCTGGGTGATGCTAGGCGATGGACTAGGCGCTATTGGGCCAAAGTAGGTAACATTGTGTAATGTTGGGTGTTGTTGGGCGGGAGATTGGGCGATGTTGGGAGCTGCTGGGCGATAAGCTGGGTGATAGGCTGGGCAACAGGTTGGGTGAGAGATTGGGAGATGCTGGACGAGAGACTGGGCACTGTTGGGTGACTGGCTGGGTGAGAGACTGGATGTTGCTGGGTGACAGGCTAGGTAATGTTGGGCGCTGATGGATAAGAGCACGGGCGGTGATTAGGCGCTGCTGGGCAACTGGCTGGGCACTACTAGGCGAGAGACTAGGTGATAGGCTGGGCGCTGTTGGGCGAAAGCACGAGTAGTGACTGTAGTAGTTGTATAGTAGTGTTAGGGTGGTACTATATGGTGTTACGAGTGGTTATGTGGTAGTGCGGTGGTGTTTGTATAGTGTTTTAGGTAGGAATGTGATTAAAAAAAAAAAGGTCCCTGAAACCTCCATCGATGTGCTATTTATAAGCTCAAAATTGAATCTTCCATATCAAAGATACGAAGATTCAATTATGATTCTTCCAAGATTTACCCTAACTTCTAGAAACCCTAGTTATTTTGGGCCTTCTATTTCTTCCAAGGCTCGATTCACTTCACTACAATTTAGCCCAATAATTCTCTAATCTGATTTAAGTCCTTAAATTAGATGAATTTTATTCTATATTGGTTTGGCCCAAAATTAATTAAGCCCATATCGTCATCTAATCTGACAATCTAACTCAATTCAATTCAACACAACATGATTCGATTTATAACTTAACTTACTATAACTTGACTTGACTCAATATAATTTGACTTAACTTGATACGATACAACTTGATATGATTCTTTTATTATTTTTTTTCTACTTTTCTGTTTATTTATTAACTTGGCTTAATTAATAAAAAAAATGGCAAAAATGCGGTGTCTACAGCTGTCTCTCTTTTTAGTGAAATTCAATTAGAACTTTGCTACAAAGACAAAAGAGATACCTATTTTTGCTAGACCAGACTTGGATAATTTAAAGAGGATAGATCTCTTTAAGATTAAAAACTCATTTTGGCGAATAATCTGAGGATGATAAATCTCTTTCAAGATAAGTTGCTCAAAAGGATAGATCTTTCAAAGACAAGATGAGACAACGCTCTCATGAGCAAGCGATCTTTTAAATAACTAGACAGTACTCCTTTGAGTAAGCAATCCAAGAAATGACTGATAGGACAGTGTTCTTAGAAAGGAATAGATAAGACAGCGATCTTAGAAAAGAATAAATAGGACAGCACTCCTATGAGCAAGCGATCCAACAAAAAATAGGATTGTGCTCTTTTGAGCAAGCGATCCTAAATAAGATTGGATGGTGCTATAATGAGTAAGCGATCCAGCTAAGGATTAAATATAACAGCACTTCCATAAGCAAGCAATCCAAAAAAAGATTGGATGGCACTCTATTGAGCAAGCGACCCAACGAAGGACTAGATAAGACAGTGCTCCCATAAGCAAGTGATCTTAAAAAGGATTGGATGGTGCTCTATTGAGCAAGCGACCCAATTAAAGATAGGACAACGCTCCTTTGAGCAAGTGATCCTAGAAAATATTGGATGGTGCTCCTATGAGCAGGCGATCCAGTTAAGGATTATATAGGATAGTACTCCCATGAACAGGTGATCTTAAAAAGGATTGAATGACACTCTATTGAGCAAGCGACCCAACTAAGGATAGGATAGCACTCCTTTGAGCAAGTGATCCTAGACAAGATTTTGATGAGTTTTGATAAAATGATTTGAGACTTGTGTTTGAAGGATTTTGATGATTCTTTGAAAATATTGTTCTTTAACAATTTCTTTTTTTAAAAAGGTTTCTTTTTTTTTTTTGAAAAGGTTTTTCTTTTTTCTTTTTTCTTTTTTTTTTTTGTTAAGAAATTCAAAAACACTCTTTGATAGAAAATTATGTTGCTAACAAGTAAGAAAGTCTTGAAAACTCTAAAGACCACAAATAAAGGGTTGGCTTGCCCCTTACCAGTTGATCTCTCATTCTCTCAGTCTTGTTTCTTAGAACATAATTCATGGTCTCTGAACTTTTTAGAATCACCGATGACCATTCACGTTTTTGACAAAGTACTCAACTCTTTAATTTTCCACTAAGGGGATAAATATTATTATTTAAAATGTTTAGTCAAACTAGACTTCTTTGCACTCTCATAAGTCTATTTCTACTCTTAGCAATCAATTCCAAAAATTATAACCTATCTTGTAAGTGGTACATTCTAGCCAATCAATAGGTCTTTTCTGGGTTTGCAATGTAAGGCTTTTGGTTAATGGTTTAAGCAAATGGATATCAATGTACTTAGCCAATTTTGAAGAAATCATATGCAATCAATCCCTGGTTTACAAGCTAAGAACCTAGGAGAAACTAAACATGGGCTTATCCTAGTTTTATGAGCAAATTTTGCTGAAGATAAGTCCATTTTTTTAGTCAAAAGAGTTTCATTAAGGTTGGTATAGTGAGTAGGATCATACAGTGAAGGCCTTACTTTTAAGCTTAGGAATTGAAAGTGTTTAACCTTTGGATATCATCACAAGCTCAAACTTCAGGCTTTATTGGTAATTTAGCTATTCTTTGAAGGTGATCACTTTGCTAATATTTTCGATCTTCTTTTTTTTCACCTTTTTCCTTTTCTTTTTCTCTTTTTTCTTTCTTTTGTTTGTTGTTGTTGTTTTTTTTTTTTTTTTTTTGTTGCGATTAAAAGCCCTAAAACAATGGGTTCAAATAATATAACCTTTAGAGAAGTGTATATGGCATGGAGTGCTTAGGAAAGAATCTATGGACTTGATGTGTTTGGGTAAGTGTACAGACCTGAGTGAGGTGTATGTGGTTTGAAGCTCTTCTCCATTCTAAAGATTCTAAAGAAATTGAATTATCTTTGACAATATTTGCTCGTGAATTAGCATAACTAAGGCAAGCACATATTAATCTACTCCTTCTTCTCTAAATTGATAACCCTAACCTCCTAATTACCTCAATTTGGGGTGGTTCTTGGCAGGGATAATTTTAAGAAAAATTCCCTAAACGTTCAAAAGGATTTGCAAAGGATAATTGTGTTTAGGGATAATGAAATGAATGCCCAATATCATTTTAACATGTATACCAAGTTCAACATAGACTTCCTTTAAGGAATGAGTCCAATTATTCACCTTGATGGTACTTTTCTCTCATGTATATTTAAGGTTAGTGTTTAGGACATGGGTTACCTCTTTTCATCCTAAACCTTTGAAGTAATGTGTTATCATTCCCTTAAGTGGAAAGTTTTAAGTTTTGAGTTCACATTTTTTTTATCCATTTTCACTCATTTGAAATGCCACTATTTGAATTGAGTTAGCTTCATAGCATACAAAGACAGGAATACACATGAAAACTGCTTAATTCAATAACTTGTATCTATTACTAGCTCCAAAATGAAAGAAAATGCATAAACAAAAATTCTTTCCTATATCTTGCCCTTATTTCTATCACCTCTTGGCCTATTCAACTGAATTGATCTTTCGGAGATATACCTAACTGCTTCAAATGGCGAACCACCTTGTTACATGACAGTAATAGACCCTCAATACCTAATACTGGAATTTGTCTATTTGGTACTTCTTCAAAACCTAGGGAAGGAATACTACTGCAAATCGACCTATCAGTCTCTAGAAAACTTAGTTAGATAATCTTAGCATCAATTAAATCTTGCACCTTATGCTTCAATCTCCAACAATCTTCAATGGTATGTCCCACTTAGCCTAAATGGTATTCATACCATTTGTTGGGGTCACGATCCATTAGCTTGTATTTCTTTGTTGGGTTTTCGCATGTCAGTAGTCACACATCTCTCAATTGTTTAAACATCTAGGCCATTGGAACCTTGAACTGCGTAAATCGCCTCTTCTTGTTGTAGACAAGCTTGTCCTGATTATAGGCTTTGCCCATCGACACATTCGATCCTGATTTCGCTTTTACTGAATCATCTTCATGCTTAGGCTATAACTTCTTATTCATATTAAGATGTAGGTTTTCGAGCTACTTGAACACATAACCCATCGCTATTTCCATGCTAGTGAGCCTTTCTTCTAATATCATTAACTTTTCTTCTAGGGTAGCAACCCTTTCTTCTAGACCCTGGCAGTAACATACTCCTTGGACTTGACCATTCAAATCTATTTCTAGCAACTTTTCCAATCCTTGTATCATGTTGATAGTGGGCTCTATATAGAAATTGGGTCTTGGATCCCTAATGAAGTCCATATGGACCAATTTTTCATCAATCAAATCTTGGACTTTATTCTTCAACTCCCAACAATGGTCAATAGCATGCCCCTGCTGACCCATGTGGTACTCACATTGCATATCGGGATCGTATTTCCGAGGTTTATACCTTGGTGTTGGAGTCTTAGGATGCAGTAAACCCTCTTCTTTTAGGCGGCGATAGACTTAAGACATAGGAATCTCGATATGAGTAAACCTCCTTCTAGGTGATTTCTAGCTTAGCTTATTTTCCTTGAGCTCTAGACCAACGCTTAGGACACCAGGCTCGCATATCATTAGATAGGACATCGTAGTGTTTATAACGGCCTCTGAATCCAACAGGGCTGATCCCTTCCCTATCAATCTCCCCATTCTAATAGCATCTTCAATGCGACCATCAATTGCAACTACGTATGCAAACATAGAAGCAATATGGCCTAAGAGGTGATTATAATAAGGTTCACCTAATGTGCAGATGAATATGTTGATCAATTCATTTTCTGGTAATTGTACTATAGCTTGAGCAGTTGTAGATCTCCCTCTCTGGGCATACTCCTTAAAGGACTTAGTCAGCTCTATTTTCATGTTATTCAAATCCATTAGGGATGGAGCCACTTCTTCATTAAACTTGTACTATTGATAAAAGGCTTGAGCTAGCTTATCCCAAGTATCAAACTTAACTAAGTCTTGTTGGGCATACCAAATCAACGCTGGCCCAGTTAGGTTATCTTGAAAAGTTTGAATCATTAACTGCTTATGTTTAGAGAATTGGGCTATCTTATGAACATAAAGCTTAAGGTGAAGTTTAGGACAACCTATTTCATCATACTTTTTGAAATTTAGTGCCTTAAACTTCGTGGATAACCTATGGTCTTCAAAAGCATAAACATTGCTTAAGCTCAGATCACTCTGCACATCATTATCCTTGAAAACTCCCATTTTCTCTTCAATTTTCCAGAAGATTTCTTCTTCCATCTTCATCAATTTTTGCATAAATTCCTTCCCCAAGCCTTTGTTGCTATTGTTGAGCTTATGAACTAGCAACTCTTCAGACTTGTTTATCGTAGATGGTATATCAATAGGCCATTGGGCTTAGGTATAGGCCATGGTCTTGACTTGCTTTGCATGCTTTCCCAAAACCCCTTCAACTGTGATTATTCTGTGTTCAAGAGCTTCAAACATCTTGTTTTTGAAAATGAGTGATTACGAGCTTCGGGTTAGGCTAAATCACTTTGAAAGCAATCTTTCAAAGCCTGCAAGAATCTCTTTTTGTTAACAACATTGCATCGAGTTTTTAGTTTTGCAAACCATCTTTTTTTTTTTTTTGGAAACTTTTATTAGAAAATCAATGCCTATTTTATGTCATAAAAGCCTAATACTGACATTGACAAATCTAAACAAAGAAAACATTAGGATTGACAACCTAGGACATAGGATGACGATAATATTACAAGGATGATATGGAAAAGCGAAAATTATTTTATAATGAGAAACTTATTGAATAAATGACACAAGGGTGATGACTCATGAAGAAAACTCTATTAGGACTGTGATAATGTAAGGGCTAAACACGAAGAATGAGAACTTAGTCATTTACAAGATTAATAGCTTTAAGATGGAAAATAATTCACAATGGAAATCTAATGATTAAATCTTTTTTTTTTAATTTTTTTTGTTTTATTAGTTCCTAACAGTATGATACATGTGGGCCATTGTAATAAAAATTAACTGAGTAAATAATTACCACGAAACTGGTTTTTGATAATAAAATTTCTTTTTTGAAAAAAATTTTGGAAAGTCTTTTTTAAAAAATGACAGTTCCATAATAATCTTTATCATTGTTAATTTCCATGATTACATGCAAAAAAAAAAATTATAAGTTGATATAGAAGTTTTTTTTTTTTTTTTTTTAACATTGGCATAGGGGGAATACTAATGATTTTGAGCATTTTATGTTAAATGTTATGTTGCATAACCTGTTACTGATGAAATAAAACAAAACTTATAAGATGCACATATATTACAAAAGATAACATATACAAATAACTATGCAAAATAAATGTGATGCAACATGCTATACACGCATATAATGCAATGAGATTAGTCATTAATAAACTATAGGGAGTATGATAATTCCACAGTCAAAGAGCACCCTTATATATAAGTATATTCAAAATAAGATTTAATAAAAATGAAGCTCGTGTATACTTATATATAAGGGTTACTGCTTTTTTTAATTGAAAATGGAAGATGAATTGACCATAAATTAAATCAGGTTTTTCCTATAATTTAAAAATAACTACCTCTTTTTCGAAAAAAATGATGTAAGAGGATGAAGTCTACGGGTCTTAATCTTTGTAGCTCCAAGACTTTCTAGAGAGAAGCTTAGTGGGCTATATCAAAGCCTGAGTGGGCTTGCCTACTACTGCCAAGCGAGGGTTAAGACCCCAGCAACTTGAGGATTACACAATGGCGATTCATCCTAAGTTCCTAAGGTGGCCCAAGTCTGACCACATCTAAACACATGAATAATTATTAAAAATGAAAAAAGAATCCCCCCCAATTCCTTAAGAAGGCCTATTGGTCTGCATCACTAAAAAATAATTAGTACAACTATAATACAATACAAAAATAAAATAATAATATAAAAGCCCATCAATAATCACATGGTTAGCTCATCAAGCGTCTTTAGTGGAGTCGTCAATTATGTCTAACCCTATTTTAGTTTCCTTAATTTAACCTATATTAACCCCAGCCAACTTAATATAAATCATTCGACATTAAATTAAGGAAAAAACAAATTTTAATAAAAAAAAATGGAGTAACCAACCAGTTCAACTGGTAAAAAAGGTAAATTAGGGTTTTCGGGTAGAAAAACTCTATTTAACCACTAATCTACGAATATTCTAAAAAAAATTAATTTTTTAAACCAAAAAATCAGGCTCGGAGGCTAACTATTGAGGCTGAGTTACCATGTAAAAATTTTAAAATTGATGGGTTTTTAATCTTATAATTTTCCGAAAATACTAAAATTATACCTAAATGTACCGAAAATAACTAAAGTGATTTTTATTATTACGAATTTTCAAGATAAGGGGAAATTTTTTTTTTATTTTTTATACGGTTGCTTCAAAGGTGCCTACGTACTTGTTATTCGGGATCAAATTGGTCATAGTTCTCTTTTTTATAAAATTTTTAGTGAGTAGGTCATTTTTATATTGAAAACTAAGCCAAGTTTACGTATTTTATCAATTTATTATTTTAAGTAAACAAACCTAAAAAAATCTAATTTTTCTAAATTAAATAAAAAAACCTTAACTAACCGAATCTTTTTTTGAAAAAACTCAATTTAAGATTTTTTATTTTTCAAAACCACCATATGTCAATATATATATATTTTTTTATTAAAAAACATGATTTAAAAAAAAAACTTAATTCAACTAAATTTTATTGGAAAATAAAAAATTTGCAATAAGAATAAAAAACCTGTACTTAAACACAAAAATAGTTAATAAAAAAACAAAACTAATAAAGTAAATTAATAAAAATTAATGAAATAAATAAATAATAATAATAAATTAATGAAAATTTACCTAGCATTGGATCGTGTTGGTGTTGGGCGGTGGATTGGACGGTGCTGGGCGACAAGCTAGGCGCTGCTAGGCAACACTGGGCAATGGACTAGGTGCTGCTGGGCAAGAGACTGGGTAACGCTAAGCGATGTTATGAGTTGTTGGGCGACAGGTTGGGCGAGAGACTGGGTGATTGGCTAGGCAAAGTTAAGCAACTAACTAGGCGTTGCTGGGTGACAAGCTGGGCAAAGTTGGGCACTGCTCGGTAATAAGTTAGGCAACTAACTAGGCGCTGTTAGGGGACAGGCTGGGTGAGAGACTAGGTGATTAGCTGGATGCTGCTGGGCGATAAGCTGTGCATTGTTGGGCGGCAGGCTAGGTGACGTTGGGCAATAGGTTAAGCGTTATTGGGCTACAGGCTAGGCGCTGCTAGGCGAGAGCATGGGCAATGACTATGGTGGTTGTGTAGTGGTGAAGTGGTGTTTATATGGTGTTTTGGGTAGGAGTGTGATTAAAAAGAAACTGTTCCTGAAACCCCTATCGATGTACTATTTATAAGCTCAAAATCGAATCTTCTCTATCAAAGATACAGAAGATTCAATTGCAATTCTTCCAAGATTTATCCTAGTTTCTAGAAACTTTAGTTATTTTGGACCTTCTATTTCTTCCAAGGCTTGATCCGATCCAATCCACTCCGCTACAATTTAGCCCAATGATTCTCTAATCTGATTTAAGTCCTTAAATTAGATGAATTTATTAGACATTGGTTTGGCCTAAAATTAATTAGGCCCATATCGTCACCTAATCCGACAATTTAACTCAATTCAATTCAACACAGTACGACTCGACTTATAACTTAACTTACTATGACTTGACTTGACTCAATATAATTTGACTTAACTCGATACGACACAACTTGATATGATTCTTTTTTTTTAATTTTTTTTTATTTTTCTACTTTTTTGTTTATTTATTAACCTGGCTCAATTAATTAAAAAATTGGCAAAAATAAGGTATCTACAAATCTTCTTTAGGACTTTGAATGGACTATCAGCTTATGGAGATAGTTTACTTTGTCTTAGGTGAAGAAATCGTTTTCGGTTGAGATGAATCCATACTAAGTTACTTGGTTTGAAAGAAATAGTTCAATGGTCACGACTATTGATCTTGTTGTTTCTTATTGAACTTAGCGATCTTCCTTGCTACGAATTGATGTAGTTCCTGCAATTCTTGAGCTTGGGTGACTCTAGATTGACTTTCTTCAGCAGTTGTGGGGATATCAAACCAATCTAGGGAATGGTGGGATTGAGGTAATAAACGACCTCGAATGGAGTCTTCTCAGTAGTATAATAGACAGTTCCGTTGTATATGAACTCCATAAATGATAGACATAAATCCCAATCTTTTAAATTCTTTCCCACGACAGCTTGAAGTAAGTTACCTAATGTTTTATTCACCACTTTAGTCTAACCATTAGTTTGAGGGTGGTTATTAGAGCCAAATACAAGTTTAGCTCCATCTTCTCAAGAGAGTCTTCCAAAAATAGCTTAAGAATTTGGTTTCCTAATTTGAAACAATTGTCTTCGGTATTCCATCAATCAGACAACTTCCTGTAAAAAACAAATCAGCAATATATACAATGTCGTTAGTTCGATGGCATGGGATGAAGTATGCCATTTTTGTAAAGCAGTCTACTACAACAAAGATTGAATCCTTTCCTCTGGATGTCCAGGGTAACCTTAGGACAAAGCACATACTAAGGTTGGCCCAAGGTAGGATCGGTATAGGTAAGGGCATATACTCTCCATATGGGTCTCTCTTTTCCTTGGCCCTTTTGCATATTTTACAACTATTAACTACTTTATGGACATTATTGGCTGAATTAAGCCGGTAAAAGTTTTCTTTCAATAGGTTTGCTGTTTTGTTCTGTCCAAAAATGACTAGATAATCCATCACTATAACCTTCCTTCACCAACAACTCACATATGGAACAACTTGATATGCACAATCTTCTTTCTTTGAACAAATAACTATCCTTGAGATAATATCCTCCAATAATAACTCCTTCTTTGCATTACTTAAGAATATGACCAAAATGGGGGTTGCAAGCGTATTGTTTGGTGATAAGGGAAAATCCTAATAATTTCGTCTGCAAGGTGGTCAGTAAGGTTTGCCTTTATGATAAGGCATTTACGACCACGTTAACACTACCATTCTTATGTCGGATCACATAAGAAAATCTTTCCATAAATTCTAGCCCCTTTGCTTGCCTTTTTGAAAGTTTGTTCTAACTCCCAATATGCTTTAATGACTCATGGTCCTAGATAGTGTTACCAAATAGTAAGAGCTCAGAACGTATAGCTCCTTCTTATATACAAAATAGTTCAACGTGACAGCATTGAGCTTCTCATTATAGTACGCAGCTGGTCGTCATTCTTATGTCAAGACTATACTAATGCTAATGCCTGATGTAGCATTCCAATTCAAATGGCTTATCAAAATCTGGTAAGGACAAGAAAGGGCAATAATGAGCTTTTCTTTGATTTCCCTAAAGCTCTATTCAACCTGGTCGTTCCATCGGAATCCATCATTCTTCTTTGTTAGTTTAGTTAAGGGGGCTACAATGGTACTAAAGTTTTTAATGAATCGCTTGTAGAAAAAAGCAAGATTATGAAAACTTTGAACTTTGGTAATATTCTTTAGTATCGACCATTGCAAAATAGCTTTAACCTTTTCCTCATTTGCTCAGATTTATGCCTCAGACTAGTGGTAGTCCCTTAGGCAACTCTTTAGGGAATAGGTCGGAAAATTCATTAATCAATCCTTAGATCTTATCAGGCACATCTTCTAAATCTCTTAACTATAATAGTTTTCTAATCGATAGAAACATAGGTTTATCGGCCTTTTCAATAGCTCGAAGCTGTCTCCGACTCATCACTAAGGCTTTCTTCTTGCTAGCTTGAGTAAGATGGTTATCGATCTTGTTTACTTGAGTTGGTGTCATAGGTTGTAGTACAATTTTCTTTCGATCCTTTACAAAAGCATAGGTATTCTTATATCCATTGTAAGTAATACGTCGGTTGAACAACTAAGGTCATCTAAGTAACAGATGTGAAGCCCCTATGGGGACAACATCACACATTGCTTCATCCTTGTGCACATTCCCAACACTAAAAGGTATGATTACTTGTTTAGTAACGTATAAAGTACCCTTATCATGAAGCCAGTATAACTTGTAAAGTTGGGGGTGCTTAGAAGTCGACGGGCTTAACCTCTGCACAAAGGACTATGTAACAACGTTGGTACTACTTCCTCCATCTACAATAATGGTGTACAACTTTCCCTTGATGGTACACTTTGTATGGAATAAGTCTACTCTATGGTCTTCTTCAAAGCTTGGCAAAGAGCTTAACACTCATCTCAGTACTTAGGTCATTACTTCTCCTTAGTCGGTATAGACATAAGTCTCCCCTTCCTCCTCGGCTTTAACTCTCTTAGCATTCTTCTCTTCTTCTAGCTTGCTTTCATCGATGTTATCTATTACATCTCCTCGAAGCACCATGACACATTGGTTTAGACACTTAGCACTCATGTGTTTGAAATCTAACATTTGAAGCATTTCACCTTACTTGTCTTCCATCCAAAGGTTTATCATTTCTCATATATTCTTAGGGTTGACCTATCCTTAACTTGGATCTTTTGGCCTGCTCGATTATCATCAGGTTGGTTATGTTTTTCTTCGGCATGGCATGAGTAAGTCAACGTGGAATAGGAGTTCGGGAAAAAGTTGGCCTAACTAGGCTCAGAGCATTTCTCCTATGCTTTTCAACCCTCTACGCTACTTTAATGGCCTCCTCTAATGTATGGAATCTCTGTACTTCCACAATGTTGTGAATCTCATATTTGAGTTAGAAAATGAACCTCGACACTGTGCGGGCCTTGGGTTCATATGCGTCTGCTCAGATCATCAGCATTTGAAATTTTCTCACATAGTCATCAACAGATTGATTTCCTTATCAAAGCTTTTGCAACTTGACAAGGGTGTCTTGTAGGTAAGTCTTAAGTACAAATCTCCCCCTTAACAGTCTCTTCATCTCTTCCTATGTTCATACATCTCGTCATCCATCTCTCACTCTAACCACATTTAGATTCTTCCACCATATGATAGCATATCTAGAGAATTCAAGTGCAGCAAGTCAAACCTTAATTGTATCTATATACTCATAATAGTAAAATACCTTCTCTTCTTACTTAAATATTTATTTGCATCTCTACTTCTACTAAAGGGTAGGATTTGGACCTTGACATTATTAAGCCTTCGAAGAGCTCAATGTCCTTGCTCTTGTGCTTGGTAATAGTTAATCTCTTCTTCTTCTTCTCGATCATTCTCTAAATCTACATCTTCAATATTTTCCTTAATCTTCTCTAACTTTAGCCTTCGTTTAGCAGATGGTCTGCAACACCTCCCACTCGTTGGGGTCGAATAAGGCGATTAGCTCAACCACCTTAGCCATGTCATCTCTCAAGAACATTCTTAGGTAGGTTATGATGAGGTACACCTTATGGTTGCTGCCTGTTCGCTTATATCATAGTAACCACTCCTAAGTCTCAATAAGTTTAATGAGTTTATCATCAAATGACCTAAGGGTATTACTTCCATTTTGGCTTTGATCAACATGAGTACCACTACTCAGGTCACCAATAATACCTTGAACACTTGAATCCGACATAGTGTAATACTTCTCCAACGGGTTGACAACACAATACACAACAAACACTTCTACTTACTACCCATAATCTTACTAACACACTTTAACAACTTCAACACCCAACACACAATCGAACATAACATAAATGAACTTGCTTTGTTTTTGTAGTGAAAAATAGAATAACAATAGAAACTACACTTACCAATCCACAAACTTTGCTACACAGCTCACAACTTTAAGACTTACTTCACTCGAAACATACCACAATAGCTACAGAAGAAACACAGCAACCACTAATAGTAATCACGAACCAAAACTTCACTGTAATTTCACACACTTACTCTCGAAACCATGTTCTAATACCAGTGAAGCCAGTGCTATCTCTAGGGTCATATACACGGAGAAGTACCACAATAAATGGGAATGAAAGAAAACAAAATGGGGTTAGCAAATCCAGGCAACTACTAATCGAATATGACATACTAATCAATCTTACTTAGTTTACAATTCACTAGATGTGACTCGTCGATTTGAATTATAGGGTTACTTACTATTACTCCTTGCAAAAAGGAATAAATAAGAGTTATGGGATAAATAAGAACATTAAGGTTGCTTAGAAAGGAAGCTTGAAATGATTGATAATGCAATGTAGTATTATTTGTATACAAAATAAATGGGGTTTATATACTAGTCCCACTAAAGTTACAAGGCGTACATGGAAAAGAAAAAAGGGTAATTTACAAATGGAATACATGAAACATTCTAAAAAGGGCAAAAGGGACAAAGAATATTTTATACGGAAAAAGTAAGGAATCCTTTTGAAATATTGTACTAGAAGACATGTATTACCTGGTTGCTAGTGATCTAGAAAGTAGTTGGTCTTATTGAAGTATACCTTGAGGTGGTTTAGCTTTAATTTAATATAATTTGGATGAAGTCAAGAAAAGAGCCAACATTTAAAGCAAACTCGATCTGGTTTAGGTCAGAGCTCGATCACCAAAGGATGTTTAAATCCCCTTTAAGTTAGGTATCTTGCAGCTCAGCTCGGATAAAGGTCTGATGTTGGTTGGCTTGGAAACTAATTAGATCATGATATGAGCTCGGTAATGGATGGAGGTTGCTTAGCAAGTCGGTACTTCTGCTCGAAAGCTCAAGAATTGTGTCAGTCCATACTAGAGCTCAGTATTCAAGTTAGCAGAAATGTGAAAGGTGGATGTTAGGATAGGAGTTCTCATCTTAAATGGAGTTTCGAGTTAGTATTCTTCATACGAGTCCTTATAGTTCTTTAGCTTAGTTGGGTATGGTTGGTCCAACAATTTGATTCCTATCAAGAATTTTCGATCTATGTGGAATAGGAGTAATTCAACTTTATACCAACTGTTAGGTTGTATATATGTTTTAAGTGCAGGATTAATAGTTTGTTGTTGTATCTCAATTGCAGATGAGGATGCAAATAAGAATCCAAATGAACGACCTGAGATTGTTGAATCACCTCCTAATCTTCCTTTACCATAGGACCCACCCAGAAATGACTTAGTGCCACCACTACCTCCTCCATATATGATGGATCCAACTCAATTCGCTTACTAGTATGAATACTATGATTCAACAACAAGAAACTTTGATTTAGCATCTTATAACTAGTAGGAATGCTATAATTCGAAGATAGCTAGAGGTTGAACCAAGATGGAATCAACCCAAGATGGTAACAAGCTCTCAGAATTTATTAAGGTAAATTAGTGTTTTAAGGTCGAGATAGGAAAGCGTATCACAGCTGAAGATTGGTTAATGCAAATCGAGCATAGTTTTGAAGCTTTTAAGATCCCCGACAATTAAAAGGTTTCCTATGGAACTTTTTTATTGAAGCTTGATGCTAGCCTTTGGTAAGATTCAAAAGCAAGAATTGTAGCTAGACCAATTACTTAGTAGGTGTTTAGAGATGATTTTAAGAAGGAATATTTTCCTATTAGTGTGCAAAACCAAATGACCATAGAATTATTTGATTTGACGAAAGATACCATGAGTGTAGTTCAATATGAAAATGAGTTTAATAGATTGATGTAGTATGTACCCTAATTGTATAGGAATAATTAAGAGTTAAAGAAGGATCTTTTTTCTTTTAATGGATTTGACCCAATAAAGTAGTACAAGTTGATAGACAATGGGTTTACTACCTATAATGAAGTTGTCGACAAAGCATAACAGTTGGAAAATAACTGATTGGTTACACAGGCTCAATTAAGCAAGAAGTTGAGGGGTATTACTCAGTTTAAACCTACTTTTAAAAGATCGTCTCTTGGTGCTAGTAAAAATGCATGTTAAAAAGGAAAAAAAAACTAGTAGCGATGACCAGTGTCCTTACATAGTCTAAAATGGGATATAGCTTCTATGATAAGATGGGAATGTGAAGTGTTGGAAGAGTTAAGCTCAGCATTTTCCATGACAATGTGCTTAGCTAAAGGGCAAATGATATTTGTATGGAAATTTGAATCATGTATCAAGGGAGTATCTAAGTATAAAATCTGTAAAGTGTTATCATTGTGGAATTCAAGATATTTCTTGAGATATTGTTCACAAACTAGATGAGTTAAAAACTCTAAAGGACTAGAGATAATTATGGTACCAGTGTATGCTTTTGCAATAGAATGCATGTAAGAAGATACTAAAGAATTTGATGAGTGGGTGGAAGAGTATTTTCAAAATGGTTTTGCTGATGACATGGAAATTGATGATATTAAGCAAAGATTAGTGACATGTATGGAATCTAATAACCCTTCTTTAGTTGTAATGCGAAAAATTTCATTTTGTAGATGAATGTTATGAATCGAATAAATAGCTGTTCTTAAGTATAATAGTATATGAATGATAGGTGACTATAGTGTCACGCCCCGAAGCGGCAGAGTCGTAACAGCCCCCGCCATGTAAACCATCCTAAGATAGAAGTTGGCCTTACAACCGCTATCTTAGATCTGATTTACACAAGGCGTCCACGACTAACCCGCTTTGAAGGAAACAGTTTGTAATTTAAATAAATCATTTATCTAAGAAAGTGAGGAAATATATATATATTATAATAAAGTTATTGCAATTAAGGTTTACAATATTTCTCCGTAATATATTTCCTAGTTATTACATTATTCAAAAATGAAAAGTTCTCAAGTAAAAGCTTAAACCTTAAAAATATATGTTTATTCTTCACATGTTTTTCCTCACTCCCCAAGATCCAGCAGTTGCTAGCTTTAGAGTAGTTGTTGCCGCTTCTTGGCCAGCACCTGCACGACGTCTATAAGGATGTGAGCAACCACAGCTCAGTAAGTTAGAACGGAGGACTTAAAACTATACCATATACACAACAAGGTTTTCAATCACTTATTAGGTGCAATGCATGTGCAAGCAAATGCCATCGCACGACGTTATCCGGCCCGTCATGAGATTAGAGAAATTACGCCCGCTCTAATCCGGGTTGAGGAGTTACGGTTAATGCAACAGCTCACGACCAAACCTAGGCTTGTGTAATGGAGACCTTGCTCCTCCCGTGACTACCTTCGAACCACTGCCTTCACCTTCGCCGCAACCTCCTCTCCTGTCACTTAGTTCAACTGAGGATGAAGAAGGGACCATTTTGCAATCCTGCGCTATCCCTTCCAAAGGGGTCGGTATTTGGCCGGAGAGTCCTAAGTTCCCCTAATGGGTTGCCATGCATGTCCGATTATGATTACTGGTCGGATATTTAATTAAGTCCAGTTTAGGGTGATCAATTCTTTCATATAATTCATACAATATATGCTAGAACAACAAACAGAATCATAGCATCACCAATAATCAAGCACATATACACATTCAACTATTTAACAAGCACAACCAAGCATAATCTTAAGCCTCCAAAATACAGCATCGTATTAATCCTAACTTACCTCGACTCCTTGCTTACTCACTCGAGGTCCGATTTGCTCAGGCCATCGCCGATCATCCCTATAACACGAACATGGTTTCAGCTTTTCATATAAATATTATAAGTTCATTTTATCCTATAATGCTTATTGTTAGGTTTTGTTTAAGGTTTAATATGCCTAATTATCTAGGTATTAAGTCTTTTACAATTATTCTAGGTTTGGAGTTAGGTTCAGGTTCGGTTTTCGCATCGATTTCTAAATTAGGTTTTTAGTTTGATTTCTAAGTAATGTTTTAGATTCCAACCCTAGAAATCCATTTCAACCCATAATATGAAATTAATCACATTACTTCCCGATCTCCTAATTACCATCATTACCTCTAATTAGTATTTTAGTCCATCCGGTACACTTAAATCCTTATTTGTGTACCGAATTTACTCTTAATGTGAGAAATTTTTACATTTTTCATATAATTATATAAATTCAAGTTTCCCATCAGATTTATTGTACATTTTTATTATTATCACAATATCAATTTTTATTATAATATTTCCTATTTATTATATTTCCAATAATTACCTATTATGTATTATTACCTTTTATGTATATATTACACTTCTAATATTTCTATCACTCTAATTATCATCTCTAAACATCAATTATCATTTTAAAATGTCTAAATTCATCCTAAATCAGATTTTACTCCTAATTACCCTAATTTACAAAA
Organism: Lumnitzera littorea; assembly: GCA_024138015.1. Classification (NCBI taxonomy): domain Eukaryota; kingdom Viridiplantae; phylum Streptophyta; class Magnoliopsida; order Myrtales; family Combretaceae; genus Lumnitzera; species Lumnitzera littorea. The sequence goes on from JAMXBB010000011.1 coordinate 26,384,286, forward strand.
TTATCTTAAAATGTACTATTTTTCCATATTACTTATTTACTATAGAATTAACCTAATAATTACATCTAACACTCTAATTGCTACAAGTATCATACTCCATCAGATTTTAACATCCTAAAACATCTACTTATTCACTAAGTCAGTAATTAATATCCTAATCACCTAATTAACTCCAAATTATTCATTTTATGCCTCATTTTAGGGCCTAAAAATTTCAAAAATTAATTTTTGAAAACGGGCTTTATAGCACTGTTCTATATCATCTAAGTAATCTATACAAAAATTTTGGTCTTGAAACTATACTCCTAAGGTCATTTATTTCTAAACTGAAATGTGCTTGGTTTTGCACGATTTCTTAGGGACCATATATTACGGGACATAATTTCATCAAAATAATATTTTTCCTACAAACTACATACAAAAATATCTTAGAATAACAAAATTCATAATTTTCTAATCATATTTAATATTTTTACAAAATTACACAAGAATCGAGCTGGAAATCGGACTCACCGATTTGGGTGGCTCCGGCCACCGTGGGCCGCCGTGGCCTTGTCGGCCGGCTTGGGTGCTGCCACCACCGTGTGGTGGTGGTGGCCGTCCACTCCCAGCTCCTCATCTGGTGTGGGTTCCCTTTGAAAGCCCTAATTGCACAGTTTTTCTAATTTTTTTTCTAAACCGAATTTTTTTCTCAATTTTCGTCTCTCCATAATTTTCTTTGATTTATAACTGTCCAAATGAGTTCCTAGATTTTTCCTGCTATTTATACGGCTTTAAAGGATTTATTGTGCATTAAATGAGATAAGACAATTGCCTTATCTCTTGATTTTTGGCTTTTATGTTAGCTTATTCTAATTGGCCGAATTTTTTCTCATTTTTCCCAGCTGCCATGACCCAATTCTGGATGATTTATGATTTTTCCTTAATTAATTATGAATTTTATTTAAGCATTTAGTATTATTTTAGCACATTTCGCGTATTTTAAGTAATTACGCGTATTTATACTTACATGTAAATTCATATATAGTACAAATAAATATTATTTAAGTCATTTTATTATTTTTAGTATACATATAATCTATCTCTAGTAATTTATTAATTATTAAATTACACTTTTTGCCTTTTCAATAATTAGCAATTATTATGCTTAAAATTTGAAAATTTTACAGTCTCTTATTTTATTACTTATTTTCTTAAATTTAAGTTTACGGGGTCATTTTTACTAATATTCTTCTCAATAGTTTATAATTTGGGTTTGATTAGATCTTTTAACCGATCGCCCTAAACCTTAAGTTTTAAGTTTAATCATACGGTTACTTGGCTTAACTTTAGAGCTTACATATAATAGTAGCATTTCTTTTAGGAAATGTAATTATAAATGGATGAACCACGTATACATTGTTTGACATTAGAACCTTGCATTCATTCATTAATTAGGATTAATGTTAGGAAATGAAATCAATGCAATTGAAGTTAAAGCCACTTATAAAGTGAGAATACCCGTTGGAGAGAAAATGTTGACTTAGAAAATAGTGGATAATGACGACTTCAAATTTAAGGGAAAGAATTTATGATAAGATCGATAGCTTTGCCTTTGAAAGGTTATAATATTATTATGGGAATAGATTGGTTATTTAAATATAAAGTTAAAGTAAATTGTTGAAATAAGAGTTTAATCTTAGACGAAGGTAAAGTTGTATTTCAAGGAAAGACAATAGAAGGTGGAATGACATTATCTATAGTTAAAGTAAGTGAGGAAATGAACAAGGATACTGAGGAATGGTAGTTTTGTTGGATACTTACAGTTGAAGAAAAGAAAGAGACTCTGAATATATATAAGATTCCTGTGGTGTGTAGATTTCCAAATGTTTTCTTAGATGATCTCCTTAGTTTAGTGTCACATCGAGAGTTGGGACTTTATTATAGAGAAAGTTCTAGAAACTAAACCGATATCAAAAGCTCCATATAAGATGTCATGAATGAGGCTTCAGGAGTTAAAGAAGCAACTTCAAGAGTTGCTTGTTTTGGTGGTTGATTTTGGTATAGGACTTTGATCCTGTAAAAGAAGAAAGAAAGGTTATAGTGGGTACTGGGACTAGTTTGGTATAACTACTTCGATACTTAAGTTAGTATGTGTTTAAAATAAAGAGAGGAATAAGAAAGCTAAGTGTACTTAAAAGGGTCCAAGAGAAATCTTATAGTGCTTTCTTTCCTCATTTATAAGCGTACATCGGATATCTGTAATAATGGGTAGTCTTTGGTCATAGACCACGTGATAGCGCTTTAATTAAGCACAAGCCTAAAGAGTAAGAGTAGTAAGAGATTATGTTACGACCCCAAATACAGTCTAGTAGTGACAAACTGCCATGTATAGATTAGAAGTAATTAATTATATATTTGTACTAATTGTTAGTTACTTCTAATAAACACATGAAGCGTCAATATTATAGTAATCATAGATTCAATGGTATAAAACAAAACTCAATATTATTACTTATTTATAAATTACAAACTAGATAAAGTTGTAGGTCTTTCAAATAAATACTTATTACAAATTAAACTAACATAGTTTATACAAAGAAATTTCCTTGCATGCTTTCCCCTAGGCCCATTTCTAATTCTTTAATCCTCACCAACGGTTGGATCTTTCTAGATAAACCTAGTCTATAGGGTTGTAAGCAACAACCAACTTAGTGAGTTTTCCACTCAAACCACCTTTCAAGCAAGTTAATTAAACAAACATATGCTATGCATTCAAACAAACACATGTAACAATATATGCGGCCTTTTGGTATCCAACATATAGTTTAGGGTTTACTCCCTCCCCCCAACCTTAGGTTAAGGATTTTTTTGTTCCACCAGTGTTAAGGTGTCCAAATCAATGTACAAGTCACTTAGCATGATATCCTTGACCTCTAAAAATTAGTTGCAGAATCTCAATTCTCGGCTGAACCTATGTCATTATAATGATCAAGAGATGATGTCTCTTAATTAGTCCTAAGAGAACCAAATAGACTCATTCTCTCTGACCTTACGAGAGAATCAATCTCTTGCTTATCAAGGAGAATCAAACAAATGTTCATCTTAGAATCTACTATCATCCCTAGGAAAAAAAAAATCTTTCGATTAGCCAAATGAACCAAAAGAAATGTTCATAAAGGCTATATAAATAATCACAAGAGAAGAATCTCTTGATCGGTCTCAAGAAGGCCCAAATGAAAATAAGAAAAATGCGTTCCCTAACCTCCAAATGATTAGGGACTTATTAGATCCCTCATCGGCCTCTAGAAGTATGCGAACCCAAAACATAAGAATAAACCGACTTCATCTAATGCATGACGATCTTTAAAGTTATTTAGTTTACAATAAATGAGGAAGGCTTTAGCCTTTCCATTCTATGTGTGATAGTGGTGGCAATATGAAGAAATCTATGCAATATGTTATGCATGACCGCTTCGATATTCAAGTTTCCATATGCTTACCTTCCATTTATTTAAATGATTACCCAAAACATCATACAATCACAAGAATCCCATCACATCACATCACAATCATCAACTTTTCTTATAAAGATAATTCTTATCAAGCACATACGTTTTCCCAAATACCCCATTTAGAACAAGTTGAATATATAATTAAAAGTACAACTATTTTACAAACACACATAAGTGATAATTACAGTAAGTACTTACTTAGCCATTTATTTGTTGCGGTAATCATTTGGAAGTTCCAAATTGGGAATACCTATAAAGATGAAGATAATTGAGAAACATGTTAAATTACTCTTCTTTAAAGTTTGGTTCCGAGTTTTTTTTTTTTTTTTATAAGTCTTTCATCCTTTAAGTTTTACTATTTATTTTCCATATCATGTATAAGTAGTCTTTGGTTCTTGTTCCATAATTTTCCGGTTCTTGTATAAGGTCCAAATCATTATGGTATTGTTATGATATATCCATATGTCGATAAAGTCCAAGTCAAGGAAATATTATTCGAACATGATAGATGAGTTATGGTTTTAAGGCATGCTTTTATCTATTTGTTTTAGTTTTTATTCTAGTATGTTGTTTTAAGGAACTCTTTAGATTTCTTTCTTAAACTTTATTTGAGCGAAATATTTGGAGAACTTCTTAAAATGAGTAAAGACTTTCATTCCTTGAGTAAACTTTGGAAATCAAGTTGTAAACTAATTATAAAGAAACTTGGATTGCTTTTGAAAAAGACTTGTTAGAAAATGTTTAGTCAAGGTCAAAACATGCTTTGATAAAGAATCTTTTTAATGGTTAGAAGACTTACCTTAGTTTCCTTAGAAATAGTTTCCTAAATGGTTGAAAAGAAGAAGTTAGAAATGCATTTATGTATGAAGAAACACAAAAGTTTGATAAGGATGTTCTAACTTACCTTTTGAGTTTTTGAAAGAATTGGTGAGAGAGCTTTGACGAATGTTTGGTGGGGTTTGATTGAAAATGAAAGAAAAGTAATGTTTGTTATAGAGATTTGTAGAGAATATCAGTGGTCTAAAATTAGATAATAGGGCTATTTATAGCAATAAGTTAGATTAGTTTATTTAAGAAGATTTAGATTACTTGAGCAAGTCAACTATCTTGGTGGTTTGTTGTAAGATTACATGTTGACTTATGTTGAAAACATGGTCTTCTCTTCTAAAATGGCACCCTACTTATGGAATTTTTAGGCAATATTTTTTAACATGTGTGGATGCATTCATCTTATTTCATCGTCCATGACATCATTTCAATAATTCAAGATGTCTTCATCTTCTTTTAGATTTTTATGAAATGTTTATAAATTATCTAGTAAATGGTTTATCAAAATTATGGTATCTTAGGATACTTATTATAGTCTTCAAGTATTTAATTAAGTTAGTATATATAGTGGATATTATAATTTGTATATGATGATTAGCTTTTAGTTAAGGTTCTTAACTTTATTATAAGATGTGTTTGAGGAACAATTGGAAGATATAGAAATTTGTTGGTTTGCTTCATTATTGGCATCTTCTATAAAAGCTAGAAACTTATTTCACACATGTTTCTTTCTTATAAATCATCATCTTATTTAGTCAATTTCTTATCCACTTTGCTATTTACTATTCTAATTACCTGCTAGTCTTTGTTTTGTATGTGAATGGAAATTGGAAGACAATTATAGGCATCACTTTGAATGGAAGTTGGTCTTCTTTTTCTTTTTCTCACATGTTTATGTAACGAACTCATTAAGTCATGGCTTACATCATTTAACTTATTCAACTTTGTTTCTTCATTCTTTTAGTCTTTTTCCACTTGTGTTAATGTACATGTATTGGTGCCAACTTAGTATTTTTAAAGCCTTCTAGTTTGTTTCATATGTTGGTTGCAAGAATCTATTTAGTTAGCTTATTAACTTTTCTTAAGTCTTTTAAATTAATTAATAATCTTGTGTTAACTTTAGTTAACTAAATATTTCTACTATTGACTTAGTCAATTGAATGGAATATAGATGATCCCTATTACTATTTATAGGTATCTTAGCAAATCTTGGTCACATCTCTTAGATCTCTATTGAACCTAGTTTTTTCACCATCCTAATTCTTTTATAAAATTAAGTTTTCTTTAAACTGATCAGTACTAAATCCTTCCTGTTTAATACTGATCATTGACCAGGGTTTAAAGAAAAACCATTCCTTTTCATTTTGAAAACAATTTTGGAGTTACCGTCTAACCGGAGTTAGGAAGAATAGTAAAGTTATAACTAATTGGGTGAATTGATTATAACTTAGCCACTAATCTAACGATTAAAACCAATTTTACAAAACGGTTTTTGAAACTAGAGAATTTGGATTTAGGGGTTAGGAATTTTAAACCCTTATGAGTACCATTAACTTTCCAAAATTAGAATTAAACTTAAAAATCACTTTTTAATTTAGAAAGTAAAGATTTAATTTAATTACTCTAATTGGATAAACAAAATAATCTAAACCAAAGGAAAAGGGAAATTAGGTTTTTTTCATTTTTTATCATTTTTATCGTCGCCCTGTAGGTGCCTACATATCCACTATTCGGGATTAGATGTTCGTAGTTCTTTTTGTAAAACTTTAATAAGTGAAGTCGATTATAATTTTTGAAAACAATTGGGTTTACATTTTTAGTTCAATTGGGTTTATTTAAGAAAATTTCTAAGAATGTCCTAAATTAGATCTTTCCTTTATTTTTGAAAAATTCTAGAATGCCTTAGATTGTAAAGGGTTTGTTCATTTTTATTATTTTTGAAGAACTTTGATTTTTCTAAGTGATAAAAGGAAAGAAAAAAAAATTTATTTATCTCCTTTTTTATTTTTATATTTTTTCATTTCTATCTATTTTTTATTTTTATTAAACTAAAAATAAACAACTAATTAAACTACCTTCCCTTTACTTTTTCTTTCTTTCTTTTTTCCTTTTTCTTTTCTTCTTCTTTTGTTTTGTTTTGTTTTGTTTTTTTTAATTTGATTACATTTTCATGGATAAGTGAATAAAACAAATAAATAAATAAAAGTTCGAATGCAGCTGGACGCGCGTGTCAGACTTAGAGTAGGTCGGTTGGTTCAGTTAAGTCAGATCCGGATTGTTAAGTCAAGTCAATTTCTACTGTCTTCAATAGCAATGACAGCAGAGGGCAGTTTTAGATATTTTAGTGGCCAAATCGAGGGGGTAAAGGGTATTTCGTGTGTTTCTTATTAGGGATAAGGGGAGTAGGCAAAGTATCGTGGTGGTCGAGGCGATTTAGAGGGTAGTGTGAAGTAGTGGCCGGTGATGGTCTTGGGTGGTTGTGTTCTGGAGTTGTTGGGTAAAAGGGGGGTGTTAGTTCAATGGTTTTAGAGGTCAAGGAGTATTATGGTGGTGTCAGTTTGGGTTGAAGAGGGCCGGAGATGGTGGTTCGAGTGGGATAGGTTATGGTGGTTAGGGTTACGGGTTGGTGGTTCGGTGAGGCAATTAGGGGGTACGACGAGGCGTAGGGTTGGTTAGCTTCAAGAGTGTATTAGGTAGGAAAGCTAGTGAAGGTGGTAGCTTTGCTTGAAGTTGAGTAGAGAGAGAGAGAGAAAGAGAGCCATAGTTTAGAGATATAAAACGAAAGAGAGAGAGAGAGAGTTTGTCGAGTGAATTTGTTGCTCGTCTTTGGTTGTATATGTTTGTGGACATCCCCTAACACCCAATTTATAGTTGAATTTAACCTGAAAACAAAGGAAAGCTCAGATTGGCCTTGAATGTAAATGCTGAAATTTCAGTTTTTTTTTTTTCCAACTTGGGAGCTTGATTTAACTATGTTGATGGATGAATCTGGTCTTGTTCTTTAGTTCAATTCAAAATAGGCCGTGTGGAGTGCAAGATTGATGCATGAAATTGTGTGTTTGTATGTGAAATTTATACGAAAATTGAAGCCAAAGTGAAGGGGTTAGGCTATTCTTAAGAAGGAAAGAGGAGGAAAATCTAGAGAAAATGAGAGAAAACTAAGGGAAAGAGAAGGAAAGTATTGACGTTGCGTCACGTCAGCCAACTTGACTAACCCTAACCTGCTACGTGTTACCATGTGACATGTTGTAGCTAATGTAGTACACCACGTGGCGCCATTAGTAAGGTCATCCAACCTGACGATGCCACGTGTTAGGACACATAGCACAATAAAATCCTAATACGTAGCAATGTGCTAGTTAACTAAAATAAAAAAGGTCTTCCTATCTTTGCCAAGATTTAAACTCATGACTTTACACTCAATATCCAAACCAAGTCCATGTGTTTAACCATTAAGCCATTAGGCTCTACCTTATCCATATATACAATTAACTAGATCAGTTTTGAATAGATTCAAATCTAAGCCTAGGCTCAACGGCTTAACTTTTAAACTTATTTCAAAATTAAAAAAAAAAAAAATCTACCCTAAAATATTATTTTCTAAAATCTTTTGCTTTTTTTTTTTCAATTTTTTGTAATTTTTTCAATTTTCTAAATTTCTCAATTTTTTGTGTTTCTTACCTAATTTTCTTATTTCTTTTATACTTTTTCTTATTTTTTAAAATTTTTTATATTTTCCAAAAATTAATATTTTTCCTAAATTTCTTAATTTTTGGGTTTTCTTTAATTTCCTATTTTTTATGTTTTTCCTAATTTAAGGCTATTGAGAAAAGAAAATAAAATAACAAAAATAAAAATAAAAGGGGTAAAAATTAGATATCTACAATCTCTCTTATCAATTTTAGTATAATTCTAAATATTTCCTATCAATTAACTTAGCATATAGTAAAGTTTTTAAGGATTTACAGGTTATGTAATGAAGTTGTGTAATCCCACAATTGTTCATGCCACCTTTTAAATTTATACCAAATATATAGGCAGATTAGGCCCTTAGGCCCATTAGATGAGCTAAACCATTAAAAACCTTAACTGAAAATGGTAATGGTTGGTAACTAGGTGGCCAAAGAGTTAAGTAATATTGTTGGACGAAATTCTACTATTGATATGTTACAAATTTTATATATTTTCTCTCAACTTTATACTATATTAATGTATATATTTTTATACTTTTGATAAGAAAAATGTGTATATTGAAGAAATATTTATAAAGGAACATTGGACTAAAAAGTGGAAAATGGACCGGTCTTGTCTCAACAAATTTCCAACGTACTTCGGTTACAAAGTCCATGTTTATTTCATTGTAATATGACTTATCTTGGAAAGGAATTGAAGAATAAATCAGTTAGACAAAGTCATTGGTCCATGCATAAATGAACTTCAAGCAGTATTCGGTCCATAAATTTTCAAGCACTCTAGCCCATCATGTCCAGAATGTTTGGGTCAATACGTTGAAGAACAAGCCATGGTCACGGAAAAAGGAAATGAAGAAGCCATGCCATCCGATATTTCCATTTGTTCATCCATTGAAGCCCATGTTCCAATGTAACGCACGGAGAGTTGTCCGTCTACGTCATGCAAGAGAAAAGGCCACATCAATTTTACATCAGGAGGCCCATCTATTGCCAAAGTAAATCACATGTGCATTGGGGATTTTTTATAATAAAAGAAAAAAGAAAAAGAATAAAAAAGGAAAGTCAGCATGTGAAGGGAAGATTTAAATCTAATTTCCAGGGCCGCAAAGAGAGATTCATAGTTTTATGACACATCCCAATTTACGTAGCAGCAAGATAGAGGATCGAAGATAAATTTTAGAATTTTGTCACGAGGGCATTAAAAAATTCAAGAGAAAACTGAATTGAAAGGTAGATTTGCATTTCAAGAATTATACTTAGATTTTTTAGTCTTTTTTGCTTTTAAAATTTATCATATTTCTTAAATTTTTTTGTATGATTTTTATTTTTATCATAAACTAAATTAGATTTAATGAAAATTTGATATTATCTAACAATATAATTTAAGTATGATTTTATTATATATTAATATTTAATTAATTATAATTTTCATCATCCTGTTTTTATGATTCATGATTTTTTTGCTTAACCAATGACATATTTATGAATAAAACTCGAAAAACTCAAAAAGGAATTGATGGTTTATATGAATTTAAGATAAAATTAATTTAATTATTGTCATAGACACGAACTTTAGAATAATTTTAGGATTAATGTGCTTAACGCAATTGGTATTAAATTTTATGAGATAAACATATGTAGCTTTTGATATTAATTAGGGTAGTAATATTTATGAGAGAAATTTATTACTTAACTGAGAATTATGAATAAACCATTTGAAATGGACATTTCTACTATAATTAGGACAATATTAACTCGAAAGGGAAGTAAATCTTTATGAATCTAATCAAAAATCAATTAATTAGTACTAAAATATCTTAAAAACATATGTTAAACAATCAAATGATGGCATCGTTAAAATTATGTGTTATTATTAGTGAATTCTTTTCTTATGATGTTAGTATTTTGTTTTTAGTTAATTTGCATTTATAGTCAATTAGTTCCCTTTATTTTACTTTATTAATCATTTCATTTTAATTGCTCAACTAAGAAAAGAATTAAAATAATCTAGTACTTAGTTTGTAGTTCCTAAAGACGACTTGGTTTATAGCGTATGACTTAGTTTACTTACCAAAGTGTTTATATTGCAAAATAATTATTTTTTAAAGAAATCATACACAGGCTATCAACAGCTTAGACAAATGATTCATTTGATCTAATGTGTCTTCATGGGAAGCTCCAGTACTATTAGTGAAAAAGAAAGATGGAACTATGAGGTTATGTATTGATTATAGGGAGATAAAAAAAAGTGACTATTAAGAATAAGTACAACTAAAGATTTGTTCAATCAACTGCATGGAGCTATCATGTTTTCATAAATTGATTTAAGATCTGGATATCACAAATTACGGAATAAGCCCAAAGATGTATCGAATACTACTTTTCGAACGAGATATGGGCATTATAAGTTTTTGATAATGCCTTTTGGATTGACTAATGTGTCAACAGTGTTTATGGATTTAATGAATCAAATCTACTAACTTTACCTCAAGTTTATTGTTGTCTTTATTGATGACATTTTGATTTATTCAAAGACTAAGGAAGAGTACGCAGATCATCTTCGATTGGCATTCTAAAAGTTAAAAGATAATAAACTGTATGATAAGTTAAGTAAATATGACTTTTAGTTAGATAAGATTTTATCCTTAGGACATATAGCATCGAGCGAAAGAATTTCAGTAGACCCTAAGAATGTCAGAGTCGTAATTGAGTGGATGTAACTAACTACAATTGCAGAGGTAAGGAGTTTTTGTGGAATGGTAAGATATTATAGACGGATTATAAAATATTTCTCTAAGATAGCGAGACTTTTAACTCAATTAACTCAGAAGAATGTTAGGTTTGAGCGGAGTAATGAATGTGAACAAAGTTTCCAAGAGTTAAAAGACCATTTGATTTCAGCTCTACTACTTACTTTACCATATCCAAATAAATTATATTATGTATATAGCGATGCCTCCCACAGCGAATTGGGTTGTGTATTAATGCGAAATGGCAAAATAGTAGCATATGCATCAAGGAAAATAAGGCCTCGTAAAATGAATTATTTAACACATAATCTTAAATTAGTAGTTATGGTCTTTGTTTTAAAGATATAGAGATTTTGTCTTTATAGTTGGCATTGTGAAATTTATATGGACCACAAGAATTTGAAATATTACTTTACCCAAAGGTGTTAAACTTACAACAAAGGCGATAGTTGAAATTAATGAAAGATTATGATTTGACTGTCAATTATCACCTTGGTAAAGCTATAATAGCAAATGCGCTAAAGAACTATGAGCAAGTGGCTTTCTTACTTACTACACAATGCGAGTTGATTTGGGAGTATGAGAATTTCAGGGTTGGATTTTTTTTTTATTTTTTTATTTTAGACTATTGAAGATTGGATTCACATGTCAAGAAATTGATGTGTAGTTAATGAATGTAGCAGTTTAACCTAATTTGTTAGAAAGGATTAAGTTGCAGTAAGATGAACATCTGAGTTTCAAAGAAATTAAAGAAAAGTTGAATACAAATAATGTGTCTGACTTCCAAATTGATGAGAAAGGAGTGGTAAGGTGTAAGGATAGAGTTTGTGTACATAGCAACTTGGGATTAAAGAAAGAGATCATGGACAAGGCATATGCTATTGGTTATAGTATACATCTTGGTAGAAATAAAATGTATCGAGACATGAAAACACTATTTTGGTGGAAATGCATGAAGAATGATGTAGCACAGTATGTAGCAAGATGTATTACTTATCAACAAGTGAAAGCAAAACATCAAAAACCTAATGGTTTGTTATAATCGTTAGAAAAACCTCAATGGAAATGAGATCATATTATTATGGATTTCATAGTAGCTTAGTAGGACTTCCAAAAACAAGAGCAAATCATGATTCAATTTAGGTTGTTGTTGATAGATTGACAAAGTGTGATCCTTTCTTACCTTATTAAATGGGAGATTTAGTAGAGAAATTAGCTCAACTATATGTACTGGAGATTGTTAGATTGCATGATGTATCGAAAAGTATTGTTTCAAATAGAGATAGTCATTTTATATCGGAGTTTTGGGAAATTCTATATTGATCTTTGAGTACTAAGCTACAATTTAGTATGGCTTGTCATCCAAAAACAGATGGTTAACTAGAAAGAACCATTTAAATATTGTAAGATATCTTGAGAAGTTGTATCTTAGATTTCAATGATGACCAAGACCAATATCTACCATTGGTAGAGTATGCTCATAACAATTGTTATCAAACAATTATACAGATGGCCCCTTATGAAGCTTTATATAGAAGGAAATGTCAATCCCCACTGCATTGCGAAAGTGATGGATATGCGATGATAGGACTTAGTATGATCTACTAGATGAATGAAAAGGTGAAAATTATATGACAAAGCATGAAAGTAACATAGGATTGTTATAAAGGTTGGGCAGATTTGAGACGAAAACCTATAGAATTCATAATAAGAGATCATGCATACGTTAGATAAGTCAATTCAAGGGATTCAAACGATTTGAAACCATAGGTGAATTAAGTCCTCGATATATTAGACCTTTTGAAGTGTTAAAAAGAGTAAGGAATGTGGCATTTCTTGAACTAAAAGCTCTTTGATGGAATAGCCTCGAATGTATGACTACTAAGTACTTATCTTGTAGGAATAATCCTTCAACAACTAGCCCATCCTTACATCTTTCAACGATAGGACCAAACTAAGGGTCTTAAGCATATTACTCGATGATGAGAGAAAAACCAAGTAATTTTGTTTGTAAGGTAGTGAGTAGAGCTTGCAATCAAGAAAGAGTATCTACCACCACATTGCCACCATACTTCTCATGCTTAATGACGTAAGAGAAACGCTCCATGAACTTAAGCCACTTAGCCTACCTCTTTGAGATTTTATTTCAGTTGCTAAGGTATTTTAAGGACTCATGCTCCATATATATGACAAACTCTCTTGGTCATAAGTAATGCTACCATACGGTTGAAGCTCAGAAGAGAAAGTAGAGCTATTTCTCATATATGGAATTATTCAAGGTGGTACCATTGAGCTTTTTGACATGGTAAGCTATAGGTCAGTACTCTTGCATCAATATAACACTAATTTTGATGACTCTAACTCAAAGGGCTTCTCAAAGTCAGTTAATGCTAAGACGGAGGCTATGGTCAACTTCTTTTTAATTTCTTTAAAGCTTTTCTTAGCTTGCTTAATCCATTATAATTCGTTTCCTTTCTTTGTGACCTCGATTGAGGGGGTTACTATTGTTTGAAGTTCTAAATGAACTACCTATAGAATGAGGCAAGTCTATGGAAGCTTCTTACGTTAATAATATTCTTTAGAGTAAGCAATTCCAAGATAGCTTGAACTTTCTCTTCATCCATCTCCTAATGCAACATATTATAAGAATACAACTTCCTATTAGCAGAATGTACATTTCTTCAAAATTCCAAATAGTTTCTCAACACAAAGTATGTAAAAAACAATTTAGATGTATTTAATAAGGTTGGCTAGGTTGGTATAATACTTGAAAGACACTATAATGCACTTGCCGATCAAATGTCTCATAACATGAGTCATGGGTCTCATGAACGTGCTGATGTAACAAGTAAGCGCACCTATCAGTTTATAATATAGAGGATACGAGTCTAAATATCAATCCCTTAGGGATTAGTATGATTACTAATACTCACTAGATCTTTATTATTTAACCAAAAAATTAAATTTCAAGAAACTTAAAAAAGTAAATCTAAATTACTGCTAAAACTAATTTAAATATTAACTAAGATGCAATTTAAGAATTAACAAGAAAGCAATTCAATTAATTCAAGATTCAACGTTGTACCTAAATCTTGTTTCCCCTAGATCTAATATGTGATTTATCTAAAGATAATCTAATTTATTCTTTAATCTTTATCGATCAGGAAGATTCTCTACTAAAGATAATCACTTTCTCAAGCTAATTAACCTTAACCCAAAAATCACCTATTAGAATATCTTCTCAATAGTATGATCTAAGATTGCATTATTAAACAACAAATTCTTTATACTTTAATTCAAAATTTTGGAAGAATCTTGCAAATTATTTCGAATCTTGCAAATTATTTCGAATCTACTATACCTAGATTTAATCTTATAAGAAATCTTTCGATTTTCTTATAAAATATCAAACTCTAGATTATTATCCATAAAAATAATAACCTAAATCATGAAGCAAACATAGTTAAACCAAGAAAATAATAAAGAACTAAATTAATCAATACTAATCATGTCATATGAATAGATCTAGGTTTCACAAAACCTAGATACCAAGATTCTACTCTCTATACATTCTAAAATAAGAATATAAAAACAAAGAATAGAAAAGAGTAGAAAAAAACATCACGAAATCTGAATAAAATTAAATCTTGAAATCTTTTCTTCTCCTCACTTTCTCGATTGTTCTTGGCTTTAAAAAGTCCATAAAAGTTGTGCTAAAAAGTTATTCTTTTTAATAAACCCTAACGAGGCTTTATATATGAAGAATTAAAAAAAATAAGTTGGTTGAAAAAGACACGATTGGAGACACAACCGTGTTTTTTGGTCGTATCCTTTACTATGCTTCACGTTTGTCTTTCTTTTTTTTTTAAAAAAAACAAAACACTTGGAAACAATATGATTGACGACATGATCATATATTTTGGTCATGTCTTAGGCTATAATAGTAGAAAATCAGCTTCAATTTTGCTTAGAAATGACATAGTCATGTCATTTGGTTATGTTGATCTTCAAACCTTCATAATTTTCTTATTTTAGTTTCGATTTAAGTGAAATTTGTTTCTTTCTTCTCGTTTTCTTGTGTAGATCATTTTAAAACCTAAAAAACAAAATTTTACTCAATTAAGTATTATTATCTAAAAGTAAACTCAAATATCAAGAAAAATCATAAAAAATCACTAAATAAAATATATACAATTAGGAACTCATCACGAATTCGACACGTTCCTCAAGTCAAAAGGCATGAATATCTACTCATAGAGGACATGCCAAGTTTTAAAAGCAATCTTCCATTCATCTTTTGACTTCATACAAATTTAGTGGTAGTTACTCCTTAGGTTAATCTTAGAAAACACTCGGGCATCATGGAAAGTGTATAACATGTCATTGAGTCTTGGTATAGGGCATCTATACTTTACAATAATGTAGTTGATAGATTAACTATCGGTGCACATGTGCCATAAAGCATCCTTCTTGGGTATAAGTATGGTGGGTACAACACATGAGCTCATGCTCTTTCTAACATAACCCCACTCAATTAGCTTGTCCAATCATCTCTTGAGCCCGACAACCTATTCTAAGTTCATTTTGTATGTAGGTCGATCAAGCTGGCGGTACTAGATGAAGATCAATACAGTGTTTAATACCTTAGATTGGAGGCAATCCTTTAGGCAATTCTTTAGGGAACTCATGAATCAACCTCTCAACCTCTCTTAATATGGTCCAAGTCTTTAAGTTACAACAATTGGTGGATAAGTAAAACATAGGCTCTTTGACCTTCTCAACTACTTAGAATTCTCTTTGCAATAATACTAGGGCCTTCTTCTTAGTTGCTCAGGTGAATTGACTATACATTTCACTCATTTGATTAGGGGTCATAGGTTGTACCATAATCTTCTTTCCATCCTTTGTGAAGGCATATGCATTCTTATAGCTATCATGTATAACATGTTGGTGAAATAGTCATGGTCTTCCTAGAAAGCAAGTGGAAGGCACCCATGAGAACGACATCATAAATTACTTCATCTCGATATAAGTTACCAATAGAGAATGGTACGGTTACTTGTTCGGTCACATGTAGTGCATTGTTGTCATATAGCCAATGGAGCTTAAAAGGTTTGGGGCACTTAAAGGTAGGCAAACCCAACCTTTGCACTAGTGATAAGGCAACGATATTCATGCAACTTCCTCCATCTACAATAAAAATGCACAATTATCTTAAATCTTGCATTTAGTGTAGAAAAAATTCTTCTTATGATCTTCCTTAGAGATTAACATAATGTTTGATACCCCTCTAAGCACTAAAGTCATAACCTTACCTTAATTGGCATAAATATAAGTTTCTCTTCAAGCTCCACTTTAGTCTCCTTGTTCTCCTTCACATCTTCAATTGGCTCATTTGCATCTATTGTATCTACTTTGTCATCTTGTATCACCATAACACGTTAGTTAGGATATTGGGTAGTTATGCATTTGTGCCCTATACATTTGAAGCATTTAATTTCACCAGTCTTTTGTTCAAAAGTCTTCCTCTTCTTAAACTTCCTTTCTACGAGTTTGTCAATAAGTTTTCCCTTTAGATCAATTCAACCCTAAATAGTTGGCTAACTACCTCTTCCTTCCTTTTAGACTCTACCCTTGTCGACCTTCGGAACTCAGATTAGTTCGGCTAGACAAAATAGGTCGACTGGGACCAAGTTGAAATAAGGTGTTTTACCTTTAGTTCTCATCTTTTTGAGTGATTTTGATGGCTTCTTCTGAGTTGAAGAACCTTTATACCTCTACTTTATTATAGATCTCGTACTTAAGTTTAGAAATGAACCTCAAAATAGTATGAGGTTCAAGTTCATCCACACCAGCTCAAATCATCAATATCTAAAATTCCTTAACATATTCATCTACTGGTCGACTTCCTTGCACAAGCTCTTGTAGCTTCTCGAAGGTGTCCTATAGTTAGGATTCGGGAATAAATCGTCCTCTCAACAGCCTCTTTATCTCTTTTCAGCTTTTTAAGCTATGTTGGCCTTCTCTTCTCTTGACGGTGATTAAGTTTTTCCACTATATGGTGATATACTTAGAGAATTTAATGGCAACCAACTGAACCTTAACATTTTCAATTTATTGATAACTATCGAATACCTTTGCAACTTTTTTTTCCTACTCTAAGTACTCATCTTCATCTCTGTTTCTTGAGAAGGTTAAAATTTAGACTTTTACATTATTGAGGTTGTAGAGAGCTTAATAACCTTATTTTGCTGCCTAAAATATTCCTTATCACCTTCCATTTCCCCCTCTACTTCCTCAACATCATCCAAGATAAGTCTTCATTTGGTAAGTTTCTCTACTTTACTAACTCGACCATCTCGGATTGGGTAGTTAGGTAAGTTCACGTGGATTTCACTTAAGTCACAGGCTTTGTCAACTTGGATGTTGTCTTAAGAGGCTTTGACAGGTTGGCCCTTATTCTACATGGCTATTATTAGACCTTCTATGAGGCTAGTAAGCCTGCCAAGCTTTTTGTCGACTGATTTTGGAGTTTGACTTTCTTGCTGACCTTAACGTGGTACTCTACTTTCATTTTCTCCAATAATTGCTCTGACACTTGAATTCAGCATCTTCTATAACCTTTACTACAATTGCTGTTCTACAATAAATACCACTACCTTAAAAGCTTCAAAATAACAATCTTAACTACAGTGTGCTCAAAACCCACTTCAAGGACCATCGCTCATGACCAATCTACAATACCTAATTGCTTTAATCCTTACCATCACGACTGTACTATCTTAATACTCCAGTAACCAACAACCGTATTTACACCATAGTAAACTTGTAGACTTTGTTTTTGCATATTGAAAACAGGGGAGAATAAAGCACTTCTTAACACAACACACTAACCATAACTCGATAGACCTAACACTACCTACTACATAAATAATCATAGAACCGTACTCAATACTTGTAGTAATCCTTGAGTATGGTAACCACCTACTACAATGTTATACACATATAGTGCCAATACACTTGCAACTCAATACAACCATTTAGACACTTTTCTAATAGCTACAGGAGAAACATAGCACTCCTTAGCAGTACATACACGACTTCACTGAACCTTACACACTTCCTTGTCGGAACTGTGCTTTGATACTAGCAAAGTTGATACGTTTCAAGGTAGGATACATGAGAACATAGCAAAGGAAAGATTGAAGATAGGGAAAAAGCTAACACAACCTTAAGTGTAGCTAACTGGATACAATGCAACAGTTAATTTATATAGCCTAATACATGCTTGATATGACACATAGATGGGTATTAGGGTCACTTATTACTACTTTTGCTATATATATATATAAGATTTAGAGAAATAGAGAGAAATGCTCTAAAATGTAAAGGATTTGAAAATTTAAGAATGATGTTTGTTGCTTATACAAGAGGCCTTATGTACTTGGCTAAACCAGGGTTATAATGAAAGGGGAAAGGTTAAAAGGGTAACTACAAGCATATTCCTTAATGTGTAAAAAAGGGCTAAAATAGTATAAATAATGTAAGAAGATGTTAGAGAATCATTGTAGGATCATATGCCTAGGGCCATGTGTTAATATGGAGTTAAACGTTCTGATAAAAAGGGTAGAGGGAACATGTTTGGATGTCCTTAGGTAGAAATGACAGCTTAGATCTTCTAGTGGTTTGGCAACCAAGTTGGATAGCTCGGTAGATGGGTGGACAATGTATAAGTTAGACAAGTTGACCTAATCCGAATTAGTTCTAGTAAGCAAATTGTTTAGCTTGACATTGGACTTGGTTAGCATTTGGACAGCTTGACTTAAGGTTAAACCATTCGACTCCCCTAGGTTTGTTGTCCTGTTCTGAAAGAGGTTGGTAATGATCCTAACTATGACTAACATATGATATTTAGGTCGAATAAAGTATAGTAGGCCATGGATATGGAGGGAATCTTCATCCCTTAATGGTTCTTGAATTAGAACATGTCGAGTTGGTCTTGAAGTCCTTTAACATAGCTTTAGATGATGGGTCGAAGATTTTGATTCCTATCATTCGATCTCTTCTAAACCAAAGGAGGAGGATTATGATGCCCTTGTATTGTGTATTTCCAATCGCCATGATTCTTGGACTGGAAAATACAATCCTATATAGGTAGATTACAACTCATCAATTCCGTCATTTTTCCATTCAAGTTTACTGTGTTAATATTTGCACCTTCGAAGAAGCTGATTAAAAAGCTTGAGTAATTGATATATAATTTTCTATAAAGTGGGAGACCTAATGTGGCTATGAAAGAAAAAATGAGATGGGAAGCTATATGATGTCCAAAAAAATGAAGGAGGGCTTGGGATTCCTAATTTGGAGGTGTGGAATAAAGTTACCTAATGCAAAAACATTTGGAATCTCTTCATGGTGGATTGAAAAAGCCTATAGGTGGATTGGGTACTTTCAAATTTTTTACAAACATATGAACTTGAAGGAAGATAATGAAGCCAAGAGATATGGCAAGACCTTAGTGCAATGGCAAATTAGAAATGGGGCTTTTGCATTTTAATAGTTAAACTATTGGCTCTTAAGAAGACCCCTAAATGTTAGCATAAATCTGCAGGAAATTGCTAACTCTAACATTCCTTTTAGACAAGGCTATACTATATATGGATGGAAACTCTAAGTCCCTCTCTGTTGGTGATCTTTAGGAAAATTTATCCATCCTAAGTAATATCTACCTTAACCTAACAAGGATGGATTATCTAAGTTGGGTGCTATCTCATAACAATTTCTTCTCTGTTAAAAGCACTTATGTCAGCTAAAGACCTCATAGTAGCAAAGTCCCTTTGTTTGAGACGATTTGGTGTAAGAAAAGTCTCCTTAGGCATCCTTTCATTCGATGGCTAGCCTAAAATAGAGAAACTCTACAACCTTAGTAAACTTTGTCTATGTTACAATACACTCCATTGCTTTTTGTGTTCTTTTTCTTCGGAGGACCATGATCGCCTCTTTTTGGCTTGTGATTTTACATCACAAGTTTGGCAGTAAGTTATCTTATCCTTATGTTGCCCTTCGTCATTCTTGGTGTGGTAAGGAGTTAACGACCTTTTGAACATTCATGCCTCCTCGTCCTTGACAATAAAGAGAATTGCACTTGTAGCTAGAATATATTGCATATTGAATATCTTAAACTATGTTTTTTGTATTTAATCCGAAAATGTCTCACGTATATCTTTAAGTAGTTGTCTCTAGTCTTTTTTGTAAGAGACTTATATTTAGGATTTTCTTTTCTTTTTTCGGCAATTGTAATTATTCCTTGTTATTACTAATGAAATTTATTTATTCACCCACAAAAATTAAAATGCTTAATTATAAATTAATGTAAAGTTAAGTTACATGGTATAGATTTTTTTTTTCCCCTTTCCCCAAAAGCATAGAGACGCTGTTTGGTAGAAGTAAAACAGTGAAAAATGAAAATAACCAGTTAAGTAATGTCCAATTTTACCCTCATAGACAAAAAGAAATTAAATTCTTTCTCTATCGTCCTCTCACTCACACGAACAATACAATAACCAGCTGAGATCCATAGATACACAAATAGGATTAAAAAGAAAAAAGAAACCCTTCTCTCTCTCCCTCTCTCTCTCTCTCTTTACTTCTTGTCACACACCTTTTAGCTCTCCTCAAAACCCCTCTCAGTCTAAATCATCAACCCCATACATATCGAAATCGAGCCATTTGGTGGTTTCGTTTCACCAGTAGATGCGATTTTGTAATAATCTGTATTGATTTCCTCACATACTCATCAGATCTAAGGTAAAAATCAAATTCCATTACGTTATCGCGTTCCTATCACTGGTCGTTTGTGATTTTGCATGATCCATGCCATTTTTTACCGATTAGGTTTTGCTTAATGACAAATCGCTTCGTTAACTACTCTACTTCTTCATTTTTATTCCACTTCGGTGGTTATATAGTTGCTGTTGATTGATGATCCGGTGCGGTTGATTCTATGATATGTTGTGCTTATATTTTGTTCATGTAGCCGCTTTGGGCTTGTGAATTTTTCGCGGAAAATTTTTTTCCTTCCGAAAATGATTTTGGGATCTTGATAATAGCTTGATTTTTGATAACAAGGCACTATAAATAATCGATTTCGTCAACTCACTGAAAAAATAACGGAAAACGTGTCCCTGAATTCACATTGACTTATATCAGCGGGAATTCCATGTTCAACGTTATTATTCGATGTGGTGCATAAGTGGCTTTGTGTGTATGTTAATGGGGTGTGTGTGAATTTGTGGATAGTGGTGGAGGTTTCAATAGTTGGAGGAGAAGATGTTAACTAAGTTTGAGACGAAGAGCAATAGAGTTAAGGGACTCAGTTTTCACAGCAAGAGACCATGGATTCTTGCGTCTCTTCATAGTGGGGTGATCCAGCTATGGGATTATCGGATGGGGACTTTGATAGACAGGTTTGATGAGCACGATGGGCCTGTCCGTGGGGTTCATTTCCACAAATCGCAGCCTCTTTTCGTTTCTGGAGGTATTAAATTTCATATCTTGGAATGCTGCAGTTTTGTATTTCATAGATATGTGGGTTTGCAGGTTGATGTTCTGTTGATTCATTGGTCTTTTGAGAAATGAATGTTGGTTATAATCAAATAGCTCCGAATATATTTAGTTGTCTGTTTGTGAATGTGGTGTGTAGTTGGTTCACTTTAACCAGTGTGAATATTCTTCAGCCTTACAATGGTGATAAAATAAATAGGAGTAAAAAGCAAATGGTCATATTAACTGTTTGTCTCTTCTCAGGAGCTTTCAGGCTTAGCTATAATATTAAACTTTGAGCTACAAGAATTTACTAGTAGAGGTCTTTCTTTGTAGATGTCGTAGTTTATTTTCATATTCTACTTCATTAGCATATTCTGGACTGGTAGATCATGCTTTTGGAATAGAGAGTTCATTTGCTAGTGCTGATTTAAGACATAATGTAAATATTTCCCAAGGATCTTTTATTCTATAACCTGCATTCCCCTGTTTCGTATGCAATCATGAATTTTATGTTGTTTGTTTCTGTTATCAAGCAGCATTTACTCCAGCTAAGTAAAATGTTATATTCAGCAGCACAAAACTGACTAGCAGATGTTCTTATCCTGTAAATACTTTGCCTCCATTTAGTGTTTTTCATGCTCTGTTGGGGAGTATGGAAGATGTCTGTAAATTTTTCACGTAGTTGAACTGGGGGTTGGTGCTGATGGCAATCCAGCTCCTCTGTTATAGGTATATGCTGCCTAACTACTAAAGAAGAATGTTTTCTCTCAAAAAGAAATGATACAAGGAGCAAACAAGCATGTGTATGGCAAATTAAGCCGATATTAGCATAGGACGTGTATCTCCCAGTTTCGCATTCTTTGCTGTCTATGTTTACATTTAGTAATTTGATGTAACAAACTTACAGAATGCTAACCAGTAGTTACATTATATCAATTGATGTGTTGTCATGAAATTCACATATTTAAGCTTTTGATTGGCTTAAGATAGAAATAAGTTTTAATGGTGAGTTTGTTTTGCATTCTCCTTTGATCAAGAAGTGTCTTGTCTGTTGCTTATGCAATTATTTCCTGTTGATTGACCTTGTTCTTTTATTTGGGGGGTAAATTTGAAGGGGTTTATTCTTATCTGGATACATCATGGAACTTCTAGTCTGTCCTTCCAGGTGATGACTATAAGATTAAAGTTTGGAACTACAAGCTTCACAGATGTCTGTTCACCCTTCTTGGACACCTTGATTATATCAGAACAGTTCAATTTCACCATGAGCACCCATGGATAGTGAGTGCTAGTGATGATCAAACTATTCGTATATGGAACTGGATGTCCCGGACTTGCATATCTGTTTTGACAGGTCACAATCATTATGTCATGTGTGCCTCCTTCCATCCAAAGGAAGATCTAGTTGTGTCAGCCTCTTTAGATCAAACCGTTCGTGTTTGGGATATCAGTGCATTGAAAAAGAAAACAGCATCTCCTGGTGATGACATGTTACGGTTGAGTCAGATGAATACTGAGCTGTTTGGTGGAGTTGATGCAGTCGTTAAGTATGTATTGGAAGGTCATGATCGTGGAGTTAACTGGGCTGCTTTTCACCCAACACTTCCACTTATTGTTTCTGGAGCAGATGATCGCCAAGTAAAATTGTGGCGCATGAATGGTACTTATTCTTAGGCCTTTTTGTTTAACAAGGAATTTTGGTTTGTGTTAGCAAATTACTAAACAACTGCTAATTTATCTCCTAGTTAGTAAGACATGAAACAAGCATAAGTTTTTTATGACTTAATTAAGTCATTCTTTTTGGGAAAAAGACAGGAAAAGTATGGGACAAAATGAAACAAAAGATATGTGAAGTCTGGGTATGAGATTTGATACATGCTCATGTGAAGGATTATGGAGAACTAATTGCTTTTATTGTAGATATGATTGTCTGCATGCTTAAAGTCTAATCAGACACCAGCTTATCCAGATATTTAATTATGAACAAATTCTAGATATCGAGTGTTATGCATAGATCATACATATATTAATATTATACCCATCATTACAACTGGATATTTTTTTCTAAGAAACTCTAGTTCTTTTACTTCTGGTTCTATAGCATATCATTTCTATTGCCTTTATCAATTTTTTTTCCTCATATCATACATGTTTTGGCATATCTAGCTTTGGAAAACCAGTGTAATGTTCTTCTGAAATTGAGACAGAAAGTGTATTTCAATTGTTCATGCTACTTTTATTTCAGACACCAAGGCTTGGGAAGTTGACACACTGAGGGGACACATGAATAATGTGTCCTGCGTGATGTTCCATGCCAAACAAGATATTATTGTCTCGAACTCAGAGGATAAAAGTATTCGTGTATGGGATGTAACAAAACGAACAGGAGTGCAGACTTTCCGGCGGGAGATTGATCGGTTTTGGATTCTTGCCTCTCACCCTGAGATGAATCTTCTGGCAGCTGGTCATGATAGTGGCATGATTGTTTTTAAATTGGAGAGGGAAAGACCTGCCTTTTCTGTCAGTGGTGATTCACTGTTTTATACCAAAGATCGCTTTCTGCGATTTTATGATTTTTCTACTCAAAGAGATTCTCAGGTTATTCCAATTCGACGACCTGGATCCATTAGCTTGAACCAAAGTCCTAGAACTCTTTCTTATAGCCCTACAGAAAATGCTATTCTTATTTGTTCCGATGTGGATGGTGGGTCATATGAATTATATATCATTCCTAAGGATAGCATTAGCAGGGGTGATAGTGTTCCAGAGGCAAAGAGGGGTGCTGGGTCATCGGCTGTGTTTGTGGCTCGAAATAGGTTTGCGGTGCTTGACAAAAGCAGCAATCAAGTGCTAGTCAAGAACTTGAAGAATGAGATTGTTAAAAAGGGAGCCCTTCCTTTTCCTGCAGATGCTATATTTTATGCTGGAACTGGTAATTTGCTGTGCAGGGCAGAGGATAGAGTGTATATATTTGATCTCCAGCAGAGGTTGGTTCTTGGTGACTTGCAAACCCCATTTATCAAGTATGTTGTGTGGTCCAATGATATGGAAAGTGTTGCCTTACTTAGCAAACATGCAATTATTATTGCTAACAAGAAGCTTGTTCACCAGTGCACTCTTCATGAGACAATCCGTGTAAAAAGTGGAGCATGGGATGACATGGGAGTCTTTATTTATACAACACTTAATCATATAAAGTACTGCCTTCCTAATGGTGATAGTGGAATTATTAGGACCCTTGATGTGCCAATTTATATCACCAAGGTTTCAGGGAACACTATCTTTTGTTTAGATCGTGATGGAAAGAGCAAGGCCATAGCAATTGATGCAACTGAGTATATTTTCAAGCTGTCCTTGCTGAAGAAGAGATATGATCATGTTATGAGCATGATCAGGAACTCACAGCTTGTTGGACAGGCTATGATTGCATATTTGCAACAGAAAGGATTCCCTGAAGTTGCTCTTCATTTTGTGAAGGATGAGAGGACTAGGTTCAATTTGGCTTTGGAGAGTGGCAACATTCAAATTGCAGTTGCATCCGCCAAGGAAATTGATGAAAAAGATCACTGGTACCGACTGGGAGTTGAGGCCCTTCGCCAAGGCAATGCAGGAATAGTGGAATATGCATATCAAAGGACTAAGAACTTTGAAAGGTTATCTTTCCTTTATCTCATTACTGGGAACATGGACAAGTTGTCCAAGATGCTAAAGATTGCTGAAGTTAAGGACGATGTCATGGGTCAATTCCACAATGCTCTTTACTTAGGTGATGTTCGGGAGCGTATAAAGATCTTAAAGAATGTTGGACACTTACCACTTGCTTATGTAACTGCTTCCGTTCACGGGTTACGGGATGTTGCTGAAGAGCTTGCAGCTGAGTTGGGAGAAAATGTTCCAACCTTGCCTGAAGGGAAAGAACCATCTCTTCTGATGCCTCCATTACCAGTCATGTCTGCTGGTGATTGGCCTCTTCTCAGAGTCATGAGGGGAATTTTTGAAGGAGGCCTAGACAATGTTGGCAAGGGAGCTGCAGATGAAGAGGAAGATGCTGCTGAGGGTGACTGGGGTGAGGAATTAGATATGGTTGATGTTGATGGTTTAGAAAATGGGGATGTTTCAGCTATTCTGGAGGATGCAGAAGCTGGTGAAGAAAATGAAGAGGAGGGAGGATGGGACCTTGAAGATTTGGAGCTTCCTCCTGAGGCTGACACATCGAGAGTATCTGTCAGTGCTCGCTCCTCTGTTTTTGTGGCTCCCACTCCTGGCATGCCAGTGAACCAAATATGGATCCAGCGGTCGTCTCTTGCTGCTGAACATGCAGCTGCTGGGAACTTTGAGACTGCAATGCGCTTGTTAAATAGGCAACTTGGTATACGTAATTTTGCTCCTCTGAAATCCATGTTTCTTGATCTCAATACTGGCAGCCATTCCTATCTACGTGCAAATTGTTCTACTCCAGTTATTTCTTTGGCACTTGAAAGGGGTTGGACTGAATCTGCTATTCCTAATGTAAGGGGTTCACCAGCACTGGTGTACAACTTCTCTCAGTTGGAAGAAAAGCTCAAGGCTGGCTACCGGGCCACGACCGGTGGAAAATTTACTGAGGCACTGCGCCTTTTCCTTGGCATTCTACATACCATTCCTCTGGTTGTGGTTGAGACAAGGGCTGAGGTTGATGAAGTTAAGCAGCTTGTCATAATTGCCAAGGAATATGTTCTGGGTCTTAAGATGGAGCTCAAAAGGAGGGAATTGAAAGATGATCCTGTACGTCAGCAGGAACTTGCAGCCTATTTTACACATTGTGAACTCCAGAAGCCTCACTTAAGGCTTGCATTACAAAATGCAATGACAGTTTGTTTTAAAGCTAAAAACCTGTCTATAGCGGGTAACTTTGCAAGACGACTGTTGGAGACAAATCCCACAGTTGAGAGTCAAGCGAAGACCGCAAGACAAGTGCTACAGGCAGCAGAAAGGAACATGACAGACGTTTCAGAACTGAACTATGATTATAGGAATCCATTTGTTATTTGTGGAGCAACCTATGTGCCTATATACCGTGGGCAGAAGGATGTCTCTTGCCCTTACTGTTGCTCTCGCTTTGTTCCAAGCCAAGAAGGGCAGCTTTGTTCCGTATGTGAACTTGCTGGGGTAGGTGTTGATGCTTCAGGATTGTTATGTTCTCCATCGCAGAAACGATGATTCTGACACTAGAAGCAGCATTTTTTTCTCCTGTATGCTTGATGATGGCTGCAGAAGCTGACAGGCTCCTTGGTTGGATGTGCAGCAATGGAATGGTAAGAAATATCATTTGAGATTTTATGATGAGTTGTTTGTGTTGTCATCTTGATGTTCATCTTAATTTTCTCCTCTTTTTAGATTAGATAGCTACGGTTTCACTGTAATAAACAGCTTCAGAATTTTGACTTGCTATTCTTGTTGGTTTGTTCATAGACGAGAATAGTTGAGGACCGTTGTTTATTCGGATGATGATCAGAGCCAAGAAGACTTGCCTGTCGATGTAGACAAATACTCTCTGGCAGATCTACTTAAAATCTGTCGTGATTAGGTTTAATTGGTCCACAAGTGAGTGATACTTTGCCCGTTTATACAGTTTAAATTTGGTTCTCAAACTAGACTACCTCCTCTCATTCTTATTTCCTCAGTTGAGATGATGTCCACATTCTTTCACTCTTTCTTTTCTTTTCCTGCTGCTTTACTTGAATAGTCAGAATTGATTGTTATCTCCTGTTTGAAGTCATTCAAGCATCATTATCTGGGATTGACGGGGGGGACCGAGTTGCTTTTAAATGTCTTTTTAGTTAATGGCCACATCTACAGCCCATGAAAAAACCAAGTGACTGAAGAAATCTCCAATTTGGTTCTAATATGATTATTTATTTTGTATGAAGATCAAGAATAACATCATGTGACATGACTTTGGCGCAGACTAGCACTTTGTAGAACCCTTGAAGGTTTGTCGAGTAGTCTTAAACCTTTTGTGGTGTTTATCAGTTGTGTCCTAAATCGTTTCGAAGGTGTCTTTAAGATCTATACCCTTTTTCGTTTTTCCAATCGAGTATCCAACATTTGCCAAGATGTGCTCAAGTCTCAAACATGGGAAAAATAAAAAAAAAAAAGGTCAAATGAATATATTTCTTGAACTATTTTGATAATTTTTTTATAAAAAATTTTTTTAGGGTCCAATTGGCATGAGTGCACCTTTTAGATGAGAATTAAATTGACAAACCTACGAAGTTTTGGAACTGTTAAACTCAATTGACAGGTCGAAGACTTATTAGACATTTTGAGGGAAGAAAGGAGGAAAGTTTGCTATGGTTGATCTCTAAGTCGAAAATATCTCCCTTAACTCTTTTATTACTATTATTATTTTTTAAATCATTAATCAATAGACCAATACCAGTAGATTTGATTTGGGAATGTAAAATTTCCGGGTAATGTAATTTATTCATGTAAATGATGTTGAAAGTTGAAACTTCGATTCAAATGGTTATGTGGCACGCGGATAACGTAGTGTGGCTTGTATTATCGCCCTTTGGCAAATTTACCTGGGAATTTTAATCGATTTCTATATCGTGGGTCCAAAATCAAATATACCACTTCTAGCCTGGAAATGCCACATGCTCGATAGATTAGGGCGTTTATTACGTTGACAAGTAACAATAGACTTATGTATGAGTTAGTTTTGAACTGTGAATTGGCTCGAATTTATCTTGGGTGGGTTTAAACTAGTCAATGAACCATTGGGTTTAAAGAGTCTAGGTAGCTTAAACTTGTTGAACTGGTGGATTAATGGGCTTAAGTTAGTTTTGAACTGTGAATCGGCTTAGGTTTGCCTTAAGTTGGCTTGAATTGGTTAATGAACCATTGAGTCTTAAGAATTTAAGCTGTTTAACCTTGTTAAACTAATGGGTTAGCAGACAATTGAATCGTTAAATTGAATTACTATTGAATCAATGGTTTAGTCTAATGGCTCAGGACCAAACCAATCTCGAAAAAAAAAAAATATTTGTAATATATAATATATGATATATATACAATATATATGTATGTAATGTAAACATAGGATACATATATACTATATAATATACTATAATATATCACACAATCCAAACGAAATATTTAGGGTTCGAAATTCTAATTATATTAACTTTTATGGTTATTTTAGTAATAATAATAAGATGGGGACTGGATGAAGTTTACATATTACCATACGCCAATAGGAAAGAAAATAAAATAATTTACCCCCCCCCCCCCCCTCAAAGAAAAAAAAGAGAAAATAGAATTGGAATTTTTCAATAGATAAAACCCATAGAAAATACAGTGGATATCTAAGTCTGGATTTCTACTCCTACTCCATGTAGATAGATTGCAATTTTCACGTGACATACAATGAATAATTTTCCCTACTATATGTATGTGTAATACGATATCTATTATCTGTAGAACCTTTCATGATAGTATCATAATTTTGTAATCCATATTTGGTGATTTGATATATCTCGGTTACATTTGATTAGCTTTATTACACTGTAGAAATTATAGTTTTGTGGTGGAAGAGTGAATAGTTTGTTGTTCCAAAATCAATAAAATAAAATGGTAATTTAATAAATGAAAAATAAATAAATAAACTAGGAAATAATAAATAGAAAGACGTTCGGTTACCAATATTTTCAAATCCTGTGCATGCATTGCATTCACTCGAAATGCTTTCATTCTATACAGTGATCTAACTCCTATATTCTTCTTTTCCATTCGTCAAAGATTAGACCTTTCCACACCGACTTTATCTTTTTGAAAGGGAATGCACGCAAGTTGCTCCTTTTTTTTTTTTCTTTCTTCTTTTCCCTCTTCTTTCCTTTTCTTTCTTTCTTTTTTTTTTTTCTTTTTAAATAAATGGATTATATGGAGGAATAAGAATTCGATCACATTCCTTTCGATTAATCAGGCAATGATCAAGCCCTTTGGCACCTGATGGCCTAGTCAACTTCTCTTATTACAAAACTATCTTGTTGAATGAAATATTACATAGCCAAAGGAAAAAGGGGAAAAAAATGACAGCTGCTTATTAAAATAGATCTTGAAAAGGTATACAACAAATTAGAATGGGAATTGATCAAATAGGCATAAGAGAACTTAGAGTTCCCTCAATGGTAAATAACGCTTATAACATTCATCCGGTATTGCTACGGTTTCTATTGAAATCTTGTTTATTGGTTTTTACTCCCCGCAATTTTATTGAGCAAGGGATACTTGATAAGGAGATCCAATCCCTCCTACTTAATTTATCTTAACTTTGGGATTCTCGAGTAAACTCATTGGGCATAAAGTTAATCAAGGAAACCCATTTGAGTAGAGTCAAAGGAATTACTTTTTAGATGTCCCGTCTAATGTTTGCTAATGATATTATCTTCTTATTTGAAGTGACAATTAAATCGAGCAAAGTGTTTTTGTAGACACGTGAAACTCTTGGTCAATGTTAAGACTACGTATAAATGAATAAAAATTCAGGATATTATTTTTTTGAATACCGATCAATCAATAAAAGAAAGTATATATGATCTTATAGGATTAAAGAATCAAGAAGTTTTGGAAAATATTTAGAGTTCTTATTAGATAAAGGGCTCAAGATTGAGAGTCAATATTCAAAGCATGTTTTAAATAAGTTAGCTAATAGAATCTTGAAATAAAAAGGGGATTACTTAGTATGATAGGCAGAATAACCTTAATACATTTAGTTCCAAATGCTATTCTTATACAATAATTCAAGTGTTGGTATTGTCGATGAGATTAATTAAAAGGATGGAGCAAATAGTGCGGAATTCTTTATAGAGCAATAATGTGAATGGGGGAAAGAAAAAACTGCCTTAGTTGGGAACTAATTATTCAACATACAGATTTGGATGGCTTAAATGTAGCTATCTTGATGAAAAGAAATCAAGTTTTGGGTCTAAAGAGAGAGCAAGTTCAAAAAGAGAAGGATTTTATGGTCTGAACTATGCTAAGATAGATACAAAATGAGAATAAGCAATCAACATGTGACTCTTCTTCCATACATATTAAGGAAGGAAGTAGCTTATCATTGTAATCGGTTGCATGATTACGAATTGAAAAGACTGGTGATGGTACATCAGTTTCTTTATAGCATGCTAATTGGAACGTTGAAGGCCTTATAGGACAAAACTTTCATGGGTGTTTAACATAAAACTCACAAAAATTACCAATTTAAATATTGTTATATTTCCAACACGATGGGATGGAGGAAAAGTTGGTTTTCCAATTTCAGATGCTATTATGAATGAGATTGGGCACACACACTTGATATAAAATAGGGTAGAATACAAATAAGAGATATTTATTATAACCTAGAAACTACATATTATCACCATTAAAATAATTTGAATTGGATCTCAGATTCAAATCAATGTCTAGACATAAAGTTGTTCTTATGGTGTGTGTAACAATGGTTGCTTACTGTAGTAAAACTAAGATAGTTTTTTACTAATATAGTTGCTGACTACCCATGACGTGAAGATCCACAAGAAACCATGCTTTAAGTAAATATCCTATAGCGTTTTTTATATGGGATTTGTTGATGGGCTATTTTGATTGTAGGCCTTTAAGCCTAAGTTAACATTCTTAATGTATGGGTCGAACTTAACAAACTTAGGTTGATTTATTCAAGGCTTTGTCCTGGCTTTTCGAGCTTCGTAAGCTTTGTTACTAAGGTCACTAATGCTAAGATAACCTCCCAATTAAGCCTATATGGGTTTGGTCGATCTCACTAGGAAGTACCGACTAAGTTCCTTACTTTTTCCATCATCTTGGACTGTGGGTTGTTAAACCTACATTGTGCAGGCTTAACATATAAAATCGAAAAAGGTAAGATGGGAACCACTTAGCTAAGATTAGAAAATACGTAATTGGCACTCACCTAACTTAAGATATTTCGAACAATACTGGAATGTATCTTCCTAAAAAGGATATGTGCATCTCAATGATACAGTCCATCATTTAGAAAAATGTTATACCTATAAATATGAGGTAAAGTAAAGTTACAAGTAAAGGGATTTGGAAATCTCTCATCTCTCAAGTTCTTTCCTTCTTCCTCTCCAATCTCTTTATTACCTTAAGTATTGAAGTAGCTATGTTGGGACCACTCCTAGTAGCTATTTGAGCTTATGTTTGCTCTTCTTGTATGTTGCCTCCAATCTCTAGATCTATAGCCAAAATCACTGATCAAAATTTAGTGCCATCTTTTAATGAAACCTACAGACATGGCTAAAAGTAATTGAATTACCTGTTCTTCCCTAGCAACTAAAAATAACACTGAGGATCAACGGACTAATGTTGTTATGATTAAGTAATCACTAAACCAACCAAAACACTAGCTAATCTTACCTCTACCATAAAAATAGCTTAACTTTGTCATGGCTAAGCAATTTTGTGTAAGTAATATGAGACGGTCTGTAAACTCTAGGAAGAGAATCGAGAATTGCGGATCCAACTCAATAATAAGGAACATTTAGATGCCCCTCCATCTTTAGAGGATGCTCCTATCAATAGCTGTATTCCACTATTCTTACCACTGAGGAGCTACATAAGACACTCCAATAGCTTTAAGAACTCCAATTCAAGCTTAGAGCCAACATCCTACCCCATATGAAGCCAATTAATAGAAACTGTTGGTAGATGAGAGCCCAGCGAGCTTGAAGAAGTTATTAAGTACTTGTTTAAGCTAAAAAATTCTAAGAAAAGTGCTCCCCTTAGCCATTGTGTAACCAATAGGTCAACCTTCATTTGAGTGGTAGACGAAGAAGCCTAACCTCTAAACTTCCACCTTCTAAACCTTGATTCTTACGATGGAATGGTTGACTTAAATAGCCATATCAACCACTTTAGGACTATCATGAGTCTCCATAGCTATAGTGATGCCATTCACTACGAAGCATTCCTTAGTACCTTAAAAATTGAAGCTTGGCTTGGCATAATACGCTTAAACCTGGCTCCATTACTTCCTATAATTAACTTACCATTCAATTCTGGCAACAATTTATGGTAAGCAAGCCACTCACTAAGAATTCCTCAAGTCTCGAACATGTCTGTTAGTGCCTTGACAAGCTCTTCATGGTTTGTTTGGCTAGGTTTTACATGATTGTGCTCGACATCCTTAACGTTGATACGAATATCGCTCTTTTTTGTGGCTATTAGTGGTGTCAAGACTTCAAGGGATTTCTTTAAATCCTGTTCCAGTCAACCACCTATTTCTCAAATAAGACTTTAAATACATCAATATAGAAGACAACATAAGAGCTCGATGTAAAGCTAAACAGGAGCGAATGGTTAGGAAGATAAGGATGGGGACCATGCCTTAGCTAAAACTGGCTTGGTCCTTGAAGCAATGTTAGCCATCTCGTAGATGAGATGGAGGAAAGGGAAGAAACCCCATACCATCTTATAGGGACTATACTCCTCTCACTAAACCATTAGGGCAAATCCTTCTTGAGATAAAGAATTATGGCTTCCTACCCTGATCAGAGAATATGAAGGGCAGTTTAACCTAATGTAGTTGGAGCAAATATTGTAGTACTTACCTAGAGTAAGGTTACAACACCGATCAATGTTGTGAGCTCAAAAACGCAACTAAAGATGCTATTTAGTTTAGCTACCTTGAGCAATACATTAAATGTCGACAGGAAGAGGACGGATGCCCTAACCATGGAAAGTGAGTGGAGTAGTATGATAGTGACACAAGCCCTAATAAGAATAACAATAATACAGAGCCCTTAATGGGGTCATTGATTAGGTTTATTATGGAACCCCCATCTCCCTTAGGATAAATAAAATGGTATTTTCTTGGTGCAATGCAATTTCTTGTATTTCAAGCCCTAGTTAAAACTTCCAACCTCTTATGGTCTCATGCAATCTAAGATACCCCCCTCAAAGTGACCATAGCAAACGACCTCTTAAGGTCATACACACTTTAAAATTGCCCCCTTGAGCGACGAGAGTGCTTGGGAGAATAGAGTACATGACCTCTTTAGATCTAATTTTTGACCGATCTAGGTCCTTTGCTTAAAGACCACCTTCGGGTGAATAGGGCCCTCAACCTCTCAGGTCTCACTTCGTAACACCATAGTGGAACAAGGTTATAACCTCTAGTCTTGGGTGTCCTCCAAAAACCACCCAATATTTCTAAAACACCATAATGGAATGAGGCCACCACCTCCAATCCTTGGTGTTTCTAAATTTATATGACTTGTTCGGTCGTACCATAGCACCATAGCCATAAGGTTGTCTTTAATCTTAGTTGCCCTTAAAGAAGGATAGACAACTAGAAAGGCTTTGCCAACACATCATAAGCATAAAATAGTAACGAGGGAGAACTAACTTTATAAACCCTTCGTTAAACTCTAGGATATAGAGCAATTAAGTCTTTATGTTGACCTCGCAAGAATACTAAAACAAAATGTTTTTTCAAAAAAATATAACTTAGGCAACAAATCTCTTCATTAAATCGAATCACCCATCAACACTTACAACATAAAGTTGACATCTTGACCATGTACATTACAACATTGAACTTAGTGGTCTAACATGAAACACTACAACAAATAGCATCGAAACTCTGAACTAGCATAAGACAACAATAGGTGCTAGTGGTTTTAAAAACCATAAATACACTTATTAACCTAGCTTAAAATTTAAGACAAAGATTGAAAAATGGAAACATGGTTATCGGAGGCAATGATCTTACCAAATCTTAAAAATGAAATGGTTAAAGGAGTGAAACAAGGAGGAGGAATCACCTTAAGAGGAGTAGTCTAGCACAACTTACTACTCCATTTTGGCAATTGACCTCTTCAGTACCTCGTTGGTTGCACCAACTAGCAAGCAAGCATGCACACGAAGGATAATTAAACATCCTCAGGCATTGCTTAGCTTTGTTGAGCATCCCATTCTAGAAACTTTACTAATTGTTCTCACTAGTCATCGATCTACCATGGCCATAGTTAGATGAAGTAGTACTATGAAGCACATGAAGGGAAGCGATCTCTAGGCTCTTGAAGATGCACATAAAGCTAGTAAGTAAGTCCTTGTCATGAAACAAGAAGCCGAGACATCTCTTAGGCTATGACCAAAAGGTCAGTTCATATAACAAGAAAATATAGGATCACCTTTCAGGGGTATGCAATTGTTATGTCTCAAAATTAGATTAAAAAAATAATAGCTTAATAGTTTAGTTTTCTTTTATCGTGTATAGTTTAATATTAGTTGATAGTTATTTTAATATTAGTAGCAATTAGTTAATCAGTTGAATATTAGTTTTAATTAGGTATTAGTTAAAAGGAAATTAAGTGATTATTTCATCTCGAATAAATTAAATTTCATATTTTTATCAAAAGAAAAATTATGGATCGAGCTTTCTATATAAGTAGGCTTAATAGCAAACACTCCCTAACATTTGATGAGCTTTGCTAGTTCCTCCACCCTCTTTCGACAAAAAAATGCATAAGTAAAAAGGATACGCTTGAACAAAGTGCTGCCATAACTACTAGGGCCACCACCTTATGAGGGAGAGCAAGCCTCAACTCTAGATCAGATACATATTTCAACTTATTGGAAGAAGCAGGAGATTTGGTGTTCCCCTTACCCCACTGAATTCCAACATAGAATGCAAATAAAAAACAAGCCAAGGAGCAAATCCTGAATTTAAGCAAGGAAAACCATAATTCTCTAGGCACATTGCAAGTTACAGACGCAAGTTCCTCTTTATAGCACTTGGGATGTATTGGAAAAAGAATACGCATTTAATGCCATTAATAAGGCGAGATAGAGAATCTTTGAAGATGACGCCAGTACTATTTTGCTACGATGGAAACGATTGCTCACTTCGTTTTTTGAAGACGACGGAGTTGTATGCGAGGAGAGCATTTCTTAAGCAACCTCGAAAACTTTAATACAAACTTTAATATCTTCTCTTTTTCTTGTAGAACATTTCATATTTTATTTAGTTAGCTTAATGATTTTTTTCTTCTTTTTTTTTTCCAACTTTCTTGCACGAAAGAATTGCGACTTGCAATTGCTTGTCCTAGTTTTCTTTATATACACAATATAGTCACATGCTTCTACTTATTCCATACGCAGAGCCTTCCATGGTCCATGGAGAGAGAAGATACAGGGATTCCCATTTTTTCTCGGCAAGCAAAGCTTAGGACTCCGATTCAAGAGGTAAAACACAAATATACAACTATGTAGGTACAATCCTTTAATGAAATTCCATTCATTTTTTTTTTTTCTCAAGTAGGATTTCTATCTTACCCTTCTTATTAACCTCGCAGATTAAATTTAGGTGACAGTCTAAGAGAAAAGGAAAAAAAAAAAAAAAATTGCATGAGAAGGTCATTCTAGTTAAATAGCGATTTCAATTGGTTATGGAATTATTTTCTTAGAACCGGTATTTTTGAGATTTTTTTTTTATTTTTTGTAATTTTTTTCCTTTACTTTCATTAGATAAAATCGTCTTTTGAAAAAACGATTTTCATGACTATCAAATACTTGCAAACCAATTTCTGTTAAAATAGAAATCATTTTTTGAAGAAGGGATTTTATTATGGTAATTGAAATTGCCTAGTATCATTATTATGCAATTATTTTCATTGGACCTTTATTTTTTGGATTTTTTATTAAATTTTTTGCAATTCGTTTTTCCTTTACCCGAAAGTCTAACGTAGTTTTGAGATTAAATTCCTTTCATTCTTTTAATTGTGTAGATGGATTTTTTTCTTTTAGTTTTCAACTTTATTATAACTTGGATGAGGGAGATCCGAAAATGATCTATTGTTAGGAGATCAATATCACTACTTAAGCATGGGAAAAAATCAACCTAATTGAACCAATCTATAAATTGAACTAAATTGAAAGAAACATATGATTTTTTTTTTTCTTTTCTACGATTTGGTTTAGAAAATTTTTAAACCAAATCAAATCGTTAATTTACAATTGGTTTGGAATGATAAATCGAATTAATCCATAAAGCCAAACCAAATCGTTTTATAAAAAATATAGTAATATTTTACTTGCAACTAAAGAAGTTCTTTTGTTGTAATATAATTCTTGAAAGAATATTTATTGAAATATATATTTATTGATTTTTTATTACCATAAATTTATAAATAATATATATATTGACTCAAAGTTATATTACATGCCTTTTTTTTTTTATAAATAAAATTAGCTTCTAATAAATATTTGGTTTCTTAATCACATGAATATTGACTTCATTAGCCACTAATATGATACAAATATTTATTATTATTAAAGAAATTCAATACCTTTATATAAGAATACGTGTGTTATGCAAATATACATTTCTATAACAAAAAATATAGTCCAATCCGTAAAACAGATTGAACTAAATTGAAATTTTATGGTTTGAAAAAATCTATAATCTGAACCATACAGTTTAATTCAAAATTATAAAAAATGAAACCATATTCTTATGGTTTAGATTGCTTTAAAGAGAAAATTAAACTAATTAGAACCTCATTCA
This sequence comes from Lumnitzera littorea, assembly GCA_024138015.1. Taxonomy (NCBI): domain Eukaryota; kingdom Viridiplantae; phylum Streptophyta; class Magnoliopsida; order Myrtales; family Combretaceae; genus Lumnitzera; species Lumnitzera littorea. Next base: position 26,421,166 of record JAMXBB010000011.1, read on the forward strand.
TCTCTATTTCTATTACCATAATACATAGTCTTGACATATAGATGAAGTAAAGGTAAGCGAGTAACATTACTGTATAGGGCACCTATCCGGACTCTACTCTATTGAGTAGGTTTTTAGTGGATAAAGAAGGTCATATGATAGATTTTAAATAATAATTTCTTAGAATTTACTCTCATAAGGTTGGATACGATTACGACATCAAGGTGCAAATTTTATGGTATCATATTCAAACCTATTATAAAATCCTAAGGTTATATGCTCTTATAAATATTATCTTATTCTTTTCCTTTTTTTGGGTAAAACTTTGTTGTTTTTTTTTTATTCTGAGTATAATAATTTTATGATTTGATTAAAATTTTTTTTTGATGACTTGAAAGGAAAAGATAAAATAAATAATTAGCATAACTCAACAAAGGGTTAAATGTTCCAATTATAAGGATTATTCTCTATTTTACTTACTAAAGTTTTCTGTTATTACGTTGCATATATAAGAACCTTTCAAATATTACTATATGGTCCATTAATATAATTACAAGTTTAATATTAATATTTGAAAGAAGATAAAGTTAAAAAAAAAATAAGCTCTATAAGTTATCATGTAAAATTTATAAGATATAGAGTATATGATTGTTTTCACGGACCATAAGGTAAGTTCTGAGTATAAAAATTTTAGAATTTATACTTGCATGATAGTGGATAAATGAGGTATCATGCTTTGCCCATCTTGTACCAACTTACTCTTAAAATGGAGTTTGTATTAGTAATTTAGTTCACTAATTGTTTTGTTGGGAGGGGGGTAAGGTGAAGGTAGTGGTGGTGGTGGAGGTAGAGTTGGAAGTTGGGGGAATAATTTATTAATTTTTCTTACATATACATATAAACATAATTTAACAAATCTTAAGTAAACATCTTTTTTAACGTATTGCTTTAGAGATTAGAAATTGTCTAGCATTTTCATTCAATTCATATATATTATTTAGGTTTATTAATTATCATAACATTAGCTAATTTTAGAATTGTAATACATTTTGATGGCCTTGTGTTGTCATTAAATATGTATACAAGAATATAAAATTCGTGGAATATTTAGATACGGAAGGAAGTGCAAATGAAAATTAAATAAATTTGATATGGAAATTTAGTTTCACGATTTTATTAGGTAATTTACAATTTACTAACCCTAAAAAAATTGCTAACAAAATACCACATGTAAAGGCTCACTTATTCCACAATTTAGATGACATAGGATCTTCAACAAGGGCAGCAAGTTGGAAAGACAAATGCTTCTAAAAGAAACAAAAATCTTTCTTTTATTTTTTCCAGCTTTGCAAACTGTAAATACATCTCCAACTTTGCGTCTTCTGTTAGTTGAAAATCTTCACTTTCTTTTAGGTCTAGATAAATTGTAAATACCAATTTTCAAACGAAGTGAGTAGATTCGAATTACTCTATTCCTAAGTTTCATCATTGTTTGACGAAAAAAAAAAAAAAAACTTGGCTGGCTACAACTCAATCATAAAGTCGAGTAGTTATTTTATCCTAAAATTGTTTATATATTTTTAAAATTTATAAAAAGAATAAAGTCACTCTATATTTATAACATCTATCACCGTAAAAGGGAGTGAACTTTAGCATGTATTTACCATTATACTCTTTTTTAACTCACAAAAAATAAGGCGTGTCTATTGTCAATTGGCCGAGTGTACCTGGAAGGAAAATTTATCTTGGCTAGCACGTTTCACTTATCTCTTATTATGTGGCGTAACTTCCCTCCTCTATCTTCCTTCTAAAACTAAAAATCAAAATCCTAACGAAAACTTCATTTTACTTCTCCAATGGCCAAGAATTTGTCTTCACTTGTGTACTTGCAAAATAACAACGAGAACGACATCGTCGTTGATGACGACTTCGGTTTTTTCCATGTCCAACCTTTCGCCGAAGACAACATTGCTATCTCTCAGTGGGAACTCGTCAATCCCTCCGATGTCGATTCCGACTCCAATTCCGGCTCCGACTCCATCGATGAAAGTTTGCTTCCTTTAACACCTCTCTCCGACGTACTTAAACCGCCCGAACCTGTGGTTGGGCTTTTTGTACAGAATACATCCTGCAGCCGTTATGGTTATGACGGTGAAGATTACGATCATAATGATGACGAGGACGATGATGATGGTGGTGATGATGATGATGATGGACTGGATGATGAGTTAGTGCCGCGTCATCTGAAAGGGAAGTTAGAGAGAGGAAGGATGAGGAAGTTAGGGAAGAGAAGCTTCTCGAAGATGAATAGTTCCAAGAGATCTCCACATTTGTATGTGAAACCTGGTTGTTTGTACGGAAAGCATGGATTAGGTATGAAACACAGTCTCTGAAATGTTTCTGAACCGTGTCAATCGTGAACTAAGAAGAAGATAGAAAGAAGTTGGGGATGGAGGAGGAGATATATGAATGAAATCTGTAATTAGTGTAGTTCGTGTAGGTGTAGTTGCTAAAAATGCAACGCTGGACTCACTGCATTTACGTATATTACTGTCTGTCTCAAAATGTTGGTTAAGGTTTGCAATTGCAGTGTCATAAGGATATGGCTCTCTCATTGCTCTCTGTCTCTGGTTTGAAAATAAAATTACTTTTATTGCAAAATACGAATGCAATGGTGATGACTGGCTGCTCGAGTGTGACCTAGGCATGTTTTGATTAGTTATTGTTTTAGTCATTTAATTTAGATAGCTTTTCTGCAGAGTAATTTGTCGAAGTTCTTTTGGCTGTGGTGTAAAAGTTATTCTATTGCTGGTTGAGTTAGAGCGGAAATGGAGATGCTTATGATAGAGATTCTATTGGTGTTGTACTCATAGCTAGGCTTCTTATTTTAGAAAATTCAGAAAATCGGTTGAATGCAATGCATTTGTCATCTCAAAAATATTAGTAAATACTAATGGAAGGAAGAAAGTTTTAACAATTAGCCATCGTTGGTTGCTGTGGATGGAGGGTGGTCTCAATTGATTGATGAATAGATTCGGGTCTATATTTTTTGGTGTTTTAATCGTTCGAGATAAGGCTATGCATAATATGAAATGGTATCTGATAGTGGTTTTAGGAGCAGTGCATTGAGTTTCATTTAGCTTTTGGCCCTTTTGATGGGGGTAAGTGCTTTACCTGGGAAGATAGATGCTGCATCTGTATGTATTGGACAGATAGTTGTTGCGATTGAATGTGCAAGTTTTGGCAATGAGGCTGTCTCTACTTGTAATGGAATAAACTTTTGAATGAAGATCTGAGTTTTGTAATTAGAGTTAAGAACTAAATTTTATGAAAATTACTCGATAGATAAAGATTATAGGTTTTATGGCAGTGTCTCGGCTTGTTTCTCCTTCTTGAACCTAAGTAACGAAAGCGTGTACCACTCAAGTTTGGTGTGTGTTTTTCGTATAAGTTCTTTTCATGCTGTACCAACAGTCCCATCTCCAAATTTACCCAAAAACTAATATCCCATTTACAAGTATAGGTCAAATTTGCACTTCCCCACATTCTTGTTATCTTAACTCTCATTTTAGCATTGTCCCGTGGTCCTCCTACCACAATATTGGCCTTATTATCTGAAAGACTGGTACCATTCATGCTCTGATGCTTCAACTTGTTCGTGGCATCAATTCTTATTATATTCATATGAAACATCTCTCTTAGGATAGAATTGTCCAATGCCTTATTTTTGTGGAACAGTTGTCTTTGGAGCTTTGTTCTGTCTGCTAGGAGCCCAGGATGCACCACTACTTTATACTCATCATTGGTAACTGAACATAATTTTTCTGGGGAGTAAACTGTTGGCTTATGTATTGTAGTACATGTTCTAATGTTGCTCTGAGTTCATTGAAGTATTACTGGATCTTACTCATTCGTATTATGTAGTGGGGGGTTGTGACAAGGATTGAAGATGGGAGATTGTAATGTTTAATTGATTGTGGAGAGATCATTGTCTATTGATCTCGGTGCTTGTTCTTTGTTGGAGTTGCAAATAGACAGCAATAGCTGTTATCAGAACCGAAGATGGGGTTGTTTTTCGCTGATGGATTTCCTTCTTCTTGAGTGAATACCAATGCTTTGAACGTGCTCATGTCAAGTTGGCGTTCCTTCAAGTCTTAGTGCAGCTGCAGTTAAGCAGTTGGGGCACCTATTATGATTCTATAAGCAGGCTATATTTGCAGATAAATCGATGTCCTGTTACATTGAGTTTGGCTTGTGATGCTGCCTTGTGGGTTGGTACAAGTTTTCACATGGTTCCGGCTTTATGGCTTCTTGTATCATTTTAACACGAACTAGCACGAGCAGCCAACCAAGACGAGAAGACGTTTTCGGATTTTAAATCGATGTCGGATTATGACAACTGCAAATAATGATAATGGTGTGTTTATTTTGTGGAAAATGTTTTTTGTTTGCAGAGTGAACACGCCCTGAGAACAAAACCAGATGTTGCTATTATCTTTGGTTGCTGAAAAATTTTAAGGGCATGTCATTTAAGATGAGTTTAATTTTCGTGAGAGCAAGTATTCTTCTTGAGCTGCTAGCGTTAAATTCAAATTCAGTAAAAATACCGTAAAGTTTCACCAGCACCACGACCACCAAAAAAAATTCCATTAATGAAGAACGATGCCAGTCGGATGAAATGGTTGTTGCTATATGCTTCATTAATTAATCAATGGTTTATGTTTAAGTGAATAATTAAATAAAGTAGATAAACTTTTCTCTTCAGTCTCAAGTTAATAGAAACATCCAAAGCAAATTGATTATAATTCAATTTGTGCCCATCATAAGTAGAAAGCTTATATTCTTTAATCATTGATAAGCAATTTGCTGAACAGTACTCAATGTAGTTATCACAAAGATATAAATTCTAAAATCAATACTGTAATTAATCAAACGTTTCTTTCTAATATGAGTCTCCAATTTCCAAACTTTGAGCTCATATTGTTTATAAGTTGAGAATGGAATTGAACATTATGAGATTTAATCTCTTGTTGCTCCTCTATAGCTTAGTGGTAAAGCGGTTGGTTGTTAATTGACTGGTCATAGGTTATGAGACAAAAGATTTTTCTAAAGAAATTTGATTCGAAACTATTATATGTCTAAGGTTTAATACAGAAATAATTTTAGAGGTTTCCTTAACTTTGAGTCAACAAACAATTCAAAATGTCTCAACCTTTTTAGAGCAGGTCACACGACTTGGCTTGGTTAGTACTTAATCAAGCCATTTTTTGTTTGAACTCATAAATAAAATTTTCTTTTTGAAAATAAAAACACTTGTTATTGAAATATCAAAAGGACTATTTCCATATTTTTGATAGAGAAGAAATTTATTTAATTTAATAATTATAGAATAAAAGTGTGATTTCTTAACGAAATGAGAGTAGGTTTGAAAAAGGATTTTAGAGTGTTTAGGGTTGGGCCAGGAGGGTCTCTTAATGCCTTCTTTTTTTTTTTTTTTTCCTCGTCATAGTTATTTCACAAAAACTTGCCATGATAAGGAAGAAGAGGAGAATAAGTACACTTGGAGAGTGCAGTACAATAAAGTAGTTTTTTTTCCTTATCATATAATATTAATAATGATAAGAAAAAAAAAAACTAAGCATGATATTATACGATAATATTAAAAAAATTATATGCAGTACAAAAATTTATTTGTATATAATAAAATTTTTAATATTAAAAAAAACTAGAGTTAGGCAATGTAGATACTTACTGATACTAAGTAGCAGTAAAAAATTCGTATCCATTTTTCATGATATTATGCATGGATAAGATATATAATGGCAAATTCTTCAGAAAAAATTACATCTTCCACAATGGAATTTGATAAGTAAGATTTTAAGTAAGTGTTTTCATTATCTTCTTCTATAGAGGCTTATTGCTTTAATTAGTTTACGTATTCCTTGAATAGATCTCTTAGTTGTTAAGAGGGCTTTTCAAAAGCAGGTACAGTAACTGTATTTAATTATGAAGCTTAGTTGGGAAATAGACCCTCTTAGTCCGTCTTTACAAGAGTAGAAGCATAAGATTTTGTCTCTAGAAATAGTTATCAGCACTTTGGCTTTCAATCTAAATAATCTTAACTTCAACCAATCTGTAGTTATAATACTCTAGGATTTTGAGTCAATTCAATAATCCTAAGATCTGAGCTCCTAAATTTAAGATATCGAGTTATATTATCCGTTTTATTTCAAACTTTATAGTAAAGTTAGAAAAGTCAGACGAAGTAATTTAAGTGAAGTAATTTAAGTGAAGTAATTTTAGTAAAGTCAATTTTTTAAAATAAGTTATATAAAAATATTAATTTAAGAAAACGTCAATTTATCGCTAAAATTGATAAATATCGAAAACGTGAAATTCGAGCATTTAGATATAACGAGATATTAGGAATAAGTTAATTAACTTTCAAAAATAATAAATGGAGTTGAATTTATACATAATATACATTAATAATAAATTGAATTAATAAAAAAATCTTAATAGGGGCCCATTTTAATAATAAATTGAATTATTATTATTAATAATGATTTTAATAATAAATTATTAAAATTAGGTAAAATAATGTAAAAAATGGAAAATTAATAAAAAAATTGAATTAATGAGTCAAAAGGCAAAATACTAAAAAATGACACCTCATATATTGAAAAATCAAGAAAATGACATTTGTAATTTACTTTTTTACACGCAAAAAAATCTTAAAGCCTATAAATAGGGGTCTAAACCTCATTTGCAATATTTTAGCAACCTAAAAACACAAGAACATAATTTTATAAGATCGAAAAAAATTAGAAAAAAATAAAATAAAAATAGAACAAGAAATAGGGTTGGAATGGATCTAGGGCGGTTCGTATAGCAAACCATAACTTGACTTAGAGTAGCTTGGAGGTCCAATAGAGGGTGCATGGAGAAGCTCTTTTGAGAAGGTGTGGCGGCCGGGTGGCGGTTAGAGGCGGTCGGTTTAGGTGAACCAAAATTCTACTTGTAATTTATTTAATTTTGCAAAAATATCACAGTTGTTAATTAATTGTGAAATTTGGTTTTTTAGGATTATTTTAGGTGTAGATTAATGTAGTAATTTTATTTCAATTAAATAATTAGTATAAATATGAGTTCCTTAAGAAAATACCCTGTTTGGACGAAAATTAAATAAATTTTTATAAGTATTAGATGATATTGTTTCAAGCTCAATTTTTGTTTATAATACACTAATATATATATATATATATTTATTTATTTTTGGTAACAAGAATTTTTGAAATTAAGTATGTTTATTATTTTTTATAATTATTTTGAATAAAACTGTAAATTTTATTGGATTGTTGAAATAATTAGTTTTTGATAAAATTAAAGTATGAGCCCTATATATTGTGATTTTTGGAAGTTTATAAGGAAGTTTGGGACACTTTATTTTTATTTTATGATTTAATTTATTAATTTTGAGTTAAAACCGCTATTTTTATAAAAATAGATAATAGCTAGTTTAGTGTAATTCATTGTTAATAATTAAACTATATATTTTTTTGAGTCTATAGGATTTTTTGTGGAATTAATTGGGATCGTATACTATTTATTATGCATTTTAATAATATAAACCTATATATTAGCTTAATATATGATATAATAATTAGTACTGATGTGATATTTGTTAAATATGCAAAGGATTAGTATTTTTAGATACATAATGAATGCTAACCAGCTCGGGAAATGGGGAAATTTAGGATTTTTAATTTATATTTGGGGTTTATTTAGGTTAATTACAAATTTATAATAACATACAGTCGAATCGGTAATACGAAAGGGTATTTTTGGACTTTGATAATATTGAAAGACTTAATTCTTAAGATATCCTAATAGTACTCGAAATAACGATTATGACGATATAAAGTTTGCTAAAATCGGATAAGAAATGAGTAAGATATAATCAAACAAAGTTTAAAAACGCGAAAATGAAAGTTTAAAAAAGTTCGGGTTCGACCCATATTTGATTTGAAGATTGTGTTATATTTTCATATGTGTGATAAGTAAGAAAAGACCACGTGGCAGAGTTTAGGATTTTATGCTATTATTGAGTCTAGGTAAGTGGATCTAACCCATGTTTGGAGTAAATATATTACTACTCATAACACTGCGTTTTGTATGATACTATGTTGATTGAATATGAGTATATCTTGGGTAAACTGATATGCTACTATGGTGAATGCTGATGTGGGGTTTATGAGTGATAGTAACTGTACCTTGGTTGAATTGTTATGCTGCTACGTTAGGTGATGAATTGTGTTTATAAATAATTGTGTTAACTAGGGAAGTTGAGTGATTGCTAACTCAATCTTCTAGGTGTTCACCTAAGTGAACCTTAAGTAAGATACTAAAATTCCATTAGGGAGAGTTCAAAAACTAGAAGTGGGTCACTAGGTTGAATAAAACTGAAAGACTGGTTATGTTGAATAATATACTTGAGTTAGTATGGCACGGCATGGCACGGCACAAAAAGGGATCAATAGGTTAGAACTTTCAGAATAAGGCTTCCAAGTGATCATGGAAAAAGTATGGTTTTATGAACTTAGTTTTTGGAAGCATATAGATTGCATTGCCCAAACATTGTGATTATTTTGATAGTTGGATTTGGTAGACTATAGTATGTGGTCTAATTTGATAGTATTACCCCTTTGATTTAGTAAACTACAGTGTGGTCTAATTTAGTAGTGATGCTACTTTGATTTGGTGAATTACAATGTGTAGTCTATTTGTGTAAAGCAAAGTTGGGGGTCCTACTCCTAGGCAACTCGTTGTTGCCCTTTTTGAAAATAGTAGACTATAGCGTATAGTCCAATTTAGTGGGGGTCTTACTCCTAGGCGGGGGTCCTACTCCTAGGCGGCTTCTTGTTGCCCATTGGTTCTTGGACATTGTATCTAGATGCCTGATTATATCGACTAACTGGAAGAAGATTGGAAGGCATAAGATATCAATATCAATGCATGTCACGTACATGGGCATAGCACGTTTCATTGCTAACAGTAAATGCCTAGTTGGGTAGATGCATATGTGAAGTTGAACTCGTGGATTATAATTGAAATGTTTTAGTTGTGATATGCAGTATTGTTTATTATATTGTCTATATTATGTTGTTTGTTATCCACTTTCACTTAGCTTTAGTAGCTAAGGGGGTAAAATGTTTTATTCTTAGGTTAACTATATCATGAAGGGCCCAACATTAAGAGGGGATATATATATATATATTGAGAGTGTGAGTCTGAGTCAGAGTCAGCAACTTTTGTATGGAACTTGTACTAAGTTAAGAATCCTATTATTATGAAGATGACAAAGGAAAAAGTTGGTTCATGTTTTGATATAAATATTATGTTATACACATAAGTTGTAATAGAATATCTAGCTGAACTTCGATATTGCAACCCCTTTCTCATGTAAATAATGTTGTCTTTTGATTAATGAGTAAATTGAGTTAAGTTTTCAAAAGGTATTCCCGTATGATGGTACATCCTATGCTAAGCCAGGATATGACAATAGTTGATAGTCAAGGTCGTGTAATTAATACTTGTGCTGATATTATTACCTATGCTAACTTTGGTATGGAAGTTATACATGAACGTAATGCTCATAATTTTCCTCTAGACTTAACTGCTAAAATTCAATATCCTTTTTCATTGTTTTGTGAAATGAAACTCGATTTTTTAATTGTTTGGCTATAAATTCGACAGGAATAGTAAGGTTCTTATGGGGTCTTTCTTGAACAAATCTATTTCTATGTAAAAATTGAACATTTTGTTCAAGTTTTTTTTTTCTTTTTTCAATAATGATTTTCAATTCATCCTATGGGTTTTCAAGGATCCTTTCATGTAATATCTTATTTTATTGAAAAAGCTTGAAGTTGTGGTATTTATTTCACTTAAGATTGGGTCTCTTTACTAAGGAATCCCTTAGATATGATGCAAAATGGCCCAAATTGTATAGGCTTCTTCCAAAGCATATAGCTTTTTGGATGTAAATGATGATATCTATATAGATGGATTTTATCTATATATCTTGGATTTCTATTTATGAGATGCTAAAGTATGGAAAAATCTATAGTAAGACCCGGTTCACATAGAAATGTGCTTTGAATTCTTCAATGAAGCCCCTATGAAATTTTTTCTTGAGTTAATCTTCTTAGTCTTTATTGACTTGAGACTCTTGAACATTTCTGTTGGCAAATAGGAGGTTTTCAAGTACATGGCCAAGTATACTCAAATTGGGTTACTGATCGATTTCTAGGTTTCGTCGTAAATCTAATTGGTTACTTCCAATTACGTAAATCATTAGCAGTTTTAGAAGCATCAATGTTTGGTGAACCCATGGATCCATTTGCAATTCCTTTGGAAATATTACTCAAATGGTATGTCTTTTATGGATGATATTGCTCATCATCATTTAGCTATTGCATTTATTTTTCTCATTGCTGGTCATATGTATAGAACTAACTTCGAGATTAGGTAGTAATCGCTTTTTCTTACATAGAATTAATCATATATGTGTGGATACTTTATAGAGAGATTTTATAACATATGGATTTGGATCCATTTTGTTTGTTTAATTCTTGCTTGAACTAGATGATGAAAAATTATTATGTGCCAAGATAATAGATGCAAAGAAGAATAAAAGTCCTTGAATATGTAATGGATCTTGAAGTACTATTTTTGCATCCCGTTGACCAAACCGACCCATATTAGGATTACTCATTAATGGTCGATTAAGTTTGTTATATTCTCTCTCTAAAACAATTTTGACTACCTAATAACCAATTTGGTCCCAAGGTAAGGAGTAACCGATTCCCTTAGAGGATGCAGTCAATACAGCTAGAACCATACTTGTAAACTAAGTCAATTTACCACCAGTTAGATATACACGAAATATGTGCAAGATCATCATTAAGACTATCATACTTGTCGACCTAATAAGCCTTCAAGAGGGCTTAGTTGATCTATGATTTATGTTTAAATCATGACGATTATTAAAAAAATCTATCTATCATAGTCCTAGGTAAATATTATATGATAAGGACAATGGAAAATATAATATTATATTTATCTTCTAGTAGATCACAGATTGAAGAAAGTTGACTTATAATCAAGAGGATTGGGTCTGTGTTCAGTGAATAGGATTTCCTCCTTGGTTCTTTCAAATGCAAACTAACTACCTTGATTTTAACAAAGATGATAAAAAGGTAAGAAATCAAAGTATATTGGAAAGGATTGGAATTGAGAAATGCATATTAAATGTATCTATAATGGGGTTCAATTATCGGAAATAAAATTTCCAAAGAACCAAAAGTAAGTAAATAGATTCGAAACACATTAGCTCTCTAATCACAATGGTTAATCATGTATGCACAAGTTGAAATTGGTAAATTAAAAGGGCATTACTTGAATGCTACTGTAGGTACATGTAAAGAAATGATCAAAAGGGCTATAGTTGCTAGAGAATTGGGAGTTCCTATTCACATGGGATTCCACTTGCCCCATGTACTGAGTCATTGTATTGTACATTTCAATTTGAAGTCAGAATCCTATAAATACAAGCAACCCTTAATTACTTAGATACATTAAGTATTATTATACGTTATTATATAATATTATATCATTATATAATATTATATCTTATATGATATAATATTATAAAATTTGATACTTAAGTAGCAGTAAAAAACTTATCTCTTGTAAATATGCCTATTTGAACCTTATCATAATATTCTTTTTTTTTTTAAATGATGACGACTATTCTCTTAGTTGAGCCATTTCCTTTTATATTTTTGATTTTTCAGCTTACTCAAGTCTAATCTATTCGGGCCCCATAGAGGTTCTAATCAAGGAGCACATAGATCCTAAAAACGCATAGTTTTGCCCCCTAAAAATGACTTCTCCAACCCTCTAATTATATCTTCTAAATCATCTACACTATCAATCCATCCCTCTCCCCTAAAGGATGATTTTAATAGATAACCAAATATAACACTTAGGCCAATCGTCAAGTTGGTAATTTTTCTATTGGTCTAATTCAGGACCTTTGAAAGGTTTTTCTTGATTTTATCTATATATATTTATACTACAAGCATATCAACATAACAAATGTTGAATCGGTCCTTAGATTTATTGGTGGCCTTAAAGGAGCCATACTTTTCTGATGGGGAGAGATGGCTAAGTAGACTAAAGCGTTGGATAGCTAATCCATTGTACAAATTTTTCGCATCGAAGGTTCCAATCTCTCTCTTTCCATTGATGACTTGGTATTTTATTTATCTTTCCAATTTCAAACCTATTTATTAATTGGCACAAACCTTAGATCCTTGTCTCGGAGAAATGAATCAATACTTTTTACTCGAACTACATTACGTACTAGTTCCATTAGAACCCATTAGGTTCTATTGGAATAAAGGATGTCGAGCCAAGAGTTACGTAATAACCAACTTGCAAAATGGATCTATTTATCATAAAGAGATTTGTTGTCCCTAACCCTGCTTTACCTTAATTGTTATTTGAACAAGTGAAAGATCCTTATCGTGTAATAATGCATCTATACGTCTTCATTGATGTTGTTTTTCGACTGGAAGACCGAGAGCTAATTATCTAGACTTTGGACTTTCTAGACACATACTTTGTAAAATGATTCATGCCTGTCCTACATAGCTTAGGTGGAAGGCGAAGAAGGCCTCCTTTCAAAGGGCGTTAAGCCATTAATGAGATACCACTCTAGAACGGTTAGAATTCTAACCTTGTAGCAGGAGAGCCATATTTTTTGTTCAATATCTTTTTTTTTTTATTCCAAAACACAAGATAATTTCGATATCGAAGATATCTATATATCAAAGCATGGCTTCATGTGCCAAATATTTCGATATTGATACATGCAATATTTTTTTACGATAATATGATAAGGATGCTGGAGTAAAAGGGGGTCTTAACCCTTTGGGATGTGGTAATACATTTAAGAAATTATTCCATCGAACATATGCTCCCCTGGCTCTAAGGATAGTGACATGTACTAAATGCCCCATCTAACCCAAAGAACTTACATTGAAGATTCCTGACAAATGATTATTAATGTTAGATAGCTACTCAGAAGCACAAGCCAAAAAACACAATATGTACATCAGTTGTACCTTCTAAACTCCAAATACTAGGATTCATTATGGTTACTCTAGTGATACTCTAACCACCCCGTAGGAGAGATAGAATAAAGCGTCCATAATAAAGACGTCTACTATCTACTCTTGATTCAACATACTTCCACAGTAGTGTTCGAGTAGCTCCCCATTCCTAGTTTTCCTATACTTAGGTGCCCTAGAACTACAATAATCCTTACTTAGAACGGGATTCTAACTTAGCACCTTTTGAGATTTTGAGAATGGATATAACTTAACGGTAGAGTATCACCTCGACGTGGTGAAAGTCATTAGTTTGAGTTTGATTATCCTTAAAACCAATGTGAGTTTTTCTATTTTGACTTACTCCCTAGCCATGATTGAATGAGAATGGATAAGAGGCTTATGGAATTGAAGTAAGGGGGCTAGGTAGGCTACTATGAGACGAAAGATCTTCCTTCTAAAGAGATTGGATTCAAAACCATTATATGTCCAAGGTTTAATATGTAAATAATTTCAAAGGTTTTTCCTGACTTTGTCTGTATCAACAAACCCAAAAACGAAGAATAAGGGTGGTAATAGTAAAGACTAGTAATTAATTACTAGTTACTAGAGTCAAACCTAATTTTTTTACCAAAAAAATATTGTGGAGATGGGATTTGAACTGATGACCTAAAGGTTATGAGCCTTTCGAGCTACTAAGCTGCTCTACCTTGACCTTATCGATTAGTATTACACAAAAAAATAAATTCTGGACCTAATACAATTAGATATGCTCTTCATAAACAAACTTGGGTTTGCGATCCTAAGGAAGCGGGAGTCGATGACTATTCATAGCTTTTACCTTGACACCATCGAAGAGTGCAACCCAGTGCTTTATTTCTGTCTTAGTGGATCCTAAGCAAAAGCTCTTATCATAATGAATCCCACGATGTATTGGTGATGAGTACATAAGGTAGCTTGATTAGTAAAATCTTGTGCCATGAATGCATAAGCATGTAAAGAGTACATATGTTGTGCTACCAAGGAAGTAATAATACTTAAAGAGGCTTCAAAGCACTGCTTTTTATTTTTATACTATTTCAGAAACCTAAGGACTTAATCGTATGGATATGTAAAATACAAGATTTTCAATCCTAATAGGAAAGGGGGAAAAAGAATTTGTCCATTTTTTGGAGTCTTAAAGGTGTGCGGAAACACATTAAAACTCTTGAATGGAAAAGAGATGTAATTACAGTTCCTTCGGAAATGGTAAGTCTTTTTTTTTTGTCTCTTTTTATTATTTATTTATAATATAGTAAGTAGTCAGATGTGGGAAATTAGTTCTAAATTTTGGGCTAATAGAGGGATCAAATGGTATAATTCTTTTTGTTAGTAGTTTGAAGGATTTGAAACATGACTATTTATTTCCAATTAGCTGTTTTTGCTCAACCCAATGCTTTATTTCTATCCAAGTAGATCTTGATTCGACATTAGAAGTATATTGATTTTTCCCCAACAATTGAATACTTTTGTCTTAGCTATCACTTTGTTTTATCTGATCTCAATATCGGGTTTTTTATTTTTTTATGGATTGCCATTTCAAGTATTGCTCCCATTTGTTTACTTGGGTAGTGAGCATTTACTTATAAGAAGTCTTTACAATAGATAGTTGCAATTGCAAAAAATGGAACCCGTGACAAATGCAAAATACAACTCTCAGTTGTACTGTAGAGACTCAAATGGTGGATATGTGAGCATGATAACTTATATGTTGTTCTATATCTCTGTGAATCTAGGAATTTTTACCTGCGTTGTATTATTTGGTCCATATGTAAACATAGTATCTATTTAGATATGCTCGAATGAACTTGAAACTTTTGAGTTCTTGAATTTTTTCCTTGCCATAGATAAAGAAGTTATTCTTCAGTTCATTTCAAAATACTTCAATTAGCATGCGAATGAAAAAAAAAAGGGAATGTCAATGCATCTGAGAATAAATGATTAATCTCTATCAATGCACCAACTAAAACCCCAAACCATAAAGAACTTAGTATCAGTGCCATAGAAAGAGGATTGAAAAAGCACTATTTCGTTGAAAGTTTCTATACATCTACCCTTTCTTAATGCATTTCTTTAGACAAAGACTCCATTTTTTTCTCTTTTCAGATGGTAAATATTTCTTAGAACATGGATTGTGAATCAAACCTATGTTTGAATTGAAATGGAGATATTGATATAAGTTCTTCCCTTCTAAATCTCAACAATATGACAAGATCCATTTTGTGTCATATTTAAAGGATTCCTTGGTTTGGGTTAAAGAAGCAATATCACAACCCAACAATATCGTTGTCGTGTTAGGTCGCTGTATATTGCATAAAGAAATACAATTAACCTCGTCATTGATTGTAGGCCTTTCATATGATACATAAGGCTTTTTCCACTATACATTACCACCAAACCCATATATATGCAATATCGAGCAATTTAACTAAAATTTATTCTTTGATATGAAATCATAAAGTAAAAGTGTAAATTCATGGAATTCTACGCCAAAAAGAATATTACAACATAAATACAGTTCTCATAAGACTTTGCATTAGGAAATTTTATCTAGAATATGAACTGAAAAAGATAAATAAATGTCTACAAAATGTTATTACAAAATTCCCTCTTTGCTCCTTGAACGCACCATCTCGTCTCTACATGAGACTTACCTCGGGCATTGTTCGACTCGGATTGACAAAGAGGTGATCCTAGATCAAAAGAAATCTATTAAGGTATAAGATTACGCTTAGCGAGATAAATCCTCTCATTAATATTTCCTAATAATTTTATTTAATGGATAAACATATGGATACATGAACAATCAGGATGCCAAATAATACATGCAGTGACCTAAGAATTGCATGCAACTCAGAATTACGTCCCCTGTAGTCAAGGTTGGAGATGATTAATCGACATAAACTATAACCGGGTCCTAGCACTTAGGTTTTATTCCAATCATGCTATTGTGCTTAAGTTAAAACAAAATCATATATATATATATATGTTCTCTTTTATATAGAGAGAGAGAGAGAGAGAGAGAGAGAGAGAGAGAGAGAGATAAAACATATACCACTTTTGTACAGAAAGTACTTTATCTTTTTATATCTTGTACTTTAAACCAAAATTTATAGGTTTAGCGGTGTGGTAACCTTTGCAATCCACAATCATACGCCCTAAGTAAAAGTCACAAGACATGGCCCTTTGCTAACGATTAGCGTCCCCTAGTGCCTAGTAAGCCCGTTAACTTAGGATAGAGACTCAATAATATAATGATGGCATAGCTAATGCCCAATCTTGCAGGAGGCCCTCCTCTAGTGACTCCCTTCCCATCTTTTACGTGAGGTGGCAATCGATATAGTATGATGTGATTATGAGAAGTGAATGATTCATTGAATTCCTTAATCGAATATTTACATAATGCGGTTTTCATGGGGATTAGATAATTTCATTCCATACAACTATACATGGATATTATCATAAACATTCATATTATTATCTTATTAACAAATCATAGCACCCAATCACACTATCATACACATGCATTTCCCATAACCCATAAGCATTCAAGTTCATTATATAAGTTTAAGTGCATCCACTCTACAAGCAAAAATCAAGTATGGAGTCATCGGGAATTACTCACTTAGCCATGCAGATCAATTGTAGTAATTCGAGGATAAATCGTCTCGAGAAGCTAGGTCCCATGGACATCACAAATTTGATACTATAAGGATTTGAAATAGAACATAGAAAGTTAAGCTAAAACCCTTTAAGTTATACTTTTAACTAGGTTTCGTATTTTTCTCAGTTTTACTTAAAAGTTCAATTGGGTATAACTTTCTCATTTTAAATCCAATTTTTATGATCTTCTAGACAATCTTCATCATTTTTGAGTATATTTTAACGTGGTGAGGTTATATTTTTGAGATGAGGTGTGCAAATCTGTCTATAGGTCAGAACAGTAGTGATCTTCATGATTTGGAGTACTTTTAGGTTTTGTTTGATTATTAGGCCTTTTGATATCTTAGGAAATCTTTTGGGCTTGGGCTTAGGATTTTTATTATAAGCTTAAAATACTCCTTAAGGTCAGATTTCCAACTTTGATTTATACTCTTAGGGCTAAGAATAACTTATTGAGCTTTCATGTGAGCTTAAGTTGTTAAATGGGCTTGTTTTTTTTATCCAATTCAAGGATAGTCACTTTGTTGGGCTTAGGGAGTGTTATATGGGCTTCTTAAAGGTTTCAAAATGAATCTTAATGGTGGATTAAGTTGTTGGTCAGAAAATTGATGAAAGCCTAACTTGGAGTTTAAGGTTTGTTTTAAAAGTTCTAAACTCGGTTTTGAGATTTAGGCTTTATACATTTACCGTACTTGTCTTATTTGTTCTTTTCACTTTGTTTACTTGCTTTTATCATATTTTTAAGTGACTTTTAACATGGTTCTAGATCTGGCCATGGTGAATCAAAAGGGTACTCACTTGGTTTTCTAACTTGTTTCATTATTTCCTTAAGCTTAGGGGTTAGATTAAGAACCTATGCTATTTATATTCAAATCTTAACTTAACTTCTCTTTCATGAGATGATTATTTAGCTTATATTCTACATGAAAATGATAGATCTCATACTTATCATAACTTTCACAATATAGTTCATATCTTACAAAGTTGGTTTCCTTATAAAAGCTTTATGTAATAGATTTTCCCTTACCTAAGGCTAAGTTTGAGCATGTTTAACTTAATCGAAGTGAGAATAACATCTAAATAATCCACAAACACTTCACGTCCAGCATGATATCTTCTCTTTCAAGTACTCATTTCATGATTTTCTCAACTTAAAATCTTCCATTCTAAGTGTTAAACATGTACCTTTACATAACACTAACTTTACATACTTATATTTCAACTTTCATGTAAGGGATTCATGAGCTTGCTTCTTAAGGTGGTCCTAACTATTTCATCAACTTGTAATCATTTTAATATCCTCATGAAAACACGGTCTCCTAACATTGCATACTAGGTTACTAACACAAAGAAACAACTTACTCATCTTTAAAGTAAAAACAAGGTGGTTATGCACTAAGTATCCACTTATGCTTCTCGTTTTTCCTTCTCCTTCTTGCAACTCTTTTGGAATCTTGAGTTTTGATTTTTTAAAGTAGGGTCTTGGGGATATTCTAGAGTTCCTAAAAGTAGCTTTTGAAGTTGACAAATGGAGACACAAAATGAAGCTTTGTGCCGTGAGTATGGGGCTTGGAAGTGGTGGCAATGTTAGGATTTTATGGGGTTGTGTTTCCTCTTTTGTTTTGAGTTTAAAGTGAGAGAAAAGGAAGTGAAAATGAAAGTTAAAGTGAGAGTAAAGAGAGAGAGTGTGGCCGGTTATGAATGGGAAAAAGGAAGTGTGTCTTGTAGTATGCACAAATGCCAACTTTTGACAAGACCAGATAATATAAGCATTAAGGGGTGAATAGTAGTTTGTAAGATAAGTTAATTGATTGATGAAAGACAAGACATGGCCACCACAACCCAACCCCCCCGCCCCCCCTTCTTAGCCTCTTACAACCAGCCATGTAGGCTTCCTTTTGGCATAGAGTTTTCTTATCTCTTAATTAAAAGTTAAATACATAAAATAATATGATAACTTATTCATATGTAGTATAAGTCATAGTGACATGAGGAAAGTGTCTGATCACTAGTTTTTGATAAATTATCAATTGATAAATGATTCAAACTCTCAATTGATAAGTTATTTAGGGTGATTGATTGGTTCACTTGTTCATGTGCATAAGGCTTATGCATGAAGATAAGGAGATTGTTTTATATGAAATTCTTTTAGAGTTTGTTTCTTAAATTGATTTTGTAAGTTATGATTTAATTCTTATAAAATTATGAAATTTTCTAGAGTTGAATAAAATTATTGAAATAAAATTCTTAATCAGTTGCTTAGGGTTACAAGTCTTTAATTATTTTAGGGTTTAGGGTTTTAGGTAACTTAGGGTCCGCAGTTATCGTATTTGAGTTTTATCGATAATAAACTTTTGAATTGGAAAACTAAATTTGTTTTTAAATGTAAACTTAAATTCTTAGTTTAGTTGATTCTTGAGAACACTCGAGAAGTACTCTTAGTTGATTCATAAACTTGTTAAAAAAGTAGGGTTTACAAGCAATGTCACTCCATCATTATTTAACTGACTGCAATCTTGTTTTGTTCCGCAAGGATCTCACCAGAGTGCCTTTTACTTCTAATAGGCCATAATCAAATACTTAACATGTTCCCCCTCTTTGAGGACCATCATAAGGGAAATGAAAACCAAGGTTTGCTTTATTCAGTATCAAATGAGAGCTATGAGCAAATAGAACACCTTATAAGCTTCGAAAATGGTAAGATCTTCAGCACAAGAAGAAGGGCTTGATCTGTATCGTCATGACTTGGTTCTGATTTCTCTACTTCGTTTTTTTAAGAATAGTGATATGGGTTCTTTTCCTATCTATATTGAATAGAACAATAAAGAAAAACTATTTCAACATCAAAAACAACAAAAACTAGTGCAAACATGTAATAATGGATTCGAAATTGTAACCAAGCATTGCCCATAATTCTATCAACTATATCAATTATACTTAAACTATTAGATAATCGTAGTCGTTGAGAACATCACTATTCCTATCGCTATTATAGAACTGTACATGAGATTTTTACCTCATATGACTCCTTTAAGGCCATTAATAAATCAAGGGGATTCATTAGCTATTTATTTAGTCTGAATTAGTGAAATGATAGAATCTATAAAAATTATTCAATAGGCTCCTCGAGAATCCATATACCCCTTTTCAGTATATGGATAGCTATCTCTCAAGCACAGGTTTAGGTTTGGCCTTAATAGGAAAATAAAATGGAGCACCTAACAACGTATCTTCACAGACCAAAAACTACAAGATCACCCCTTTCATTTGGGGGTAACAAAGGGACCGTACCATTCAAGCCTAGATTTGAATTTAATTCAATTAGATTAGGAATAAATCACAAAAAATTTCCCAATTGGGTCAATAAAATCATGAAGGACATTTTGATTTTTTATATTTTACATAAAATGGATTTAAATAGGAAGAATCATTACTATCATTATTTATGTTTAAATCATGATATTATAAACATTATATCATGTTAATAAAACCATTTAGTTTATTTCTTTCTTTGGTGTCAAGGTAAAAGTTATGAATAGACATCAACTCTTGAGAAAGGGTACAAGATGGGAGAGCAGGTTTAATGGACAATGGGGATGGAATAGTTGTTGGGTAGTTAGGACATCTTATTTTTAAAGATAAAGAAGGATGTGTAGAATAAGAAAGAATCAGCATTGATCGATATTTTTCTTGAAAAAAAATAAATAAGAAACAAAAGATAAAAAATAAATCATGGATCAACTAAGCCTTTTTGGGGGCTTATTAGGTCGGTAAGTACGATGGTGCTAATGATGATCTTACGCGTATTTCGTGTATATCTCATTAGTGGTTTTAAAAAACTTTGTGAATTGACATAGGTTACAGGTGTGGTTCTACCTGTATTGACCACATCCTTTGGGATAATTGGTTATTCCTGATCTTGGGACCAAATTGGTTATTGGGTAGTCAAAATTGTTTTAGAAGGTGAATCTATCAAACTTGATCAACCATTAACGAGTAATCTTAATGTAGGTGGGTTTAGTTAAGGGGATGTAGAAATAACACTTCAAGATCCATTATGTGTTCAAGGACTTTTAGATGGTTCCACAATTTGTTCTACATACAATAACGTGTTGTCTCGTACATATCTTAGCAATTACTTATTTGGATTCTAATGATTTGTACTTATAAATAAATCATTTTGGATCAGATCAAAATATTGTGTTTGGAATCAGAATAAAGAATAAACAAACTATGGATAAATCCAAGTAACTGCTTTGAAAGGAAGGATGGTAATTGGATTGATTTTTTAATTGTCTGGTTATAAGTTCGGCAAGAATATTAGGGTTTGTACGGGGTCTTTTTTGAATGAATCTATTTCTATGAAAAAATTGAACATCTTGTTATTTTATTTTATAATGATTTTCAGTACATCTTATGGGTTTTCAATGATCCTTTCATGAAATATCTTCGATATTAAGAAAAATCCATTTTGGCTTTAAAAATTATGCCACTTATGAGCAATAAATGGAAATATGACCTTATCAATTTATGGCAATATCATTGTTATGTATAGTCTCAACTAGGAAGGAAAAAAGAAAAAAAATAGATTTATGTTATATGATAAGTTAATATTACCTTATCATAAGAATTCTTAATTTATGATAACTGTATCTTTGATGCACTTGTTAGTACATTTGAGAATTCTTAATTTTTTACCTACTTAAGTCCAATCCAATTGGGCCTTGTAGAGGTTCTAACTGTCACACCCTAGACTAGAGAGTCATAATAGCCTTGCTGTGTAAACCAACCTAAGCTAGAAGCTAGCCCCTTTAGCTGCTAACGTAGGTATAGCTTACATTAGACCTTTACCACTCCACAGCTTTGAGTTGTCTAATTCATTATCTATTCGGTATCAACTTGTAGTATAACTTTCTAAAATAACTTTTGAAAGAAACACTGTGGTATAAAAGTTTGAGAAGAAAACAAATTGTATAAATAACTTTAGAACAAGATACGATAAGGGTATATAAAGGTATAATTGCCTTGGGAATGTTGATGATTCCCAATATTTTGTTTAGGGAAATTGTGAAGACATTCGAGTTGTTGTGTAAGAATGTAGTTATTTCTTCCTTTTCTTCAAGGGACAAAGAGGTTCCTATGCGAGTTGTTTGGTTGGGATGGTCACTATACTAGATGATTTCAGTTCTTTCAACTAGCTCAACTATGCAGAGGCTGTGGGGTTGCTGAAGAAGATTGTATGTGCATGATTTTGTCATGGGAGATATCATTGAGGTATACGGTATAAGAGAGTTCTTGGTTTCTACACAAAAATCCAACTCCCATGGGTATAGAAAACTTCATCAAGAGGCATCTCTAGCTTATGCATACGTTGAACTTCTGAGGCTAGGTCATTTGAGGATGGCATTATATGGGGACCAGTGTAAACCTCACAAATCTAGCCTTCTAAGTATAGAATCAAACCCCTAAATTGTAGATGATTTCTTAAAGTTAATAGAGCCAGTAAGATTTAAAATCGATTAAAACCCAATTCAAAACCTAAAGCAAATATGAAAAACCTTAAATTATCAATTGAACCTCTACTTGTATACGAAGATCTTAAAACCTTAAGTATATGTAACTACAAAAGTTGACCTCGAAACTCATCAAAACCCTAAGATAACAACTGAAGATTTAATTGCGTAGAAAACTTTTATACCCTAAATGTATATAAACACTAGAGATTGCGCTCGAAAGTGATAAAACCCTAAAACTATAACTTTGAGGATATAAAAGCACTAATTCACCCTAATTTACTTTAAAACCCTAATTGATAATATAACTTTAGTATTATATTAAATCATTAGTAAAAGTTTAAAGATAACTTTCAATCATTCATAAATACTTATAATACTAAAGTAATCCACTAGAAACTAAGATATTGCATTATAGATCATATCCATCTGCTAAGTATATAGCTAGGTTAGTAATATTTAAAGTTAAGAGTTTAGTTGATGCTTATATTACATATAGTTGGTATTAGTACCCTAAATGATACTTTTCATGATAATTACATTAAGTGGCCTACCAAATGATGTATATAGGATATAAATACTTAAAGGAAAATCTCATTACCTATTCTTACTAATCAATTCAATAAACTCCATATTTTCTTTCATTTCCTTAATTTTCCCTCCAATTATTCTTAATCTTATCATTATGTACACACAAATTACATGTAATTTTAAGAGAGTTCACTAAGTCAACATTTGACCAAGTTAAAGGTTGACTAAGTCAACAAAGTGTCATTGTCATATAGAGAATTCTCTCTTTTTCCTTCACTTTCTACACTTAATTTTTCCAATTTTGCCCCCATTTGTGCTGTCCACTTCCCCATCCCTTAGACTCACTTGTCTTCATCTTTTTAAACACAGAAACAAAACAAAATAAATTTCTTTCTCCCTCCTCAAAACCGTGAGCTTCCCCTTTTGCTTTGTCCCTTTTAACTTTTCAAATTTCGCTTTCACAACTTTACCTACTAACACAAACCAATAACACATATATACTAACTTTCCTTTTCGTATAACAAGCAAGAGAAAGGTATGTTGTTGTGTAATTTCTTAACTTATTTAGTAGCTAGATGAATAGGCTAAGTTAGTGTAGTAAGCTTATGTGATATGTCCATATGTGTTGTTGGTAGTAGAAAGCCTCATATTTATGTTTAGAGTATAGAAATACTTGGTTATACATGTAGAAATACCCATGTATATACATCAAGTGAGTATATGTGGAATGTACATATTAGGGTTTTAGTGAAACCCATAGTATAAGTGTATAAATCCTTTGCTAAATGGAAAGAAGAACACATATACATATACTTAAGCATGGGAATACAAGAATATACTTAAGGGATACATGTATGGGTACTTTTGTACATAAATACCTATTATGTACATAACCTAAAAAGAGGTATATACTAACTATACATACATATACCTTGCTAAATACACCCTTAAAATGCAAAAATATGAAATTTGTGAAACTTTCTTAAGAGGGAACATTAGACATACGAAAATATGTATGTCACCGTATGTGTATATAGGTATGTGTATTAGTATATGTATAAGTACACAAGTGTACATATTAGTCTATTAGAAGTATAAGTATATATATAACATATATATAAAGTGTATGAATACATAAGGATAAGTATACATATGTAATGGATGATGTAAGCAATGACATAATCAAATGATGACGTAAGTAATGACATAATCAAATGATGACATAAGCTATGACATAAGCAACTGATGACATAAGCTATGACATAGCCATGACATAATCCTCTAAAATAATAAATCATAAGGTCATCTAAGTGTAAGAAGTAATGGCTAATGAAATCATTAACTCCTAAAATAGAACACAAAACTAGCCAATAAGAATATTTAAGCTTCAATAGATAACATTTCAATAAATTTAGTCTATATCGTAAAACACGGGTTTTAACGTCTAAAACGAACATCATCGTGTGAATATGCGTTCAAAAACGATGAAAAACGACTATAAATTCGTAAATATCGAAAATAGAATGAAAAAGTTTTATATGATTAGCAATTAGGTTTAATCGAATAAAAACTAATAGTAATTTAAGTAGAATTAGATAAATAGATATTTAGAACCGTTAGTTAATTCAATTACTTATTATCCCTGTTATCTCGTAATGATTAGGTGATCCCGACGAGGACGGGGATCTTCTGGTCGATTATTATGACTAGAGCGAGTCGTCATAGTCGGTGAGTACTCCCAATAACTTTATACTTGTTTGTGCTTGTAGTTAGTACACTTAAATTGAATATTAATAACTTGATACATGGGGTTTCGGGATATGCATGTGCTTAATATTGATTGATTACTGTGAGAAATATTGTTAAATACGATAATTGATGACTTGATTGTATGGTTGATTGTTACATGATTTGGATGGTTTGTGGATATTAGTTGATCGCCACATAACTTGACTTAATTATATTTGGCCTATCTTAAAGTAAAAGGCTCATGCATTACATTACTTATTCCGGCAGTCACTTCACGTGGAGGTAAAGAGAGGCTTTACCGGGGTTGTTTATATATATTAAAGTGTTTCTGTATGGTGCACTCATACAACATGACTTTATCTGAACCTATGGATTTACTAGGCGATGGAGATGCTAATTGTATGGTTAAGGGTCAAGTCTAAAGATCTCCGCTGTAAGGCGTGAGTGTAGATTGCGGGGGTTGCCTTATTGCTAGGCTTGAGATTTTGTGTATTACTGGATTTTCAGAAATAAAAATGTATTTTTGTGAAATACAGAATTCAAAGTTATGGGTAAAAACCCAGGTGCTAGAGCTCGGTCGTGATTGGTGTCGATAAATCTCCAACTCTTATCTCGAAGGGCATTAAAATTCGATATTATATGCTGCACCGGTCAAATGCATATATTGTTTGGCATACTGCGTGTGCATGTATTCATGTGGTTGTAATAATTTTTTTGGTAACTTGTTTGCCAGTATAGTATGAGGGATAGCTCACTAAGCTTTTGTAGCTTACCTCTCAATAGTTTTTCTTTTACAGGTATTAGATATTTGGGCGTGGGTTAAGAGATGAGCATTAAGGCAAGTGCTGAGATGTTATAGAGGTTAGAATTAGAGAGAAGTTGTTTAGTTCATGTGAAACTTTAAATGTAAATACCACTTATGTACTTAGATTTTTCAATCTTATTAAGTTTGGATTTTAAGTCTATGCTACTTGATCTTATCATTTGGTAAGGGATACCGATTTTTTATAGTTCTGAGAAATTATGGGATATTGGACATTCATAGTTATTTATATTTATATGTTATAACAAATTAATTACTTAAAAATAAGTAATCTTAGTAATTTATCATTTAGAGTCTTGCAATTTCTGACTTGCAAGGCGATTTTCATATCATGGGTGCACACGTGACATGGAAATTTTCAAGCAATCCTACTAGGCCCCCTTTAGACTCCTAACAACCAGTGGTTGACGACTACTAAGTCGATGAGGTGTGAGGTAATGTGCCCATCAATGCCTAGTCTGGCAGGCA
This sequence comes from Lumnitzera littorea, assembly GCA_024138015.1. Taxonomy (NCBI): domain Eukaryota; kingdom Viridiplantae; phylum Streptophyta; class Magnoliopsida; order Myrtales; family Combretaceae; genus Lumnitzera; species Lumnitzera littorea. The sequence continues at coordinate 26,447,106 of JAMXBB010000011.1, forward strand.
GTGTAATTAGTCTTTTTGCTGGGATTGTTTTACCTTCAAAGCCTATGAGACTTCATGTTATGAGCAAAGTTATTCGTCTAGCTTGTCCTTTATTTGTTTGTAGGCCTAGAAGAAGAGTATATCGAGTGAGCTATGATAAAGGCATATTTTTCATGTTTTAATGTGAAAATTAGAGAGAATTATTATTGATTTTATAAAAATCATTAAGAAATGGTACTTAATTATTTTCATTTGGACATTTTAGGAATTAGAGGATTCAAAGTGGAAATACGGATGATTTAGAGGAGTATTATGCAAACAAAGAGGCCCAAAATGAGTTATGGCACGATTGGAATTCAACACAGCCGGCTTATACTTACACCAGTGGCCTTTAGAGTTTATGCCGCCGGCTTTGAAGCTTACACCATCAGCTTATCAACTGACCTTCATTACAAAGAAGCCTAATGTGAGCCAACCCTAATTTTTCTTATAAATAGCCTTATGTTTCACCGTTTGAGAGACTTGTTTTTGGGAGATACACACTTTCCTTAGATTTAGAGAGTCGTAGAACAGTCATTAGATAGTTTTTGAAGAATTCTTCTATAGAATCACTTGGATCATTGAGAAGATTTTGCTTTGGAGACCAAGTTTTGGAGTTGCAATTGAAGTTTATCTTTTCTAATTACAAAATTGGTGACATCTATTTTAATTATATTTATGCAATTCTGTTAATTATTCATGCTTTCAATTATGAATTTCCTTGCAATTTCAATTAGTAGTTACGCTTTTGTTTCAAATTCCATGGTTGGCTAAATTTATTTGTGGGAATTGATGAAACCCTAGATAGCTAAGATAATGATTGAATTCGTGTTATAGGATTAATAGATATAGGGATGATTCATGATTGCAATTTCTATGATTTCAATTATAGTTGTTTAATTGATTATAATTGTTAGAAACCCTAGTGATACGGGAGTTAATATAAGGTTTGATAGAAATTTTTGGTTAATTTGATTAATTAATGTGGAAGTAAAGTTAATTGAATTAATTAGAAATTATCTAGAGATTAATGTGACGTTCGATGATTGATTAATCACTAAGACATTAGGAATAATTAATTTAGGACATTATACAATCATAGTATCGGGAGATATATGATTGTAATTTAGAGTCCACTGGTAATTGGAGATGTAGGAGCTGATTAATTAATTAGGGGTTTAAATTCTTAAGTTTTAAGGTATTATAATTTCACTTAAATGACCATATAGCTAATAATCTATATAACATGATAACAATTTGATTTGCACAATTTAGGGTAGATTCTATTTTTCTCACAATTCTCAATTGATTGCTTAGTTTTAGAAATTATCTAGTTTTTTGCTTTTCGATAGTTTTAGTATAATTATTAGATTAATTAATTTATTTTTTGTTACCTGAATATGGATAAGATTATCATAGGTTTAGTAATATTATAGTCTTTAAGGGATCGACAATCTTACTTACTTTGTATTACTTGATTTTGACTTAGTATACTTGCTGGAGTATCCGCAATTTTATTTTTTATATATAGTTTAAGCGAATCAAGTTGCCATTGTCCATCAATGTCTTAGGAACGTCGAAGTATCTTATTTTGGCATTTATAACCAAGTGGTTGATGTGAGGATAATGGATATCTATTTTGTCTTCTTCAATGAATGATAACGTGATTGAAGTGCTCTAGATAAGCTCGGAGTGCTTCGTTAGGGTACTGATTCAAATTGTAAAGGGTAGATGAGTACCTGTGTGGTACTTTGCTACTTAGGAAGTATTGCTAAAATCTAGTAGCCAAATTGTTGAAAGAGCAAATGTAACTTTTGGGGAGTTGATTAAAACAGACTAGTACAGTCTTCGTTAAGGTACTTGGATAGGCTTTGCACATTATTGTGTCGAAGAAGTTATGAAGGCTCATCATCATGCAGATGTGTGCTAGATGATCAATGGGATCATTAGTTTCGTCATAATTGTTGAGGTGTAGGAGGTGTACGCCTTGTAGTAGGGTTTCTCCGTTGATGTTCATGATGAATGGGCTTTTGCTAGTAGCCACGCTTGATTGCCTTATAAAGGACTTAAGGCATTTTTGTTCGCGCGGATTAGATGCGCGACATATGTATTCATTGAGCTCCCAGTCGTTCATGCAGTCCAAGATTTTAGGCAACTGTTTAGCAGAGAGGGCTCTTTGAGCTATACTTGTTTTCGAATGAGTACTAAGGAGGTATGCCTTGCCGCAATTGTTGTTAAGATGTTTACATAGGTCTAGGAGTGGACATTGTTCATTAAGAATGACATTACGTAGGTGCATGAGGTTTAGGGGTGGTGTGGGTGAGCATCTAGGTCATCTGCTTTGGCAGTTGGAGAACTGGTAGTTGTGTCCTCATGGTGAACTCTATCACTAGGGTTTAGTTTTCCTTTTTGCTTTTGGGTGGTATTAAGTTGTTGTCTTATTGTGCATTTTCTTGTAATATTTCATCATTTGTCTCCATGAGTTGTTGGAGCATGGTTTTTACTTGGTCTATGTTTAGGGGTTATAGCTATGTTGGTGGTGGTGGTGGTGGGTTTGTGTTGGTTTGGTTACAATCGCTTGCAAGAGTTGAGAGTGGGTGTGTTTTTTTTGCTCTTTGCCATGGTGATAAGTTCATGTAAACGGTGGATGCCAAATGGTGATGGTGTGATTTCGGTGGTGTCTCCTGAGTCAACTTTAAGTAGTCCTTTGGCTATGGACAATTAAAAACCTACACAAAGTCCCTTCTGGTTGAGCTAATGAGGGCCTTTTGATGCTCAAGTTAGTAAGAAGGGAAAGGAGGTATAAGAAATGAAAGTGAGTTCCCAAGAGAAAGTGGAATGTTGTAAGTGTCGATTTTCTTACCTGGTGAACTAACTCTTATTTATAGGTTAGAGGTGCTTATTGTTGTTGACATGTAGTAGGCTATGATTAGCTAGTACGAGATTCAATGAGGCGGCACTATCAGCACTCGATGGGATATCTTCCCTTCTACCGATCGTTAAAGGTTGGAGGGATGGGCCTGTCTTATCGTTAGTGGGTAGTAGTCACCCTAGTTTGGTGGTTAAGTAATAGCCTATATCATAAGAGGTCAATCAACATTAAATGAAGAGAGAGGAAGAGACCAAATAGTAGAGAAGGTTAGTTCTCGACTTCAAAAACGTATGCCCCCTCTAGTTATGATCCTTGGAGAGAGAGGACACGAGCCTCCGGCGAGCACTATAGGTAGTAGTCGAATACATCGACAATGTTTGATGGTTTTCGAGTAGAACATAGGGTTAATGGGCCTTCGTGGTTTGGGCCAAGTTTCTTAACAATTTGTGAGGCATAGGCTGGGCATTCCGATGGGCTTAGGCCTTAGGTGTTTTGTATGGCAAGAATTAGCTATCAACACACCTAAATCTTCCCTATACCTGTAGGGTATTCTTACACTTGTCTGAAACCTTATAAAGTTTTTCTACCTTATATCTAAAGCCCATCTACTCAACTAGTTATATTTGACTACAAGTGTGTTGATTGTTGAATGTTTTTGTGAAAAATCATTTTCATAGAAAAATTACTAACCAAAGGCCTACATTTTCCCTAAAAAAAAAAAAAAAAAAAACTCTAAGATCTAACTCCATACATTTCAAATGACTCATAAACTCTTAGAATTACGTGAACCATACTTTTAAAATGACTTTGGACTCTTTGTAAACCTTACAAATTTTATATTTTAGAGTTAGAGTTGAACTCAAAAAACGATGGATATTCCCTACACTCAATAAGATCAAAGAAATTAAAACCAATAAAATTTTAAATCAAAACTTTAAAAAGAACTCGACAATCTTAATCGCGTTTGAAAATCCTAAACCCAAAGTATGCATAACCACAAATTAAATCCCAAGATTTGAAAATAAATAAATAAATTCTAAACCTTAGAGTTGTGAAACCCTAGATTAAAACTTAAACATAAAGAAAACCTTAAATTAATACATTTAACTTGAATTATGTAATTTTATATAAACTCAATAATGAATGATTAGAGATAGTTTTAAATTAATCAGATTAAGTCAATTAAAGCAATTACTAGTATTGTATATTAGATATAAGGTAATCATAATACATAAGGGTGATTTGACTTAATTAGTGTTGCGGACTGGAGCTAAGAATAGATAATACCAATCATAGGGATGGGTCCAAGTATGCTAAAAGCTTGAAATGGGTAATGCAAACGCATGAGAGAATGGAAAAAGGAAAGAAATAAGTAAACCCACGAATAGTTCCAAAGGATAAGACGCATCAGTGGAACTTTTGAGAACTCATAGTGTAACTCAATATGATGCATAAGTTGGTTTGGTGAGGTTACTCGCCACCTAGCCTTACTTAAGGGTTAGGATAAGAGTGAAATGAAAGTAAATAAGCTAACGAGAGTAATGTTCACAAAAGGAATATTTAGCATATTAATGATAAGATGTGCTTGTGGCTACATGTACAGTAGGTATTTATACTGGAGAATTTAAGGCAACTTACCTAAAAATGGAAAAGACATAAAGGGTATTGTCCCAAAGAAGTAATGTACAAAGTATACAAAGGATAAAAATGAATATTCAAGGGAAATAATGATTAGTGTAGCAGATTCTTCATGTGGTTCGAGACATGTAGTAGTGATGTATTAGTGATGTTATTGAAGGATGTAGACAAAGCAGTATGACTTAGTTGGGTAGCCGAACAGGAGTGTTGAGTAGGTATGGATTCATTTGAATAGGTGCAACTAATGACTTGTAGGATCTCTTGGCTTCTCTACATCATTGTTGCCAAGCTATGAATTGGCTCGGGCATGTTAGGCAAGAGTGAGTGAAAGGGTCGGTCTGTCAGTAGAACAATGGTCCATTCAGCAAACAACCTCTAAGAGACAAGAAGTTACACGGCTCGGCATTAGGATTTGGTTGGCAGTCATAATCAGTTCGGCTTCAGTAGGAGTCGGTTGGAATAGGAGAACTCACTACATCAGACCTTTAAGGCCTCAGGCTTGGCTACAAGTTAGGGGTATAGTAGCTTGATTTCCATCATTTCCTCCTAGTTGATTTGGATTTAGGATCAAATTTAATTGATTTTCATCCAATGTTCCTTCAAGGCGATAGGGACTGAAGTCGGCAACATTGAAAGTTTCGAAAACACCAGTCTTTTGGTAGCTCCAGTTTGTTAGCATTGTCATTGACCTTCTGTAGGATTTTAAAGGGGCCTTCGGCTCGAGTAGACAGCTTGTTCCTTCTCTTGTTTGGGAACCTCTCCTTGCTCAAATGTAACCATACCAAATCTTTGGGTTGAAATTGTACTAACTTCCTTCCCTTGGCCTTTTTCGGCATTCTTCTAGTAGCTTGGTCAATTTGTTGAGTAACCTTATCATAAATGAACTATAAGGATCGGGCTAGGGCTCTAGCTCTTGCATTAGGATCTTCTTGCTTAGACATGGGTATAGGGGTGTGGTCGAGGGGCAATTTGAGGTTAAAATTATAAACGATCTTGAAAGGAGTCTTCTTGGTGGTGTCATGCTTTGTTTGGTTGTAGGCGGATTCCACCACGGGTAGACAGACATCCCGATCGGTGATCCTAAAGTGCAATTGACTACCTTTATTTGGTCGTTAGTTTAGGGTTGACAAGAAGTGCTGAATGGTAGTTCAGTCCCCATCCGTCGCCTCAAGGTCCTCTAGAAATGGCTTAAGAACTTGGGATCTTTGTTGGAAACTACACTTCTTAGCACATTTGTAACCGAACAATCTCTTGCAAGAAAAGAGAAGTAATAGCTAAAGCATCATTAGTCCTAGAGCAAAGCATAAAGTGCGCCATCTTATTGAATCTATCCACGACAACCATTACGGATTCTTTGCCTCAAGCTGCTCTTGGTAATTCGAAGATAGAGTCCATACTCAATTCAGTCCAAGGTCTAGTTGAGATAGGAAGAGGCATTGCCTTCCCTTGCTCGGCTCTGCTCTGCTCGGCTCGGCATTTGGCCCTCTTACACACAGTACAACCCTCAATAATTCAGTGCATATCTAATCTCATTCTCAACGAAAAGAAGCGCCTACTTAGTACCTCATATGTCCTTCTTTCCTTAAAATGTTCGAAAAGCCCTCCACTGTGGGCTTCCTTGATTAGTAACTCTCTTAGTGAGCAGGTCGGTGTACATAATTTTCCACTTTGATATAAGTATCCATCTTCTACATGATATTCGTCTATTGTTCTTCCATCGGTATAATGCCTAAGCATGGGCCTAAAATTTAGGTCTTGTGGATATTGTTCTTTAATACTCGCAAACCCGAACAACTTAGTCTGCAGTTCGATTAAGAGCGCATGTCTTCTTGAAAGAGCATCTACAACTATGTTTCTCTTTGCGTGCTTGATTTTATTACAAAATTGAAACCCTTAAGGAACTCAACCCACCCTGTCTATCACTTCAATAACTTGGTTTGACTTTAGAGGTGCCTTAAGGATTCATGGTCAATATAGACAACAAACTCTCTCAGTAATAGATAACGCTGCTATACTTGAGTGCTCGGATGAGTGCTAAGAGTTCTTTATCATATACAGAGTAGTTCAATTGAGGTCCTCTAAGCTTCTTATTATGGTAGGCAATTGGTCGGCCTTCCTGCATTAGGACAACACCTATGCCAATGCTTGACATGTCACATTCTAGCTCGAATATCTTCTTAAAGTCGGGTAAAGCTAGTACAAGTGCAGAAATCAATCTTTACTTCATCTTGGCAAAGCTCCTTTCCTTCTTTTCTCCCCATCTGAATTAGATGTTCTTCTTCATTAGTTCGATAAGGGGTGCGGCTATGGTGTTGAAATTCCTTATAAATCATCTATAGAAGGATGCTAGTCCGTGGAAACTTCTCACTTCGGCACAAGTGGTCGGAGTTGGTCACTCGACAATTGATTGAATCTTCTCATCATCCACTTGTACGCCTCCTCCGCTAACTACATAGACTAGAAACACCACTTCCTCTTAGCAAAAACAACACTTCTTTAGATTGCCGAATAACCTTTTAGCATGAAGCACATCTACTACGACATGGAGATGTTTACTGTGACTCAGCATGTTGGCTTTGTATACTAGGATGTCATTGAAGTACACCACAACACACTTCTCGATCATGTTTCTTCGCACATAGTTCATTAGTCACATGAAAGTACTAAGGGCATTCAACAAGCCGAATGGCATTACCATCCACTTGTAGAGTCCATGCTAAGTTTTGAATGCAATCTTCCACTCATCTGTTGGCCTCATCCGAATCTAATGGTAGTTAGACTTCAAGTCAATCTTGCTAAAGATTTGAGCTCAACTCAATTCATCTAGCATATCATCTAACCTAAGGATGGGATACTTGTATTTGATTGTGATCTTGTTTACGGATCAGTTGTCAACACACATTCGCCATGTACCATCCTTTCTTGACACTAGGAGTGCCTGAACAGCATAAGTACTGATACTCTCCCTTACATAACTCGTCTCTAGGAGTTTATTAACTTGTCATTGAAGTTCAGAAGCTTGCTTAGGATTCATTTGATAAGCTGGCTTATTCGATAAGGCGGCCTCGAGTATTAAGTCAATGCAATGTTCTATACTTCGAACAAGGGATAATCCTTCAAGCAACTATTCAGTAACTCCTTTACTTTCAGGGGTAGTTTACCCCGCTTCCTCAACTCTAATAATCACCTGACTTACATGAAGGTTGGTTCATCGACTTTAATAGCCTTTCAAAGCTCAATTCTACTCATCATTAGAGTCTTCTTTGACCCTTGAGCAAGTTTAGCTTGCAATTTGCTAACTTGACTCAATGGCATAAGGTTTAGTGTAATCTTCCTTCCATCCTTCTCGAACACATAAGTGTTCCTAAAGCTAAGGTTTAACCTTGGCCATAAAGCCAAGGTCATAACCCTTCAATTATAAAGCCAAGGTCGACCAAGTGGCACATGTGAAGCGCACATGGGTAGTACGTCATAGAGGATCTCGTTAGAATAATTCTTAATAGTGATCGACAATAATACTTGCCATGTGACATGTCACGCTCCCTTCTCATTCAGCTAGTACAACTTGTACAGCTTTGGGTATGGGATAGTTAGCAATTTCAATTGCTTGATTATGTTAGTGGATGCCACATTGGTGCAGCTACCACTATCTATGATGATTGTACACAATCGATCATTCACTTTGTAGGTAATATGAAATAAATTCTCTCTTTGTTCCTCCTCATGTGAAGTTCCTAAACCCTTCGTACATCGGATAACTAGGATTAACTGATCCAAGTTCTCAAAAAACACATCTTCCTCAATCAGGTCAGCATTTACATCTACCTTTTCTTTCACTTCTTTCTCCTCAAGTTCCTCATTCGTGCTATCTACTTCGACCTCTAGTGCATCTCCCTTAATAATCATGGTCCTTTTGTTCGGACACTTAGCGGCCATATGTCTAAACCCTTAGCACTTGAAGCACTTGATTCGGTTTATCTTCCTTCTAAATCCTTACCCCTTCTCATATGTTCAAGTTGGCATGTCACCTTCAAGTTCGCCTTTTTGTGTAGTCCTCACAGTTGTTCATCTGGTCGCTTTGGTACTTAGCCGACCTTGGTAGCTTCCCTAAATAGGTTAGCTTGATTGAATAGGTTGGCTAGTTGGCATTCTTCTCGGCATTTGTTTTTTTTTTTTTCCTTTCTACTCATTGGGCTATTTGTATAGCCTCATCCATTCTAGTAAATTGCTGGAGTTCCATAATGTCTCGAATATCATTCTTCAAATTAATAAGGAACTTGAAGACTGTTCGCGCTAATAGCTCTTCTACTTTACAACGAATCATGAGCATTTCGAGCTCTTAAACATATTCAGCAACAGTTTGGCCTCTTTGTCTCAACTCTTGAAATAGAGCAAAAGTATCCTATAAGTAGGTTTCCGGTACAAATCTGTTTCTGAGTATTCTCGTCATCTCAAGCCAAGTATTAATCTCTCGATGTCTTTCTTGTCGTCTCATGACTTGAAAGTTCTTCAACCACATGGCAACATATCCTATAAACTCAACAATAGTAGTTCTCACCTTCTATTGGTCTTCATATTAGTAATAGTCAAAGACTCTCTCAACTTTCTACTGAAACTTAGAATCTGGAGCTTTACATGGTTAGCAGCTTATGGTGCTCTAACTTGCTCTTCTTCTTCTTTGTACTCTTCTTCTTCAACATCATCCAACTCTCCTAAGTCAATCCTTCTTCTTTCTCATCTACTTACTCCTCCACCTCGAACTTGTTGATTTGGGTTCTATCCATTAGCAAGTCGAACAACTTATGGGGTGTTTTGTATGGTCTCAGTAAGTTCATAGGCCAATACATGAACTGGTTTGGTTAAAACAACTAAGAGGTTAGCCACCTCATCAAGTCCCTCATTTGTACTTTTGGGGATGCCTTGGGATTGTTGGCCATAAGGATAACACCACTATTGTCATTCTTAATACCGACATTAACACTTAAGTTTGTCATTTTACTCAACAAACTTGATTTCAATCTTTCGATTTAAGCTACAACTGACACTATTTCTCTAAATCTAACAACTCAGCACAATCCTTATACTAGCAGCCAATTATGCCGCAACATAGTAACAACACTGATGAATAATCCGCTAACTCGGAACTTGCTCTGTTATCGGATTTTCGAAACATGGCAAAACAGAGTAGACACGAAAAGCAACCACTTCTACTAAACTTTTACTCAACTTAGACACATTACTATAAGAAGCACTACTTCACAAATCATAAACACAACTTACCTAACGAAACCTTTGCTCTAATACCTAGATGTTAGGGACTAGAGCCAAGAATAGACAAGGCCAATCGTAGGGATAGGTCCAACCTTACCGAAAGCTTAAAATGGGTAATGGAAACGTGCGAGAGAATGGAAAAAGGAAAGAAATAAGCAAACCTACTGCAGATACCCCATTTTTGCCCATATACCCCCCCCCAAAGGATCTTAATTTAGAAAAATACAAAAAAATAGAAAATTAAGAAAACCTAAAAATAAATAATAAGAAAATTTAGAAAAAAAAAATGAAAGTTAGAAAAATACAAAAATAGGGAAAAGCACAAAAAATAATAAATTTAGAATAAATCACAAAAATATAAAATTTAGAAAAAAAAAATACAAAAAAAGAAAAGTAGATGATTTAAGAAATTTAGAAAATGATAAATCCTTTAGATAGTTTAGTAGGATATATTTTTTTTTAATAAAAAGAGAGTCATTGGGTCTAAGCTTAGATTTGAACTTAGCTCAGGCCGATTTTGTTCATATGTGTAATTTAATTGCACATATGAACAAAGTATAGGCCAATGGCTTGATGGTAAACTACATACATAAACACAAAGCAGACCCAGGTTTGAATCTCACTAAAGGCACAAAAATGCCTTTTGTTTTTCTAAAAAATACATTTGCCACTGTCAAAATATTACTAAGCCACGTCCCAGTTTTGACACGTAGTACTTTATGGACGAATCACATTACACATGCATGTCAACCACACGGCATGACACTTGTTAGATACATAACCGACATGTGGTGTGACGCATCAATCGGCCATGTATCATTTTGGACACGTGACATTTTTTCATTGGACCTCACAACTGACGTGGCGTCATGTTGACACTATGTCAGCACTTTTCTTTCTCTTTCTCCCCATTTCTCGCTTTTTCCCTAAACTTTTCTTGCACATTCCATCTTTAGTCAATCAACTTCAGCATATGGTGAAATTGCAAAATAGGCATATCCTATTATGAATTGAATCCAAAACTAGGGTTGGATTCATCCATTAACTCATTCAAATCAGGATTCAAAAATGGAAAAAAGGTTGAGATTTGGGGGGGGGAGGTTTGTCCATTTTTCAAAAGGGTTGATTCATGAGGTAGGTCCACTTTTAAAAAAAAAGAAACAACATAGCTCACATTGGCTCTCTCTCTCTCTCTCTCTCTCTCTCTCTCTCGCTTTCTCCACTCTCATTAAATAGAACAAACTCTCATCCTCTCTCTCCCTCACCCTCTTAATTGACCCAAACTAGACACGACACCACTACATCCTCGACCCCTCTCTCTTTCTTCGAACACCATCCCAAATACTCATACAGACCCATGGATCTCTCTCTCTCCCACACAACATAGGGAACACACACCACTATCTCTCCCTTTCATCGAAACCCTACACCCACACGGACCAAGCCACCCTTGATCGCAGTAGTAGACCCATCCTCGCCACTGTCCATAACCTAACCAACTACATCCCTTCACTCTCTCATAGCCGATCATACATACAACTACTTAACCTACCTCTTTCGCTCCACTATCCTCCATCTCGAAACCCATTGAACAACCCACAACCAAACACTCTTACATAACCCCAATCCAAACACAATACAACACCACCTACTACACATGCCAACAATAGCACAAACTAAACCCCAACATTAGCCCCTATTACGGCTAACAACCAAACATTGACCATTTACTTACCCACATATACCCCTACAAAGCTTCATACCAACACTTTTTCTCTTTACTCTCAACTGTACCACCTTAAGTCACCACTAAACGAGTACCGAACAACAAGGCATTGGTCCTAACCCCCTTTTTCTAAATTTGAAACACATGAATCCCTCTTCACCCATTTGATTTGGTTGCTAGAAATACCCAGATTGAGTTACCTAGGTTGCCTTCTTCTTCCTCTTACATTGACTCGACTCGGAATTTCAGATCTGACTCGATTGACCCATATAACCCGAATCGATCGACATAAGATCTGCACATTGACCTAAGTCTAACTCGCACACTCAGCTTCAATCTAAGCTTAATTCGATTGTCTCTTATTTTGTATTTCGGTTGTTGTAATTTTTTTTTAAATTTTATTTATTTATTTATTTATAGTGTAATATGTAATAAAAGAGGAGAAAATAAAATAAAAAAGAGAAAAAGAAAAAAAAGGGAAGAATTATCTAGTCTTATTTATTTTCACATTTTAACCAAAAAATAAAAAATAAAAATAAGTAATAAAAAATAAAAATAATAATAAGTAAATAAATAAATAATAAATAATAATAAAGTTATTTTATCACTTAGAAATTCAACTTTCCAAAAATAAATAAAAATAAGTAGACTACTCTCAAATTAAAACATTTCTAGAACTTTCCACAAATAAACCTCATTTTAGGACCGTTTTGGAAATTTCTTTAAATAAATTGAAACAAATAAAAATGTAAACCCGACCTTTTTCCAAAATTGAAATCAATTCAACCCGCTAAAGTTTTTGTAAACGAACTATAGAAATCTGATCTTGAATAGTAAGTACGTAGGTACTCGTATATAAGTACGTAGCAACTTAAAATATGAAAAGTTTTATTTTTTCCATCTTCGTAGATATTTGTGTAAATTAATTAAATTAATCACATGTAATATGATTAGTCGTTTAGAAATTGAAAATGGGTATTATTGAAAAACAAATTTAAAATTGGAAAGTTAGACAGTGGTACAGGTTTAAGGTCTAATAGGATAGTTCCCAGATCTAGATCTCTTGTTCTAGAAAACCGCTTTGTAAAATTGGTTTCCTTGTTAAGACCAATAGATATGTTATAACTAATCCACCCAATTGATTAAAACTTAACTTTTTTCCCAACTTTGGTCGGGTAGTGACTCTAAAGCATTTTCAAAATATGAAAGAACCGGTTTTCTTTAAACCCTAGTCGAGGGTCATTATTAAGTGGGTAGGGTTTAATATTGATCAGTTTAGAGATAATTAATTTACAAAAGAATCGAGAGTGAAAAACTAGGTTCGACACCCACGAACAGCTCCAAAGGATATGAGGTACTAATGAAACTTTCAAGAACTTACGGCGCAGCTCGATATGACGTATGAGTTGATCTAGTGAGGTTACTCGCCACCTAGCCTTACTTAAGGGTTAGGATAAAAGTAAAATAAAAGTAAACAAACTAATGAGAGCAATATTTACAAAAGGAATATTCAGCATATTAATGATAAGATAATGCTTACGGCTATATGTATAGTAGGTATTTATACCCTAGAATTTAAGGCAACTTACCTAAAAATGGAAAAGACATAAAGAGCATTGTCCCAAAGAAGTAATGGATAAAGTATACAAAGGATAAAAACAAACATTTAAGGTAAATAATGATTAGTGTACCAGATTCTTCATGTGGTCTTAAACACGTGGCATCAATGCATTAGAGATGCTGTTAAAGGATGTAGACAAAGCAAAACGACTAGGTTAGGTGAACAAATAGGTGTAGACTCGTTTGAACAGGAGTAGCTAAGGACTCATAGGATCTCTCGACCTCTCAACATCAATGTTGTTGAGCTATGGGTTAACTCGGGCATGTTAGGCAAGAGTGAGTGAAAGGGCCGGTCTGTTAGTAGAACAATGGTCTATTCGGCAAACAACCTCCGAGAGATAAGAAGTCACATAGCTTGGCATTAGGATCGGGTCAGCAGCCATAATTAGTTTGGCCTTAGCAGGGGTCGGTTGGAACAAGAGAACTTATCATGTCAAACCTTCAAGGCATTAGGCTCAACTGTGAGTTAAGGGTCCAATAGCTTAATTCCCATCAATTAGTCATTCATATCCTAACCTATGTCTAATATACAACCTAAACTTACCTACATGATGGAGGTGATGTGACTAAGTTGGTAAAATATCTCCATTTTTTCTCCTTAAAACAAGGGGATCCATAGAAGCCTCACTAAATTTTCAAAACCGAACATGAAATAGGTAGTTAGAGCCTACGCTAGTCCCTTGAACCTCATAAAGGGTAGACCAAATTAAAAATGAATGTTAAAATAGAAAAACCTAACTATATTATTGAAACCTTAAAACTAGAATTGAAACCTTAAACGTGCCTTTAAAATCTTAAAACCCTAATTGAAACTCTAACACAGGAGAAACCCTAAACTAACTCTAAAACCCTAATTTATTGTTAGAAGCTCTCATTTAATTAAGAAACTCTAATTATATAGTTAAGCTATTCATTAATTTTTAATAATTCGCTTAATCACTATAAAGCTCTAATTTACCTATGGAATTGTAATTGAATAGTAATAGTCAATCTCAATACGTGAAAATCTTAATTAGATAAAATAGTTTAATAAACTTGATTAACTCAATTAAATACAATAAACCCTAATCTATATCTAGTTAAGGCCATATATGCTAGTAAAAGCTTAAATTGCATTTTAGTCATTTACATGCATTCATGCATTATGATTAGCTAGATAATAAGTACAATTAAGCACGTAGGAAAAAAAAAAATAGTAGGAGGCATAATTTAGGAGCATTCCTACGTTTAAGGGGCAAATCATTGCCATTTTTGACAAAGATCACATAAGTAACTAGTCCCCTCCTAGGTCATGTATAAGTTAACCAAATGGAGTAATATCTTGTCTACCATCTCTCCCCTCTTCAATTCGGCCAAACATACCCTAGAAAACCCTAATTTTCTCACTTTTTCTATCTCTTCAATACTCTCAAAAACTCCCCAAGAACAAACCACACCCCCTTTGATACGAACAGGTTTAAGGGTTGATAAGGTTGGTTGCAAGGGTGGGTTTAAGCTTATGGAAAGCTCGAAAGGAAGGGTGAAAATGTGCTCGAACAACAATGAAAGTAAAACAAATATACCCTTGATCCACTCTAAGGATATGATGCACCAAGGAACTATCGAAGACTTATGGCTCAACTTGATATGAAACACGAGTTGGTCTAATGAGGGTACTTAATACCTAGCCTTGCTTAAGCGTTAGGATAAGAGTGAAGTAAGTAATGGAGAGTAATTCTCATGAAAGGAGAAGCGTATATTTAATACTAAAAAGTGTAAGATGAGCTTGTGATTGCATGTACAATGGGTATTTATACCCAAAATACTAGTGCATTCTACATAAAATGGAAAAAGACTAAAAGAGTAATTCCCAAAAGAAGGGGTATAATTGAAAATATAACAAAAAGGGGGTATCTTGTATGAAGGATTCTATCATAGGGGGTCTTCAAACAAGTGGCGGTTGATTGGTAGTTGTGTGCTTGGTGAAATGGACAAATTATACGACTAACCCTAGTGCTATTGAGTGTTGATGCTGAGTTGAGCTGGATTGTTAGCAGTGTTGATTTGAGCAAATGACTATTACGAGGTGAATTCAACTCAGATTCAGGTTAACTAAGTAGATGGTCAGATGAGTCAAGCTGTTGTTTGAGTTTATCTTTAGTTAGCAGTTGGATGCTATTGATAAGTACAAGAAGGTTTGGCTTGACCAGGGCATCAGATCGATAGACTGCAGTAGCTCGAACTCCTCAGTGGTAGAGCATAAAGATAAAATTCGCCTGGCCATGTTTTCCATGCCTTGAGCTAGGGATTAGGCTAAGGATTTGATAATTTGATTCCTATCATCCCTCTTGGACTGATTAAGATTTGGGATCAAATTCGGTTAGTTCTCATCTAACTTCTCCTTGAGTCGGTAGAGGTTGAGATCAACAACATTAAATACGATGGACACTTTAATGTATTTTGGTAGCTTTAGTTGGTATTCGTAGTCATTGATTATCTGGAATAACTTAATTGGTCCTTTAGCTCTGGTAAATAGCTTGTTCTTTCTTTTATTAGGAAACCTTTCTTTACTTAAGTGTAACAACACTTAGTGACTTAGCTGAAATTGCTTGGTCTTCCTTCCTTTGCTTTTCTCTTTTAGCTTTCTAGCAACTCGGTCAATGTACTAGGCGACTCGTTGGTAGATCTTCTGGGTGGACTAAGCTTTGGTCCTTGCTTCTAGATCTTTTTAGATAGGAGATAACATTAGGGTATGATTGAGGGGTAGTTCGTGGTTGAAACCATAGACCACCTCAAATGGGACAAATCGGTAGTAGCATATATTGTCTTGTTGTAAGTAAATTCGATTATAGGCAAGTAGATGTCTCAATTGGCTAAGTTCATCCCCACTGTAGCTGGGAGCAGTGATCTCAAGGTGTGGTTAACCACCTTTGTTTGGCCATCAGTTTAGGGATGGTAAGAGGTACTGAATGGCAGTTTGGTTCCTATCTAACACCAAAGGGTTCTCTAGGAATGGCTTAGAAAATTTAGGTCTCTATCTAACACCATACTCCTTAGCACTCCATGTAAGCGAACTATTTCCTGCAAAAATAAAAAAACAATAGCTAAAGTGTCATTAGTTTTGGTGTAGGGCACAAAATGTACCATTTTGTTGAATTTGTCTACAACAACCGTTATAGAATCTTTGCCTCGGGTAGTTCGAGATAATTCGAGGACCAAGTCCATACTTAGATAAGTCCATGGTTTGGTTAGAATAGGTAAAGCTAGAGGCATTGCCTTCCCTTGTTATGTTCGGCTCTTTGCTTTCTTGCAGATGGTATGATAGGGATTAAGGATCAATCACGTGCTCCCGAACCCGAAGGCTCACTTAGATAGTTCGCTGAGCTGTCTGAGGTAAGTTGAGTGTTGAGGAGCAATGCATACCATGCATACGTTGTCCTTTTCTAATATCCATACTGTCCTTTTTACCATTGGATATTCTTTTTTTTGCATGATTACATTGATACCCCTATAAATTATTCCCCCTTTCCTTAACTAGTGAAATCCTTTTTTGTAATTTACTTTAACTTAAGATTTATCCTAATTGGGTCCTATAAATACTTGTCTATTGTAATGGCTGCAATATAACAACAAATTTTTGAATATTTTAGATATTTCCTCTTGAGTTAAGTATTCTTGTTGCTTACTCTCGAGCTATTCTTATCTAGCCCATTGAGTGTAAACTAGTAACGAGTGACCTTTGGCCACACTTGTACGACATATTAAGTGTGACCTAAGCTCGTGCGAGGTGTTGATGCATCATATCCATCATTGGTACACGAGGACCCCTACTTAACCTTTGACTATTATTTACTTTTCGGACCATTTAGCGGTCTGGACCTATCCCTAAGTTATATGTGATGTTGGGTTCATTCGTTCATCCACGGATCCATATCTTCCTAGTATCAGAGCACCTAGGTTACATTCGAAGTCTCGCTTTTGCTACCTTGATCTCTGAGTGCTTTGTTATTGGTTTTTATGTGTTTGGGGTTCTATTGTTAACATTAGTAGTTTGGTAATTGAATAGTATGAAGTCATTTGGTGCTCTATTTTCCCTTGTTTCATATATGTAAAAACAGAGTAGCTGTTTGCTTATTCACTGTACATAGTTATCAGATTGGTGGGAGTATTAGTTACTGTTCTACCATTGTTATTCATTGAAAGAACTCTGAGTCGTATCTTTAAACATCAATTTTGTGAATTACCAATAATGTCAGATTCAAGTGTTCAAGAAACTTTGGGAAATCAAGAAAGTGGTGCTCGAAATAGCCAAGGACTACAAGGAAGCTTCGTACCTTAATCAATGGGTGACCAACTGGATAAGCTTGCCGACTTGGCAACTAGTTTGGTGATTGTTATCAATGAAGATAGACAACAAGCTAAAAATAGCCTAAATAGAGGTCGAGAGTAATAGGAGAGAGGTGATGGTCAATTTGGTTGAGTTAATACCTTAGCTTGACCGCCCAAAGTTGAAGGAATGGGTAGGATTACTGGGTATAGGCTAGCACTCCAAGAAATCGAGGAGGAAGAGAAAGGGGATGTCAAAGCGGAGGAGTACTATGAACCTAAAGAAAAGAATATACGAGCTCCT
Source organism: Lumnitzera littorea (assembly GCA_024138015.1). NCBI lineage: Eukaryota > Viridiplantae > Streptophyta > Magnoliopsida > Myrtales > Combretaceae > Lumnitzera > Lumnitzera littorea. The sequence continues at coordinate 26,464,860 of JAMXBB010000011.1, forward strand.
AGAGTTAAAGGGTTGAGGATGCGTATTCCAAGTTTTTTGGGAAATGGTGATGCCAATGACTACCTAGATTAAGTAAATAAGAATGAGAAGCAATTTGAATGCCATGAAGTACTTGATAATGCAAAAGTTAGACTTGTTGTGTTGGAGTTTACTGGTTATGCCACCCTATAGTGGAAAAACTTGCAAGCCACCCAACAAAGAGAAGGATAATGAAAAATTAAGAGTTAGGATGAAATGAAGATAGTCATGAAGAGGATGTTTGTGTTGAGCTATTATTTATAGGATGCCTTCGAAAGATTATAGGAGCTGAGACAAGGAGGATCAACTGTTAAAGCTTCTATCAAGGAATTCCAGATGTTAATGATCTGATGCGAAGTCAATGAGCCAGAAGACCGAACTATATCTTGATTTATCGGTAAACTGAAGTATGAGATAGAGATATCCTAGAAACCATGGATATTAGGTCACTTAATGATGTAATCTGATTTGCCTAAAGGATAGAAAAGTACTGAATAGGAAGGTTCCGACCACTAGTCAACCGACCTAGTAGTAGCCGAGCCGTTCCAAGCAGACCTGTGCAAACAAAAGTAAGTAAGGTTGCTGAGATAAGACTTACTTAGACTACCCGAGCAAAAAAGAAGGAAGTCTCGAGGAAGTTTGAGAAAGGCTAGAGTACGAGCAGGAAGATGAGTGAGATCAAGTGTTTCAAATGCTAAGGATTTGGACACATGGTTACTCAATTTCTAAACAGAAGAACTGTAGTGATCCGAGGTGAAGTGCTTACTATAGAAGTAGACAATGCTAACGAGGAATTAGAGGAGTTGAGAGAGGATGAAGAGACCGAGTTGTCCGAGGAAGAAGTTATCTACAGTGAGGAAGGCAACTTTATGCTGACCACTTTAGTGTTGAGGAGGACCATGAGTGTTAGTCCTATGCCCGAAGATGAATAGAGAGAAAGTCTCTTCCATACCGGATGTAAGGTGAATGAGTCACTATGTGCCCTAATTGTTAACGGTAAGAGTTACACCAATGTAGCCTTTGCATTTATGGTCTAACAATTGTCTAGCAATTGAAATTGCCGACCAAACCTTACCTAAAACCTTATAAGCTTCATTAGCTCAGTGATAAGGGAGCCCTACAAGTGAACAAACAGGTATCTGTGTTGATCTGCATTGGCAAATAATGAGATGAAGTGCTTTGTGATATGTGGCCCATGAGTGCATCCCATAATCTACTTGGATGACTATGGATATTCGATTGAGCAGTGATATATGATAGAAGGGAATATATGTTCCCTAAAGCATGAAAGTAGGAGGGTGAAATTGAGTCTTATGACTGTCGAGCAAGTAAAGGTTATGCAATCTCAACTAAGTCGAACCCTAAAGAAAGAGGCTTTGGTAATGACTTGAGCTGACTTGAAAAGAGAAATGGAGCTTGAAGGACCAACCTATTTGCTGGTTTGAAGAATATTAGAGATGAGATCCAAGGAGAGGGAGCAGCTTGCCGAGGTGAAAACATTATTGGAAGAGTTTGCCGATTTGTTCCTAGATGAGCTACTGGAATGTTTACCTCCCATCCAAGGCATTGAACATGCAATTGACTTGCAGTCAAGAGCCGCACTGCCAAACAAGACTACTTATAGGCTTAACCTTGAATAGGTTGTCAAGTTATAGAAGCAAGTAGATGAGTTGATGAAGAATGGGTATGTGCATGAGTCCTTTAGCCCCTTAGCCCTTGTGTCGTGCTGACCTTGTTGATGCCAAAGAAAGATGGGTTTTGGAGAATGTGTGTAGATAGTCGAACAATCAACAAATTACCATCAAGCACAAGTATCCCATATTAAGACTTGACTTCATGCTAGATGATTTGAGTGGAGCAAGAATGTTCTCCAAAATTGACCTCAAATCAAGATACCACCAAATCTAAATGTGAGAGGGTAATGAGTGGAAAACCACATTCAAAACATGCCATGGATTGCATGAATGACTTGTAATGCCATTTGGACTGTCCAACGTACCAAGCACATTTATGCTCTTGATGAATCATGTGCTTTGAGAATTAATAGGGAAGTTTGTCGTAGTTTATTTTGATGACATCTTGGTGTATAACTTGGACCTAGAAACTCACTAGTAGCATCTCCAAAGAGTCTGTGCAAAACTTCGAGCTAAATAGCTCTATGCCAATATGAAGAAGTGTAACTTTTGCCAACCCGAAGTGATATTCTTAGGATTTGTTGTAAGTGATGGTAGCATACGAGTTGATAAAGAGAAGATTAGAGCAATCATCGAATGGCTAGTGCCGACCACTTTGGCTGATGTGAGGAGTTTCTACAGCCTGGCATCATTCTATTGTAGACTATAGCCCCTATTTTATCTTTACTGAGCTTTGACAAAGTGTTTAAAGTAGAGTGTGATGCGTTCGAACTAAGCATAGATACTGTACTAATGCAAAAAGGTCGATCTATTGCTTACTTTAGCAAAAAACTTCAAGAAGCTACACTCGACTATTCTGTCTATGACAAGGAGTTTTACTCCTTAATCTGAGCCTTAATGGTATAGCAACATTATTTGCTACTTAATGGAATTTGTCATCTACACCAATCATGAATCCTTGAGATATCTAAAGAGCCAACCCAAGTTGTCTTGGAGACAAGCTAAATGGGTCGAGTTCATGGAAGGATTTTCTTGTGTCATAAAATATAAGAATGGAAAGAACAATATAGTGACCAATGCCTTATCAAGACGACATTCCCTTTTGATTGAACTGTAGACTAGGCTGCTTAGTTTTTCGACAATAAGACTTTGAATGTTGAGGAGGGAGGCTGATGACGGAAGAAGAGAGAATTTTAACTAAGTAATTTAGTTTGGATACATCTCAGCAAGGAATGATTCCCAAACTTGAGAAAGACCAAGTTGTCTCCCAAAGTCGATGGACCCTACAAAGTCCTTGATGTAGACACCTAATTTTTGTTCTCTTATTATATTTTATTTGATTTTTTTTCCTCAGTAGGTCCTAAATTAGGAAAAACACAAAAAAAAAAGGAAATTAAAGAAAACAAAAAAAAAACAAAGAAATTTAATAAATAAATAATAAATAAATGATAATAATAAAATAAGAATTTTAGAAAAATACAATAAAAGAAAAAGCACAAAAATTAAGAAATTCGAAAAAATATAAAAAAATAGGAAATCTAGAAAGAACCCCAAAAAAATTAAGTTTAGAAAATAAAATTTGAAAAAATATAGAAAATTGAAAAAATTACAAAAAATTGAAAAATTGAAAACATAGAAATTTTAGGGAATTTAGGAAATAACATTTTATTAGGGTATATTTTTTTTAAATTTTGAAATAGGTGTAGAAGTTGGGCCGCCAACTTAGGCTTAGATTTAAATCTAATTTAAGCTGACCGAGACCATAGGTGCAATTTAATTGCACATATGGGCAAGGCACAAGCCAACAGCTTAATGGATAAACACATGGACATTAGTATTGGTTTGAGTATGAGGTCTTAAGTTTGAATTTTAGTGAGAGCATACAAAGATTTTTTCATTTTTTCATCACATCAGGAATTGCCACATATCAGGATTTGATTGCGCTACATGTCTTGACACGTGGCAAGCTAGTACGGGATGATGTGCTGACGTGGTGCTACGTGTCAGCCCATAGCATGCCATGTCAGTTGTCACGCACAACAAGATGACACGTGGCAAGTCAAGGTTGGTCGAGTTGGTTGATGTAACGCCGCGTTAGCACTTTCCCTCTCTTTCTCTCGGTTTTCCCTCATTTTCTCCAAATTTTCCTCTTTTTCCCAATTAAGAATAAGTTAAACCTCCTCATTTTAGCCTTTGATTTCATGCATTTTCCTTGTTGAAACACACCAATTAATGGTGCAAATTCATCCTCCGCATGGCCTATTGTGAATAGGTACAAAAGATGCATCCAAATTCGGTCAATTACACATTCAAATTGAGCTTCAAAAGTTGGAAAAAAACCAGATTCTCGAACATTTTCATTCAATTCCAATTTTTGATTTCCTTGTTTGTTTGGTGAATTTGTGTATAAAATGGGTGTTGGGGGAGCTCATTGAACATTTACAACTACTCACAAGCTGTTGAATCAACTCACAAGCTCTCTTTCTCATTCGAATTTCTCTCTCTCTATCGAACTCTCTCTCTTTGAATCTCTCTCTCCTGAGCTCATCACCATGACTGAACACCTTAGGAACGTTCTCCACACCACCAACTTCCCAAACTAGCCACCTTTAACTATTACCGTACCCTTAACGGCACCACCAAATCATTGCCGCCAATTAAAGTAATTAACAATTGAGTTTTGTCTTATGAAATTAAAAGGTGATTTTTAAGTTTAATTTAAAATTTGGAAAGTTAATGGTACCTATAAAGGTTTATAATTTCTAAACCCCGAATCTAAATCTCCAGTTTTCAAAAATTAGTTTTATCATAGACTAGTAGCTAAGTTATAACCAAACTATTTTTCTCGACTTCGGTCTAGTGGTAACTCCAATACATTTAAAAAAAAAATTGATTTTTTTTAAACCTTAGTTGAGGGTTAGTATCAAACGGGTATGGTTTAGTACTGATCGGTTTAAAGAAGACTTAATTTTAAAAAAGAACCAGGAGGTGAAAAAATCAGGCTCAACACTTGAAAAGATCAATCTTAACGCCTACAAGATTTAACTACTTGAGGGATATAGAGTTTTGGACTCCTTCAATATTACCGATCTTCAACCTTACACTCCCAAGGATAAGTAACCAAGGGTTGAGCTAGATTTGATCCCAAATCTCAAGCAAGCCGGAGGGAATGATAGAGATCAAGGACCAATTACATGTTCCCGAACTCGAGGGCTCGCTCAAATGGTTCACCTAGCTATCCTAGGTGAGTTGAGCGTTGAGGAGCAGTGTATACCCCAGTTCAACATGTTGAGCTACTTTGCTTTCTACATCATCCAAGAAGCCACTAAGGTGACCAGCCAACGTACTAAGTCGACCACTTTGCCACACACTAGTTTAAGCATTGAATTAGAATACAGCTAATCTCGCTAGTGTCGAGGTTGAGCTGATAGTTTTCAGGAGCCAATCACTTAGGGCTAACTTGAAAATAAGTTACCCCTTGAACCAACCCCAATCCAGTCCCAACTGTCTAAGTTACCATACTGTCCTTTTTGCCAACGAATATTCTTGTTTTGTACGATTACATTGATACCCTTGTAAATTATTCCCCTTTTCCTTAACTAGTGGAATCCTCTTTTGTAATTTACTCTAACCTAAGATTTACCCTAATTGGGCCCCATAAATACTTGTATATTGTAATGGCCGCAATAGAACAATAAACTTTTGAATATTTCAAACATTTCCTCTTGAGCTAAGTATTCCTGTTACTTACTCTTAAGCTACTCTTATCTAGTCCATTAAGTGTGGATTAGTAGTGAGTGACCTCCAGCCATACTTGTACATTACATCAAGTATGACCTGAGCTCGTGTGAGACATTAGTGCATCATATCCATTGTCAATGCTCGGGGACCCCTTCTCAACCTTTGACTATCATTTACTTTTCAGATCATCTAGAGGTACGGACCCATCCCTTGGTTACGTATGATATTAGGTTCGTGTGTTCATCTACGAATCCGTATCATGATTCATCCCTCAATTGTGCGATGCACATCACATTTTATTCTAGGCCAAAAGAACTTATCATTTTGTAGCTCATATGTTCTCCTTTCTCCAAAGTGCTTAGAAAGTCTTCCACTGTGGATTTCTCTCACTAACAGCTCTCTAATTGAACAAGTCGGTACACATAACTTACCACCTTAAAATAGATATCCATCCTTCACATGGTGCTCATCTACAATTCTTCATTCACTATAGTGCTTATATATAGGGCCAAAATGAGAATCATTCTAATACCGTTCTTTAATGCTTGTAAACATTAACAATCTAGTCTGCAACTCATTAAGAAGAACATGTCTTCTTAATAGAGCATCGGCAACCACATTGTTCTTGCCTTCCTTGTATTTGATGATGAAATTAAATCCCTCTAGAAATTCAATCCATCAAGCTTGGCATTTGGAAAACTTTGATTGGCTTCGCAAATATCTCAAGGACTGATGATCTATGTATATGAGAAATTCCTTTGGTAGAAGATAATGTTACCACATACGAAGAGATTGGATCAAGGCTAAAAGCTCTTTGTTATATATAGAATAGTCTAATTGTGCTCCTCTAAGTTTCTCACTATGATAAGTGATAGATCGGCCTTCTTGCATTAGCTTAGCTCTGATGCCAACACCTAACGCATCGCATTCAAGCTTAAACACTATATCAAAGTCTAGTAGAGCTAAGACTAAGGCAGAGGTCAACCTTGCTTTTACCTTAGCAAGAACTCCTTTCCTCTTTCTCTCTCCATTTGAACTCCACATTCTTCTTGGTTAGTTCAGTCAGAGATGTTACTATAGTACTACATCCTTAGATAAAGCGTTAGTAGAATGATGCTAATCTGTGGAAATGCTTCACCTTAGCACAAGAGGCTGGGGTTAGCCACTAAACAATGACTCATACCTTCTCTTCATCGACTCTCAATCCTTTTCCACCAACCACGTAACCTAAGAAGATCACTTTTTCCTAACAAAATTAGCATTTCTTCAGGTTTCTGAATAATCACTTTGCTTAGAAGACATCGAAAATAGCTTAGAGATGGTTAGTATGAATTGCAAATCGATACTATAAATAAGGATGTCATCAAAGTAGATGATGATAAATTTTCCAATCAGATCCCTCAAGACATGATTCATCAATCTCATAAAAGTACTTTGGATGTTTGATAATCTAAAGGCATGACCATCTACTCATACAAGCCATGTTGGGACTTAAAAGCATTTTTCTATTCATACCCCTATCTCATTCAAATTTGGTGGTATCCTAATTTGAAGTCGATCTTATTGAATAATCTTACACCACTCAGGTCGTCCAACATATCGTTTAGCCTTGGGATAGGGTATTAGTATTTGATCGTAATTTTGTTAACAACTCTGTTATCTATACACATATGCCAAGTGCCATCCTTCTTTAGTACAAGTAATGCGGGCATAACACAGGGGCTAAGGCTCTCCCTTACATATCCTTTTGCTAATAGTTCATTGACTTGAATCTAAAGTTCAATAGCTTATTTAGGATTCATTCAATAAGTTGGTTTATTCAGCAAAACAGTATCAAGTATCAAGTCAACGCAACGTTCAATGCATCTGAAAAGGGGTAATCCTTCGAGCAACTGTTTTGGAAATAAGTTGGCATATTCATCCAGTAGCTCTTTGACCTTTAAGGGTAGCTCACCCCCTCCTTCAAGCAGTCGTTTGATCAACAAAAAAGTTGGTATGTCTACTGTAACGACCCTAGGAGGGGCCTAATAGTATTGCCTAAAATTTCCATATCATGTGTGCACCCATGATAAGAAAATCGCCTTGCAGGCCAGAGATTGTAAGACTTTAAATAGTTATTTGTTAGAATCTTCAATTTTAGTTCATTGACTCATTATAAAATATAAATAATTATGGATACCCATTTTTCCACAATTCCTTAGAACCGCAGAGAATCGGTATCCTTTACCAAAATAGTGAAATAAGATAAACAATTCCAGAAAATTTTATACCTACTAAAGATACTAAACTTAATTAAGATATTAGTCGTTTTTCAGAGCATTCCGAATTAACTACATAAGCTTTTCATCATACTGATTCAATGGTAGCACTCTACACTCGAATCCTATCATATTCCCAACTATTGATCAACTTGCAAGGAAAAGAACTGTTAGGGTGTAAGCTTACGCTTAGTGAGATAAATACCCTTATCAATACTGCATGGCAAAATTTATTAGATGCACAATCATATGAATACATGAACAATTAGTATGCCAAACAACGCAGCATGACCTAGGAACTACATATGACTCAGAATTACGCCCCTTGTAGTCGGGGTTTGGAGATAATTGACCGACCCAAACTAAAATCTAGGTTATATACCTTGGGTTTTCATTCATTAGCACTATTGTGCTTAAGTCAAAACAAAACTATGTATATATATACATATATATACTTTCATTATCGAATAGTAAATCATATTTTCAAAATCCCAAGTCTAGCGGTGTGGTGGCCTCCGCAATCCACAAACACACGCCCTAAGCAGAAGCCACAAGACCCGGCTCCTCGTTGACAGTTGGCATCTCCCAGCGCCTATTAAGCCTATCAACTTAGAACAGAGACTCAATATAAATGATGACATAGCTAGTACCCAATCCTGCAGGAGGCATGTCCTCTTGTGAGTCCCTTCCAATCTTCTGCATGAAGTGGCAGTCGATGTTATCCGTATGCAATATGGGGAATGCATGATTCATTTTGATTTCTTAATCGTATAAGTGATTAATTTGATTTTCAAGGTAATAAGACAATTTCATTCCATACAATTCGCATGTATATATTAGTACAAAAAATTCCCATTATTATATATAATTAACAAGTCATCACATTCATCTACAAATTTATACACATGCATTTCCCATATCCTATAAGCATCCAAATTTATATATATAAGTTTAGGTGCATCTATTCTACAAGCAAAATCAAGTAAAGAGTCATCGGGAATTTACTCACTCAGCCATGCGGATCAATAAAAATAATCGGGGATAGGTCGTCTCCCTAAAGCTGGGTCCCCTAGACATCGCAAGTACGGTACTATAAGGATTTGAAATAAAACCTAGAAAACTAAGCTAAAACCCTTTAAGTTATACTTTTGACTTGATTTCATAATTTTATCCTTGTTTTACTTAAAAGTTCAATTGCGTATAACTTTCTCGTTTTAAATTCAATTTTTATGATCTTATAGTCAATCTTCATCGTTTTTAAGTGTACTTTAACGTGGTGAGGTTAGATTTTTGAAATGAGGTACACAAATTTGTCCATAGGTCAGAACAATAGCGATCCTAATGTTTTGGAGTGCTTTTGGGCCTTGTATGGTAAATAGGCTTTTTGATAACTTGAGAAATCTTTTGAGCTTGGTCTTAAGATTTTATCCTAAGCTTAAAATACTCCTTGAGATCAGATTTATAACTTTGATTTATACTCTTAAGGCTAACAACCACTTCATAGGCTCTTTAGTGGGCTTAAGTTGTCAAATGAGCTTGTTTTTGTTTCAAACTAAAGTTAGTGACTTTGTTAGGCTTATTAAGTCTTAGGTGGATTTCTTGTGGGCTTCAAAACAACCTCTCTTAATATTTTAGAGTGCTGGTCAGAATTTTAATGAAGGCCCAACTTAGAGTTGTAGGCTTATTTTGAGAGTTTTAGGCTCGGTTTTGAGTTTTAGGCTTAGTATACTTACTATACTTGCTTTGGTTAATATTTTTACTTTGTTCACTTGGTTTTATTATATTTTTAAGTGTCTTTGACCCATGTTCCAGATCTGGTCATAATGAATCAAAGGGGTTCTTACTTAGTTTTTCAACTTGTTTCATCATTTTCTTAAGTTTAGGTATTAGATCATGCACTTAAACTACTTGTATCCAAATCTTAACTTAAATTTTCTTCTGTAAGATAATTATTTAACTCATGCTTCACACAAAGAAATAGAAGATCTTACACTTATTACAACTTCCATATCATAGCTCATGTTATACAAAGTTGGTTTCTTCATAAAACTTTATGTGATGAATTTTTCCTTAACTCAAGTCTAGATTTGAGCATGTTTAACTTAATGGAAATAAAATCAACATCCAAATGAATTTTGAATCCTCATGTCCAGCATGCTCATCTTCCATTCAAGTTCTTGTTTCAAGATTTTCTCAACTTAAAATCTTCTATTCAAAGCATTAAACAAGTGTCTTTACAAAACACCAACTTTACATGCTCATGTTTCAACTTCATGTAAGGGTTTCATGAGTTTGTTTCTTAGAATGGTCGTTGGTGTTATAGCAACTTAAATTATACTTATATCTTCAAGAAATCAAAGTCTCCTAACATAAACACTAACCCACTAATCACAAGAAACACTTACTTGTCCTTAAAGCGAAATATGGTGGTTGTGCACAAAGGTTCCACTTAAGCTCTTAACTTTGCTTCCTCCTTTTGCAACCTTTTGGAAACCCGAGTTGTTTGATCCTTTGGAGTAAGGTTTGTGGAAGGTTCTAATGGTTCTAAAAGAGCTTAGATGTTGGAAGAAAATGATACAAGAAAAAGAAATGGGAGTGCCGTGAGTGGGACTTAGAAGTGGTGGCCAAATAGAGGATTTTTGTGAGGTTGAATTTCTTCTTTTGATTTGTGTTTAAAGTGAGAGAAAAAAAAGTGAAAATGAGAGTGAAATAGGGAGAGAGTGGTAGATTTTTGAATGGGTGAAAAAGTGTGTGCAAAAAGCTTTAATTGATTGTCTTGTAGCTTACACAAAAGTCAACAATTGTAACTATTGATGATGTAAGCATTTAGGAGTGAATAGTGGTGTGTAAGAGAAAGTGATTGATGGTTAAAAGATAAGAGCATGGCTCCTCTTTTCTCCTTGTTCAAATCTGCCATTTAGTGTCTTTTGGGGTCATGGAATGGTCTTATCTCATTTAATGAAGTTAAGCATGTGAAATCTTGTGAAAAATTGTCTATATGTAATATAAGTGAAGGGGTGATAAGGAAAATGTCTTATCACTAGATTTTGATAAGTTATCAATTGATAAATGATTCTAACTCTTAATTGATAAGTCATCTAAAGTGATTAGTTGGTCTACTTATTTATGTGTAAGGCTTAGACATGAAGATAAGGACATGGTTTTATAGGAAATTATTTTAAGATTTTCATCTTGCATTGTTTTGTACTTTATGATTAATTCCTATAAAATTGTGAAATTTTCTAAAGTTGAATGAAATTATTCAAATTAAATTATCGATTAGTCACTTAGGGTCAAAATTCCCTAATTGTTTTAAGGTTTAGAGCTCATAGTTCTTTAAGCTTGGGTTTTCTCGATAATTGGTTTTTAAATTAGAAAAATTTAATTTGTTTCTAAATATAAACTTAAGTTCTCAGTTTCGTTGATCCTTGGGAACGTTCGGACAATACTTTTAATTGAATCATGGGCCCACTAAAAGTAGGGTTTCTATTTATCAATTGATAAGTTATTTAGGATGATTGGTTAGTTTACTTATTTATGTGTACAAATCTTATGCATGAAGATAAGGAGATTGTCTTATATGAAATTCTTTTGGAGATTGTCTTATATGAAATTCTTTTGGAGATTGTCTTATATGAAATTCTTTTGGAGCTTGTCTCTTAAATTGATTTGTAAGTTATGATTTAATTCTTATAAAATTATGAAAATTTCTAAAATTGAATAAAATTATTCAAATTAAATTCTTAATTAGCCGTTTAGGGTTACAAGTCCTTAATTGTTTTAGGGTTTTGGGTTTAGAGTATATGGTTCTCGTATTCGAGTTTTATCAATAATAGGGTTTCGAATTGGAAAATTAAATTCGTTTTTAAATGTAAACTTGAATTCTTAGCTTAGTTTATCCTTGGAATCATTTGGGAAATGTTCTTAGTTGAATCACAAGTCCGCTAAAAAGTAGGGTTTACAACTTATCCACACATAACATGGCTTATAAGTAAAAATAAGGAAATTATCTTATATGAAATTCTTTTAGGGTTTGGTTCTCAAATTAATTTATAGGTTGTGATTTGTCTCTTAAGAAATTTTAGAGTTTTCTAAAGTTAAATAAACTTTATTTAAATTATATTTTTAATTATTTATTTAGGATTGTAAGTCCTTGATCATCCTAGGTTTTAAGTTTCGAGTGAGTTTATGTATGTTTTAGGGTCTTTCACCAACTTGGGAGTAATTGACTTACACTTAAGAGCTTAAGGTTCAATTGACTTAATTATTTAGGAATACCGCTTTATTATGCAACATGTATATATATATCATATGATAGATTAAGAAAAGAGAAGGAAATTGCTTAATAATATATTTATATATATACATATTATAGGGCTACTTATATACACAAGTAAAATAATTTTTATAAATTTATAAATTTATTCCTTTAATTAGTTTAGTTTTGTTGTTTATTATTACTTCAAATAATCCCTGATTCGTTCATTATCAGTTTTATATGATTTCACAAAATTATTGATAATTTTATTGATTTATGGCTTTTCAAGCATTCAGACAATTTTATAGAGTTTTAAAAAAAAAATTTATGATTTGATATTTACAGTTCCTGTTAAGTTTAGGTTTACATTTTTAAAAGTATGCATATGTAGGGATTAGGGTTTTCTTGCATGATCAGGGTTTCCAAATCGTATAATAGTGTCTTTCAAGTTCATTTTAAGTTCTAAGTTTAAGATTTTAGTCGGTTTTCATTTTATATGGTCTTATCAACTTAGGGACTATTTATAATACTCGAGTTCAACACCATGTTTAGAAGGTTAAATTAACAGAGTCTACATCTACCTTAACAGCTTCTCGAAGCTTAACTCTACTTAAAACCAAAGCCTTATTCGATCCTTGAGCCAATTTGGCTGGTAATTTACTTACTTGACTGGGGGTCATAGGGTTTAGGGTGATCTTCCTACCATCCTTCTCAAACACAAAGGTATTCCTAAATCGATCATACATAACCCTTCAATCAAAAGCCATGGTCGGCTTATTAGTACATGAGATGCATACATGGGTAGTACGTCACAAAGAATTTCATCGAACTAGTTTCCAATTGAGATCGATAGCAACACTTATTGAATGACATGCAATGCTCTCTTCTCATTCAACCAATGTAACTTATATGGATTTGGATGTGAGATGGTTAGCAACTTGAGTTTCTTAATAAGGTCGATAGACGCTACGTTGGTGCAGCTTCCACTTTCCATTATGAGTGCATAAACTTGATTATTCACTTTGCAAGTGATGTGGAATAAGATCTTTGTTTTCTCCTCCTTAATAGAGGGTTCCAAACTCATCGTGCGTTGGACAGCTAGAGTTAACTTATCTAGGTCTTTTACAAACACTACTTCCTTAACCAGTTCAACATTAAGCTTGACCTCATCTCTTACTTCTTTTTCCTCCTTTAGTTCCTCATATGTGCTACCTACTTCAATCTTCGAGACATCCCCCTTGATAATCATGGTCCTTTAGTTTAGACACTGGGCAATCATGTGCCCAAATCCTTGGCACTTAAAGCATTTGATTTGGCTCATCTTCTTCCTTGATCATTGTCTCTTCTCATAAGTTCTTGGTGGCACTTCACCATTAGTTGGTCAACCCTTCTGTTCAGCTCTGACTTCTACCCTTCTGGTTAGGTTGGCATTTAGCTAAGCTCAATAACTTCCCTAAGCAGGTTGGCTTGACCAACCAAGTCAGCTCATTGGAGGTCAACTTAACCTGTTTCTTCTCTATCTTTCTACTCGCTAAGCTATTCTTATAGCCTCATCAAATGTAGTATACCATCGAAGTTCTACAATATCTCTGATGTCATTTCTTAACTTAGTAAGAAGTCTAGATACTGTTCAACCTGATGGCTCATCTACTTCACATCGAATCATAAGCATTTGGAACTCTTGAACATAATTATCAACAGTTTGGTTCCCTTGTCGCAGCTCTTAAAATCTAGCAAAAATATCCTATAGGTAGGTATCTAGTATGAACCTATTTCTAAGATCCTTTTCATCTTTAGTTAAGTGTTGACCTCTCTATATCCTTCTCACCACCTCATGGTTTGGAAGTTTTTCCATCATAATGTAGCATACCCAAAGAATGCTACAATAGCAACCTTTACTTTCTCATGATCCTCATACTAATAATAGTCAAAGATGTGTTCAACCTTTTCTTCCCAATTTAGATAGTCATTTACATCCTCGAAACCATTGAAGCTTGACATGGTTGGCAGCTTAGGTTGCTCGAGCTCACTCCTCTTCCTCATTATACTCTTCTTCTCCTTCATCATCTGTATCACCTAGATTAATCCTTCTCCTCATACATCCTCCTACTCTTCCATCTTGATCTTGTCACGCTAGGTTCTGTCCTCTCATTGGTTGGATAGCTTATGGAGTGTTTTGTATAGCCTTGGTAAGTCAATAGGCCAACGTATGAATAGCTTTGGTTAGGTCAGCTGTGAGGTTAGCCACCTCATTAATTCGTTCATCTGTACTTCTAGGGTTGCCTTAGGGTTGTCGGTTGTGGTGGACAACACCACTATTGTCATCCTCAATACCAAGCATCTAATAAACAACAAACACTGTTCTTCCAAACCAAACAATCTCACACATAACACTCCTTTATGCAAAAGTTCAACTAACGAAAACACAATAACTACTCAAAAGAACAAAAAACCCAAATGAAATACTTGCTTTGTTTTTGTACATTCGAAATAGGGCAAAACAAAGTACCCTCAACAAACAATTGTGCCTTCTACTTACTCAAACACCTATAGCTAAGCTCAACATAACACACTACTACAATCATCACTACTCAAGAAAGTTCAAACATAACCTACCTAAATGAATGTCTACTCTGATACCAAAATGATACAAACCGGTTTAAGGACAAACAAGGTCAGTCACAAGGGTGGGTCCAAGCTTATGGAAAGCTCAAAAGGAAGGGTAAAAATGTACTTGAACAATAATGAAAGTAAAACAAGCAGACCTTTGATTCACTCTAAGGATATGATGCCCCAAGGAACTATCAAGGACTTACGAATCAACTTAACATGATACATGAGCTGGTCCAATGAAGGTACTCGCCACATAGCCTTGCTCAAGGGTTAGGATAAGAGTGAAGTAAGTAATGGAGAACAATGCTCATAAAAGGAGAAGTGTATATATAATATCAGAAAGAGTAAGATGTCCCTACAGCTACATGTACAGTGGGTATTTATACCCGAAATACTACAGCATCTTACTTAAAATTGAAAAGGACTAAAAGGGTAATTCTTAAAAGAAGTAATGTATAAGGAATGATAAAAGGTATAATTGAAAATATAACAAAAAAAAGGTATCTTGTATGAAGGATTCTGTCACAGGGAGTCCTTAGACACGTGGCGATTGATTGGTGGTTGTGCGCTTAGTGAAATGGACAAACTATATGGCTAGCCTTGGTGTTGTCGAGTGTTAATGCCGAGCTAAGCTGGTTGGTTAGCTGTACCAAGCTAAGGAAATGACTCTTCTAAGGTGAATTCAGCTTGAACATATTCAGTACAACTTAGACTTAGGTTAGCTAAGCAGATGGTTGGATGAGCTAGAGACTATCAATAAGTATAAGAGGGTTTGGCTTAACTTAGGCATCAGGTTGGTAAACTATAATAGCTTGGACTCTTCAGTGGTGGGGAGTAAAAATAGAACTCGCCTAGCCGTACTTTCTTCTTAGTTTAAGTTTATGATCATGAATCCTAGCTTAAAAACTATTAAAAAGACCCTTAGAGTGTCAACTTTATTTACCATGTTTATATGCTCATACATATGAATTTTCATAGCTTTCTAGTGTGGTGAACACAATTGTCTAGTGATGTTTAGAAGTAAAACTAGATAAGTATCATGTTAGAATGTTAGAAAAATCAACATAGAAGCTTAAAACTTCCCCTTGCCATTACCTTTATGTAATGTTCCCAAATTATATTTTCAACTTTTCTCATGTTACTCAAGTTTAATATAGTTTAGGATGCATGCTATCTTCATTATAACACGTTAAGATATAATATGTCATAGTTGAGTAAAATCTCTCAGAAAAATGCAATGGAATTGCCACCAATATTGCATGAAAAAGCTGCAAATTTTGGTTTATTTAGTTAATTTCTTGTTTAACCAAAGTTAATTAGGATTTAAGGCTTGATCTTATAAGATATGTGGTTAAACAAGACTTAGGATGCATGATTAGGCCTAAAATGACATTTAGGCCTATAGAAATTGATTTAAAACATAAAAATTAATTGTGACCAGATGTAGAACACATAGTAAAATGGGTTATTTGGTGAGCCAAACAAGTTATTTGGCCTATTGGAATAGGTTAGGGAAAAGTTTAAGGTCATATGATGTAAATTGGACTTGAAACATGTTAAAAGGCCCAAGAATAATCCTAGGCCCATCTACAAGTGGCATGATTAGTAGGTATAATAAACATTTATGACTTAAGTGAGAAGCCCACAAGGCTTAATACGCATACGCATACTAGGAAACCCTTATTAGGCCTAAAAAAGAATAAACCCCATAAATAGTTTAAAAGGCTAGTTTAGGCACTAAATTCATAAGAAATAGGCTTGGGACTAACTTGGATTATCCTAATGAAGGTGATAACCTTAAAATGAAGCATTATAGGCCAAATAATAATTAAAGTAGGTCCATTAACTTAAGAAATGGGCTTAAACCCAAAATAAAGCCCAAGACTCTTGAGTTAAGACTTAAAAAGACTTTGAGTAAGATGTAAAACGGCTCATAGACCAAGACTTAAGTAAGACTTGAATGCTTTAGGCCTAGTAACAAATATAAGCCTAATTAACAATAATGATTAACTAGAGTAAGGTCTTCTGTACTTAAACCTTTAATTAAACTAAGAAATTAACTAAGTTAAGAAAAGTATAACATAATCTCTAATGTAACCCTAACCCAACCTTATGGTTGTGGGTCCCCACTTCTAAAATGGACCCCATCATGCAAAAATACGTTTGCAACCATATGAAATCCATTATAACACAAAAATCAAACTTTAAACAAAAAAGTTATGATTTAGCTACATTTAGGAGTAATATAGCAAAACTAACTTAGATAAATAAGTAGTTTCACTATAAACTTACAGCATTATCATTACTTTATTACCAAGAGATGTTGAAATCAATTTCAAAGAACCCAAGAATCCTATAATTATAGAAGTCATGACCAAGTAAATACTCTCGATGATTTTATACTTATTTATTTATGAAGTTAGTTGCACGATTAATTAAAGATAACTAAATTAATTACTTGATGTATATACGTTTACGCATGTGTTTGACAATTGTTTAAATGTTATGCCAATAAATGAAATGTGTGCTATATTATTGATATGTATCTACTGTAAATGTCTATGAATTGCTTCATTACTCAATTGAATTGGACCTAATTACATTTGGTTTAATTAATTAAAATGGACATGTATGACTACGAAATTGCATCTGTTTTTTTGGTTGTCACCTCACATGGAGGTAAAGAGGAGTGTTGCGAGGGTTGTATCTATTATGTATTGAAAGCTCATGTTTTAAAGTTACACTAGTATAGTAGACTTGTACAACGAATGCCCTACCTAGGCCCACAGGCTTATTAAGCACTTAGAGATGCTAACCATATGATTAAGGGTCGTATTGAGAGGCCTTTGCTATAAGGCGTTAATGTAGACTACAGGGACCACCTATCACTAGATATAGGACTTTGGTTGTTACTAGATTTTGGAAATGGAAATTTAATTTTATGAAATGTGGAATTTCAAATTGGTTAAGAGCCTAAGAGTTAGAATCTAATTGTGATTGGTGTCGAGGAATCTCCAACCTTAGCTTTGGGGGGCATAAATCCAACATGCATTATTTGGCATATTGCTTGTTCATGTATTCATATGATTACTAATAATAATTTTTTGATAACTTACTTGCTGGTATAGTAGGAAGGATATCTCACTAAGCTCGTGTAATTTACTCCCCAGCAATTTATTTTGCAGGTTCGCCTAAAGCTAAGACTAAGATAGATGCAGAGTACAAAGTGCAAATACTTAGAGATGTACTAAGGAGTAGAGTTCGAAAGAGAAATGTATAGTTAAATTGAACTTTTAAAGTAACGAGTATTTATTTGTTCAAGATCTCACATCATTAGCAAGTTTTATATTTGCTAGGGTTTATTTACTTGATCTTACATTTAGTAGAGCAGTTGTGATGGACTGTAGGTTATTAGGTATCCATAGTTATTTATAGAATAAAATAGTTATATGTATCATGATTAAATATGAGTAGCAAATTAAATAGCTAGAGTCTTGCAATGTTTAACAGGCAAGGTAATTTTTATACTATGAGTGTATACGTGATACGAAAATTTTAGGTAATTTTATTAGCACCCTCCCTCCGAGGGCATTACACTCTTAATATTGTATAGATTTACACTTTTTAGAATAACTTTAGGGATCAATAGGTCTATACTTTCAAAACAAACGTTAGGGTTTGATCTACATTTTCAAGTTGATTATAGGACTCTTAGCGTTCGATCTATACTATCAAAATGACTCATGGCTTCTTAAGAGCATATAAGGGCCCATACTTCCAAATCTAACATTAGGGTGTTTAGTTCCATGTGTAAGTGTGTGCGAGTGTTGTGAATGATAAAATTAATGAAAATTGATTGTATTAATTGTTGCATCTAAAAATACTAATGTTACATAATATAGAATTTGTGTATGCTTACTTGCAATTTTTTGGAATTGGGCTTTATCTGTTACTCGTTTAAGTTTTCATTTCAGATGATGATAATGAGGATATTGATTATTATTGTTACTTAGGATTTGATCTTTACTATGGAGACTTTATATGGTAGGGTCAATGATTTAGTATTTTGTTTATAGAGACTTAGGCATGACCTCTTGATTGCATTGTCTATTGAACTACTAAAGTTTGAAGCCGAGCTAATCTTCTTATTTTAGGGGAGGGTGGGGGTGTGGTGGGGAGAGGAGTGGTGGTGGGGGAAGGAGTAGCCTCGACTCGTTCAAAGTCGGAGTAGTAGAACGGACTTTACTTTGACCCATACCTAATGACATTTTGTGAATTTGAAATAAAGGAATTAAAGAACTTTGAGATTTTTCACAAGAGTAGCTTAAGAAAAGAGAGAAAAGATAATAAGACATTAGGATGAGCAATCGGAAAAATGTGCAATGAAACCCTTTAAGGACTTTATAAGTATCTTCCAAAGTTGATTCTTTTCTAGAAGAATGGAAGGGAAGATATCGGGATGCGAATGTGATTTGATTGCCAGGTGTCGATGAGGGATACGTGTGCCATGTCAAAAATCTAATGGGCACAGCACCATCGATAGTTACAAGAATGTGTAATGTAATTATGACTAAGTTGATAGTTGTACTACATGCACACAAAGTAAACAAATAGGCAGGAAAAGTGAAAATTCATGACCTTTGAGTTGGGAATTCATACAACTCTTAACAATGAATATTGGATGAAATTTAGAAATGTCATTCGAAAGCTCAGCAACTTAGCTCAATGATTGCGTGGTGAACTGAAAGCACAGGTATAGATTGCCTACTTGCTGATTGGATAGATTGAAAAACATCTTCGTACTCACTTCCATACTCGAATTCTGGACCATGGGAGTTGGAGGACAAATGATGATAGTATATTTTTCCCTCCTTAGCTATTGCTTAGCAGGTTGCTTGCTAATCTCTTTTATCTTGCGGGGGCGTAGTGAAGCTAAAGTTCCATTAAAGAGCGTTTCCCCGAGGTAAAACCTCCTCAGGGAATATAAGGTTTTCATGAGGCTGATCTTGAGCTGCCATCTAAGTACGAATACCTTCGTTTAAGAGAATATTTTTGGTGTAGAAAGTTTCAAATTCAGGATCTTCCGTTGCACGGATCTCCTGAGAAACGAAGTCATAGGCACGTAGGTTCAAAGCTAGACCAACTACCCCAAGAGCACTCATCCATAAACTAGTTACTAGTACAAATAACATAAAGAAATGTAACCAACGTTTATTGGAATTAGCAACCTTAAAGATTTGGGACCAAAAGCGATTAGCGGTGACCATCGAATAAGTTTCTTCAGGGTGGGGAGGTGGTAGACTTTGGGTGATATGAACTGAGCCAAGAGCAAACAAGGCTAGTTGTAGGAGTGGGTCCAAGCTTACCAAAAGTTTGAAATAGGTAATGGAAATGCGTGAGAGAACGAAAAAAAGGAAAGAAATAAGCAAACCTATGAACAACTCCAAAGTATATGATGAACAAATAGAACTTCTGAGGACTTATGACACAGCTCGATATGACGCATGAGTTGATCTGGTAAGGTTACTCGCCACTTAGCCTTACTTAAAGGTTAGGATAAGAGTGAAATAAGCAAATTAATAAGAGTAGTTGTTCACCAAGAAGAAAAAAATATTTGGTATATTGATGATGATCAGATATGATGTGTAGCTACATGTACAGTAGGTATTTATACTCAAGAAATTAGGGCAACCTGCTTAAAAATGGAAAAGACAAAAAGGGTATTGTCCCAAAGAAGTAATGTATAAGGAACGCAAAAGGATAAAAATGAATATTCATGGAAAAGCAATGATTATAGCGATAGATTCTACAAGTGGTCCTAGACATGTGACAGCAATGTATTGGTAACGCCATTGGAAGATGTAGACAAAACAATATGATTTGGATAGATGGTTGAGTAAAGGTGTTGGGTGGATCTGGGTTCGTTCGAGAAGGAATGGCTAAGGACTTGTATTGGATCTCTTAACCTCTTGGCACCTGTATAGCCAAGTAAATGATCGGGTCTATCGAAGATGAGTAGTTGTGTGGAGATTGGCTGCTATTAAGGAACTCTTCCAGTTGGCATATAATTTTCGAAAGCAATGCAATCACTTAGTATGGTATTGGAAGTTGGTTGGCAGCAAGAGCAACTTGGCCTTAGCAGGGGTTAGCTAGAGTAGGAGGATTTGCCTCATCAATCCTTCTAGTCCTTCGACTCGACTGCGAGTTAATGGCTCAATAGTCTGATTCCTATTAATGGTTGGCCAACTAATGGCTAGAAAGCCTGACTTGCCCTAGTCAAGTACTTCAAACTTAAATAAGGGTGCGAACGATTTGACATCTGTCAAGCTCAACTACATAACTACCCACTTCCCATGTTTATCGACATGTGACAAAATTCATGAGCTACCATGTGTCTAAGGTAGTTGAACTACCTACCACTNCATGTGACAAAATTCATGAGCTACCATGTGTCTAAGGTAGTTGAACTACTTACCACTACAATCATCAGACAAGTATCTATAAATAAGGGAAAGCCACTATTGTAAGAACACTATGGACACTTCAGACACTTATTTATTCACTTAGTCTCTTTACCTTACAAACTCTAGCTTAGGCATTAGAGTGATTATGTTGGACTAGCCCTAGCAACCCCTTAGCCTAATTCTTTTATTTCTTTCAGGATTCGACATTCAACACCACTTTTGACCTACAACGTTTTGGAGCCATTGCCAATTTGTTATTCTTACTTAGGATTTGATCTTTTTTTTTGGTGGTAGGAAGGACAACAACACATTTGGAGATGAAAGAAGAGACTTAGGTGTCCAAAAGACAAATGAAAATTTAATATTCAATTTCAGTTACCATGGAGACTTTATATGGTAGGGTTGATGATTTAGTATTTCGTTTATGGAGACTTCAGCTCTTATTTTGATTAAATTGAATATTCCTTTTCAAGAAGTATTAAATGGAGCATTTGATGGTTTAACGTTGATTTTATGGAATTTTAGTTGGCTTTTGAGCCTTGCATGCTCATAATATAGAATGAGAATACAGTAGAGTTGTTGCACCATTAGTTTCCAACCATAGTAGCTTTAAGTATAGCAAAGCCATAGGTTAATTGATTAATAAAAAATTAGGAAAATGATCACTTAGGCAACGAGTTGAAGAGGGTGGATAAGAGCAGGTTAAGCATTAACTGAAAGAGATATCTTATTTGATTGTTACGTAGATTGGTTAAGTCTTCCTATGAGTTTTTTGCTATGAATATTCATGAATAAATATTAATATACTCTAATTATACTTGAGAAAATAGCGTGCTTACCTTGTTTTCTATTAATCTTGTATTATAAAATAATAGCTAGGGGAAGTTAGAACATTTGAATTCATGCTATTGATGAAAATAAGCAACTTGCCTCTAAAGCTCATTGCTAATTAATGCAATCAAGACCTAAACTCAAGACTTAAAGAGAGTAAAGTGTACATCATACTTCATGTTCATCAATTAAGAAGCTAAGAAATGAGTTGAGGTGAGGTAATATCAAGGTGGAAGCATTTAAGCTACTTAATGAAAAATGCTAATTTTGGCCCACCATTAAAGCAATACTTATCATTTTGATGTTCACTAAGAATTGTTCACAGAATGCCTTAAGCAACCATCTGAATGATAGACCTTGACAGTGAATTCTTGAAGCATTTTTTCTCTATTTTTTATTTCATAAAACTTTGGCCTGTTTACAATATTGCCACTTGACATGCATTTAAGCTTTAATTAACATTGTTTTAGATTAGTTTTTGACAGTATAATCATGTAAGAGACTTATCTATTTTATTTCCTTAATTATTAACTGTTCATTCTCTTTAGTGTAATGAGTTCTTATCAATCTATCTAGATTATGGTAAAACAGTAACTTAAAAATTGTGGGTAATATCACTTTTACTTAATATCCCATAAGAGTTTTAGCAATTGTGAGCAATATTGATAATCAATTTGACTATAATAGGTTCACATTTGATATTGATGAATCATACTTATTATAGTTTGTGTTCATATCCTTTATTTTCTTAAATCAAACCACCTTTACCCCCACCAACCACCCCCTCAATATAAAATAAAATAAAATAAAAACACTAGCTTTATTGATTTAAGTACTTACAATGTAAGCTAGACTTAAGCTTTTCATCATGGTGAACAAATTATAGTTGTCAGAACTTGGACATTATTATATAAAGCATCACGATTGGTTCTAAACCTAGGTAGCTTTAAGTAAGAGACCTTATAGTAATATGATAGGTTAGGGAAGTGAGAAGAACATATGATGGGATAGTCTTCCAGGTTGGTTGGATAGATGAGTAGATCGCCTTAAAATCAAATTGCTTTGCCAATCCTTAATAGGACATGCAATCGATTCTTTAGTCCTTATAAGGAAAATGATGAAAAATGGACTATTAGGGCATATTTCTCTTATGGCAAGTAAAGCTACAACGATAGATATTGCACATATCCAATGTTACTACATGTATTTTGCTTTAATTGCAAATAGAGGGGACATCGTATTATAAAATGCAAAGAAAGTATGAATTAGAGACTGTCCCCATTTTATATAAGAAAAAAAAAAACTGGTGGATAGTGGAAACCAAAGATTCATGACTTAGTATTTGTAATTTACATGAAGAGACACTTGACATAAATGTTAGCACAAAGTATGCTTTTTAGTCCTTGCTCACAATAGCTATATATATTTTGGTACTATATCTCAATCTTGTATATCCAAATCTTATGCATACATTTTTCATGCATGTCATACATTACTTAATGTTAAATTGCTGCACTATAGAAGCAACATCGTTTTAGATGTAGTTTCTAAAGGTATCGGTATAGAAGTCATTGAAAAGTAGATTCTAACTAATCTTTTTCAACTAAAGATGACTAAATTTGATGTAATTCTTGGAATGGATTATCTACTAAAGTATTATGCCACTATCTATTACTACAATCAAGTGTTACATTTCAACATTCTAGGTGATGACCACTTTTTATGAGATAAAGGTTCAAAAGTTAGTCAATTCTTCGATTTATGAACTATGGGAAAAAGAACCATTAGGTGTAATGGTAGTGTAAGTAGTATAAGCCCTTGGGAACTTCAAAATGTACATATAGTATGTGATTTTTCGTACATATTCTCAAAGGAACTAGTAGGTATGCCCCTAAACAAAGAAATAGATATCCAAATTAAAGTCACTTTTGATACTACACAATTTTCACGGTACCTTATCTAAGGGCATCAATAAAACTAAGGGATTAAAGGAATAGCTATAAGAACTACTTGATAAGGGGCTTATTAGACCCAAAAAACCACTATTTGATTTTCCCCCAAGGGGAGGGCAAGTGGGGTGATGGATTAGTACCGTTTGCCAATAAAAAAGATTATAACATGAAATCATGTATAGACTATCGATGGTTGCATAAGGTTACATTAGATAACAAGTAACCTTAGAATTGATAACTTATTTGATTATTTAAGAAGAGTCCAAGTTATTTTTGAGATAGACGTAAGATTTAGGTGTCACCAGCTTAAGATAAAACCAAAAGATGTGCCAAAATCAACCTTAAGACACATTATGGGCATTATGATTTTCTGTTAGTTCCTTCTAGACTTAATAACACATCTACATCCTTTATAGATCTTATGAATAGAGTATTTCAAGAGGATCTAAATTAATTTATTGTAGTTTTTATTGATGACATCCTAGTGTACTCTAGTAATAGAAAAACGACATGAGAAGTATTTGATGACTGCTCTATAGATACTTCAAGACAAATAGCTTCGTTGATTAGACAAACATAGAAGGGAGTAAGTCCCAATAAGGACAATAATTGTGAGCAGAGCTTTCATGAGCTTAAGGAGAAACTAATATGTGCACTTAAGAGGCACCTATGAAGATCTCAATACCCATTACTGGCGGAACAACATTAAAAGAAAAATAGGTGAATATGTGTCTAGTGTCTCATTTGTGAGCAAATTAGAGTCAAACAATAGAGACCTATTGATGAACTACAACTTTTATACATACTCGAACTAAAACAAAAGCACATCATAGATTTCCTAACAACACAAGGAAATGTAGATCCCTAATGATGGGAATCTCATGAACATAGGCCTAACACTCACCCAAAGGTGTGCAAATTTTCTAGTTTAGTTTATAGGTTACTTGACGATCTTGATCCATGTATCTTTATTGATTACCAAGATTTGTTTTGCATTTATTCCAGAGGTTCTCAATACTTTAGCATGATTCAGTAGTGGCAAGGATCAAGCATTGATGAAGTTAGGATTGGTCTTAGAGAATCACTATTGATGACTAATTTTAGTTTACAAAATTAATTTGCAAATACCATTCAAATGGTAACTTTATATTACTTAACTAGTAAGCTAATTTGAGAAAGCTTTGACTACGATGTCTAAATGGTGGCAAAGTGGGTCTCTAGATGGCGAATGTCCATAGAATCTATAGAATGGTCGAATGGTCTCATCCATATGGTAGCTAATACCATCTAATGGTAGAAGCCATGTTTTGAATGGCTATTATGCTCTAAAGTGGTAAAGTCATAACAGTCCCGTCGTGCAAACTATTCTAAGATAGAAATTAACCTTACAGCCACTATTACAGCCACGATCTTAGACTTGATTTACATAAGGTATTTACAACTAACTTGCCTTCAAGTAAACAGTCTATAAATTAAACAAATTATTTACTTAAGAAAGTATGAAAATATATATATATATACTAGGATTCAAATATTACAATTAATGTTTACAAGATTTTATTGTATTATGTTACCTAAGTAATACTTTATTTGAAAATGAAAGATTCTAAAATAAGAACTAAGACCTTAGAAATATATCTATTTTTCAGATGTATTTCTATACTCCTCAAGATCCGGCAGTTGCTAGCTTCAAGGAAAATATAGGCCGCTTCCTAGCTAGCACTTGCAACAACGTCTATAGGGATATGAGTAACCAACCACTCAGTAAGTTAGGATATAAACTTAAAACTATACATCAAACACAAACAAGGTTATCAACTAAATTAGTTAGATGCGATGCATATATAAGCAAATATCATTGTACGACGTTGTCCAGTCTGTCTTGAGATTAGAGAAATTACACCTGCTTTAATTCGAGTTGAAAAGTTTAACGTACGTTTTAATAGCTTACGACCAAAACCAAGCTTATGCAATGGAGACACCGCTCCTCTCATGACTACCTTTGAACCATCGACTTTACTTTTGCTACGACTTCCTCTTCTGTCACTTAGTTCGACTAAGGATGAAGAAGGGACCCATTATGCCATCTAGCACCATCCTTTTCAAAGAGGTTGGTATTTGGCTGGAAAACTCTAAATGTTTCCCCTAATGGGTTGCTATGTAGGTTCAATTTAGAATTATAAGTCATATATTTAATTAGATTTGGTTTAAGGTATTCAATTATTTTAAACAAATCACACAAATACAAGTCAAAGCAGTAAATTAGAATCAAATCATCGAACTCATAAACAAGCACATACAGGCATACATACATTCAACTATCTAATAAACACAACTAAGTACAACTTAAGCCTTTGAGTACTATAAAATACAGTAACGTATTAATCCCAACTTACCTAGACTTCTCACTTACTTACTCAAGGTATAACTTGCATAGGCTATCACTGATAATTCCTATAATACAAATGTTGTTTTAGTTTTCACATAACTACTATAGATAGGTTTTATTCTATAATTTAGATTATGATTATTGTAAAGGGTTGAAAATTGCTATATTAATTATTAGGTTTAGCCCATTATTTATTTAGGCTTAACTCCTTAGATTAGGTGATAAGGTCTAAGGAGTTTGGCCTATATTGGGATGATTCGGGGAGATTTGGCTTGGTAGGCTTGAGATAGGGATTGTTGGATCGGTTTGTCAGCCTCTAACCTTTCTTAAGCAAGCTTATGCACTTATAAGGAAGACTGCTGGCCTTGGGCTTATTAGCTAGCTCATTTTAGATAACTATGAATTGAGTAGGCTCCATCTCATCCGTTGATCACTAAAATGATTTGACAGATGCTATTTGACGGATGCTATCTTACCCAAGAGCCTATAAATACCTAGCACTTTCTCCTCATTTAGAACTCTTAGAGTGATTAGGGAAACAATTTTCCACTGTGAAAACTCTGCTTCTTAATATCAAATAGCGTTCAGACAAAGAATTGATCTCATTCACTCAAGCTACAAGGTGAACACCTAAGGTCCCCTAAAGTTACCTTATTTGTCACTTGTGCATTAGAGATACTAAGATTGTATGTTCCTCCTCCCTGCCTTATTCTCACCTAATCATCCCTTTAGGTGACAGTCTTACTTCGCTTTACTTCTTTGAAGTTATGTGTAGCGCGTTATTCATACAGTACGCACTTAACTACTCCAATCGGACCCTTACATCTACATTTTGGCTACTCCACTAGGGAAGAGTGATTGCAAAGACATGGTACCTCCCAGGAAGAGAACAACTGGTACATTTGATACTACTTCCCAAGAGCTTGATACTAATGTTGAGCTTACCGAACAAAATTCACCCCTTCCGCCTAAGAATACTGGCTAGGACCATTTAATGCTTAAGGCTCCTATAGATCTTATGCAAACAATGAGGACAATGCAAGAGGCTACAAGGGCTTTAAATCAGTTGATCGATATGTTTCAACCCATCTTTACTGGGATGGCTACTACTGCTGCCGTGTAACAAGGTACGGCTTTCCTAAATCCTATGGTTACTGTACAGCTAGGTGTTACTACCTTAACTCAACCAATTAATCTTCCAGCCATTGAGAAGGATCTCTATCAAAGAGGAGGTAATGAAATGCCCCATCCCCTACTAGAACCTGTACGACAACCAACTTCTGCATCGGAGAATATAAGAGCTCATTTAAGTAGCTCTTCATCTTCAAGAGCACCTTCTCCTTCATCCAATCTTACCATCCCAATCTTAGGAGGATCTACTTCTCATCCCAATGTTGCCCTTGCTCCGCTGCCTACGTCTACAGCTTCTGTTCCAAAGACTTCCTTTATAACAAAGGAACACTTAGACGTTTAAATGAGAGAAATACAAGCTAGGTCATCTATGAGAGTACCAGAGTTGAAACTCCCATATCACAAATGCATCGAAGTGAAGCCATATCCTAAGGATTATGTAAGTCCTAAGTTCATGCTGTTCAATGGCAAGAAAGGAAGTGTGAAGGAACACCTAATGAAATTTATCGAAACCCTAAAGCCTTATAGGCTTGATTATAACCTGAAGCTCAGAGAATTCTCCAAATCATTGATTGAGAAGGAATACACTTGGTATGTCAACCTCTCCTTGGGATCAGTTGATTCGTGGGGGACTATGTGCAAGCTCTTCTTAGAGAAAGTGTTCTCTACTCAGGAGTGAGTCACGATTACAGATATGAGAAGAATATGAAAAAACCAGGAGGAAGATCTAGTGGATTATATAAAGCGCTTTAAAGAATGGACTCTAGAAATTCAAGATATTTGTGACGAAAGAGAACTAGTGAAGATTTGTATCCAAGGGATGTTCTCTGAATATGTTGTGCACTTAGAGAACCTTTCCTTGTATTCTTTTGCTACACTCGTTGAGAATGCACGAAAGACAAACAACTCTGTTATGAGGTAATGAAAGGAAAATAACAAGCTTAACAAACGGGTAGCATTCATGTCCTTGACTAAGAGTGAGGACTTTAATGCTAGTAAGAGACTTAAGAAAGATATAGAAAAATAGATGAGCAAGGTACATGCCATCTTCGACCGTTGGCTGCAGGATGAAGTTAGCAAGTTACCAAGAGTTAAGTGCTAACCTATAGAGAACGAAAGAAGAAATCCTAAATATTGTTGATTTCATAGAACATTAAATCATCCCACTAAGGATTGCTAAAGCTTAAGAAAGATATTTCATGAAAGAATTCAAAATGGGGAGCTTGTTATCGATGATAACGACATTCACAACAACCTGCTTCCAAGCTATGATACTTTAATGATTCGTCAGGTATTGAAAAAGAAAAAAAGGGTTCAAGCTATGGCATTGCTTTTGTAAATAAAGAATAAATTTCACTACTCAATAATAAAAATTTTATTATCTTACTCATCTCTGTGTATTATATCTTACTTTCTTAAGCCTGGGCAACATCCTAACATCTTAGCTCCTATACCTCAAGCCCAGGCGACACCTTAGCATTTTGGCTCCCATGCCTTAAGCCCAAGCGATGCTCTAGCATCTCGGCTTCCATGCCTTAAGCCTAAGCAATGCCTTGGCATCTTGGCTCCCACGCCTCAAGCCCAAGCAAAGCCTTAGTATCTCAGCTTCCACGCTTCAAGCTGAGACGACACTTTGACATCTTCACTTCTACGCTTTAAGCCCAGGCAACGCCCTAGCATCTCAGCTTGCATGCCTTAAGCCCAGGTGATGCGTTGGCATCTCGGCTCTCATGGTTGAAGCCTAAGCAATGCTTTGGCATTTGGTACTTATGCAGGAATTGTTCAAGTAGTGATGTATTAGTAGATCCTAGCCTATCATGCTTTCATCTTACTCACATGGGAACCACAATTGAGTAAAAGTAGTGACGATAGTAAGGATCTTAATCTTCTTCAAGAAAAACCATATGCTATAGCTTTATGGTAATACGATCCACTTGTGCACCCATTTAAGTTGTACCTTCTTAAGGAAGGAAAACTAGGGATGAGGGAAAGGCAGCTATCTCTTCTCTTGATTTTTGAATTAGAACATTAACATAACGATGTTGATCCTATAGTCCTGCTAAGACTAGTTGCAAAACAAGCTTGCTACCCATGAAGCCTATTAGGGCTTGCCATGTACGAGTCTTGTGGTGCTTGAGGCCTATTGGGACCTACTTCATTTAAGGCCTCCTATACAAGATGATCACTGTGTTTGAAGCCTACTATGCTTGAGGCTTTCTTACTTAAGGCTCTTCTATGTAAAGCTAATGTTCTTGAGGTGTGCTTGCTTAAGGCCTACTGCGCTTGAGGCCTGTTGGGGCTTGCTGTGCTTGAAAGTTACTCGTAGAAGGTAGCTCCTTAGAATAGGAACTAAGTAGCCTATGCTAATTCCTGAAGTAGATTTTTAAGGTTGACTGGAGGCAATTAATTATGATATTGTTCATACCTGCAAAGATAGAAAAAGAATGTATGAACGAAAGACACAACTATGGCAATTGAATAAAAAAAAAAAAAAGAAGAAGAGAGAGAGAGCATATGAAGGTACTTACTCTTTCTTGCAACCTGGGCTAAGAACCTAAGGCTTATCTTTCCTTTGCTCCTTGAAGAAGTATGCGAGTAGCTTCCAAAGCACCCATTAAGGATGCTTGAAAACTGTGCTCCTTATGAGAGGTTATTGTGGTAGCAAGGTCGACTCATCTAAAGCTGCACAAATTCAATAGTACAATTAGGTCTTCTAATGTTGGAGTTATTTTCCCCTACGAAGTGATAAACATATGGGTCCAAATACTCTAATGCGAGATTATCACTTGCCATACTTTAATTCTACTCATTTGCGAGAATTGTAGCCGAGTAGAAGTGATAATAGTACAGAGGACTTTAGCTTTCTTCAGTGAAGTCATATATTTTGGCTTCTCTGTAATATAAGCTACCCAATCATCCCTCTTAAAGGGTAGCTGTCATGACCTGAGGGGGCTAGTCGTGGCAGTCGCCGTATACCGTACAAAGGATTGCAAATTGAATTCCCTTACAATCAACGATCCTTTTATACGATACATAAGGCTACAGCTATTACTAACTATCAAAAAGGCGCAAGCTTAAGCAATATCATTTCATGATAAATAATAATATTATAAAAACATAACACATAGTCTATTTGTATAAAAGTTTATAAATATAGAGTTTGAAATGTGTCTGAAGTTAGACTAATATAAAAATTACATATTCAAATCTATGATTAATCAAAAGTATTCTTCGTCCTCATCCAGCTCCCACACTAACCCCTTGTAGAAAACTAACCTTGGGCATTCGACGACTCGACTCCACAAAAAGGTCGGCTTGTAAAAGAAGACTATAAGGGTATAAGCTAATTAGCTTATTGAGATAATTTTCCCTCAACCATATAGCAAACAAGTCATACAATAGTTAGGTTCAACCAAATGAATGCATGACAAACAGTATGCCAACCAAATACATGCAGGTGACCAGGTATTGCATGTAACTCAAATTTAACGCCCTCTGAAGTCAGGGTTGGAGATTCATTGATACAGTTAGATCCGGGTATCATATTAGAACTTATTTCGTAACAAAACTTCGCATTTCGTATTCAAAATGTAATGGTACATCCATTACCCACTTTATCAAAATGAGTTCTACATATGATTGTGAGTAGGTTTACGTAGCCCTCACTCACTCCTAAACGAAGGCCTCTGAACTCGACCCTTAGCCA
The DNA here is from genome assembly GCA_024138015.1 of Lumnitzera littorea. Lineage (NCBI taxonomy): Eukaryota > Viridiplantae > Streptophyta > Magnoliopsida > Myrtales > Combretaceae > Lumnitzera > Lumnitzera littorea. The sequence continues at coordinate 26,495,855 of JAMXBB010000011.1, forward strand.
GGCGATTGGTGCCTCCAATGCCTAGTCATTCCGTGGGTCGGGGTAAGGTCATATCGTACATGTGCACCGTACGAAATCAATAACAATCAATAATCAACCCACGTGTAGCCTCTCGCTACCTCCGTGTAATGTAATTGCCGAAATTAGTTATACAATACATGATTTATGCATGATCCAAGTTAACTTTTTCTAGTCAAATAAATTTAGTTTTATTTATTCAGTGATCATTCCAAGCCACAAACAATCAATCTAGTAAATCTACTATGTAACAATCATTATATTATTGAAATTTAAAGTAAATTCACCATCAACAACAATTATTATGCACAAGCATAACACAACCCCATACACATTCATTTATAATTCATAACTTATATTCACTAACTACAAGCATAAACAAGTATGGAATCATTAGGAAAAACTTACTCAGCCATAGCTAATCAGGGGTCGTAGTAGTCTGGGGGCAGCTTAGGGTCGATATCAAAGTCACCTGAGAATAATGAAAATTTTGTAAGTTTAGGAATTTTAAGCTAACTAGTGTTATAGTCCACTTCACTTAGTTACGTGAAATTGTCGATTTGGGCTTTTTATCGAATCGTGTATAACTTTTTTGTTTTAGCTCGAATCGTTATGAACTTATAGTTTATTTTGATCGTTTTTAAGCGTATTTTCTCGTAACGAGGTCCGTTTTGGACGTTGTGACTTATAGTTTAAATTGTGATATAAAAATATCACAAAAATTATTATTTAATTTAAAAATTATAAAATATTAATTTTCGCTTTTTCTTAACATATTTATGATTTAATAATTATTTAAACCATATATTTGATATTTTTATTATTTTGAGTATAGTTTCCTATTTTTGAGATATTTAGCTTTATTATGATTATTATTATTATTATTGCCTTTATTATTTTTGTTACTTCTCATTTTCTTATTATTTATGTATTTCACGATTTATACATACATATATATATATATATATATATATATATATGTCTACACCTTACATATTCATGAATTTAGTAAATATTATATATCATATATGCTAATACATATTTGGTATACTACTTATATTATATACTATACATTATACACCTTATATATGTATATGTATTTATTGAAAATAAATATACTCTTATATACATATTCATGTATTTGTATTTATACATATAAGTCTTACATGTGTACATAAATATACATACATACATATATATTCGGTATATATATATTTATATAGTATTTGTTATANTGGGGGTGGTTGGTGGGGGAAAGAAAATAAAACCACATATCAAAACATGCTATTTGAAGTGTTCAAGTAGAGACACCTAAAAAGAAAAGAAACAATGATCATGTTAGAAGCCTAATTCATGCCTAGAATGGATGCACCTAGCTATTGGCCCATGTGAAGCAAGTAGAAGTCAAATGTTGTCTAGTCTATGATTCATATGTAGAGAGCAACTAACAGATTTAAAACTAAGTTTCACCCCAGCATACTAGCAAGCAACAGTCAAATTTTAAGTTCATGCCAACCAGTCAATGTAAAAGTTACATGCCTGGAGCAATCAAAGTGTCCACTTGCATGAAGAAGAAGAAGAAAAAAGAGCTCACATTTTCACATATTCATGTCATGTTACATTTGAAATAAATAAAGAATTTTCTAAGGAGTTTCTAGCAACTACATGGTCCAAGGTCATTTGTTTTCAATTGAAAGAAGCCTAAATCAAATAAAGCAATCTATGTTTAATGGCAACTACCAAAGATAAGCTGTAATCTAAAGACAAATACGATTATGTTCAGTTGAACAAGCCAACAATTTAATTCCACAACATGCATAGAGTTCAATGTGACATGCCTTTACTAACTTGAACTTTTGGTCATCGTTCAAAGTTGTTGCCTACTAAGGTGCCCTCATGTAGGCCAAATATTTGGGGAATTTTGAATAACAAAATAATCAAGGCCAAGGAATATTTTAATGATGGAGCTACGTATTTATCTACTCCTATGAATCCTTGTTGGGAAGGAACTTAAAAAGTGGCATCAGTACTATTTAAAAAAGGAAAGTCACTATTAAGGCATAAAGGACTTATCGAATATGATGGATAACAACAACTCAATGCAGATTTGGCTTGGCAACTTTTCATGTCAATTGTGAAGTCATAGTAAGAAACCAATAAGGAAGCAATGGCAGCCCATGTAATCTTAATATATATATATATATGAAACGGAGGAAGAGTACTATATCTACATTACATGTATAAAGCTTGAAGAAACGATAAGGAAACGAGCACTTACATATATGTTGTGATGTCTAGTGCTCTGACACTTCCACAATAATACAAGAGTCAATAAAATCTTGGATTCGGCATGGCATTAAAAAAAGAAAAAGAAAAGAAAAAAAAATGATTGTTGAATTACTGAGGCAATGCATTGTTCACAAGATTAAGCATACCATATAGAAAGTTTAGGAAGAATAGAGAAGTATGCTATGATTTTCTTTAGTGACTATGACGAAAGAATAAGAGAAGGAAAGCATTTAGTTTTGATAAGCTGATTATGATGGACATGCATACTATTGCTCAAGCCTAGTTTTGTTAAGGGACCAAACTCTCGTGGTGTCTGTGAAGGCATTAACATGTGAGATAAAATCGAAACAAGGAATATATATATATGTATATATCTAAAACAATAGAGGTGAGAAGATATCTGTGGAAAGATTTAGATTTAGAGTAGAGATTTGATGGATGGGGATGAAGTTTTTTTTTTTTTTTTTAATATACTTAAGTTGAAAAGGAAATATTGTTGGTGGGATATCTACGAATTTGGAAAAAGATTTGGTATAGGTCTTTCAAAACTGGCACTAGATATTGCGAGAAAGAAGTATCAACAGCAGCTCGCGTAGTATTAACTCGTGCCTTCTTAAGCTTATGTTAGAAGAGAGTAAGATTAGATATAGGCCTTGCTGGATTATTTCTTTGTTATTTTTTTTAAATATAAAAAAAAAAAAAGAGAAGGCAACAATAGAGCTCAAAAAGAGAACATTTAGAAGATTCCAAATCGTCATTAGGCTTGTGAAGTCAAGTACCAATAAATGAAGGGATAGTCCAATATCATAAAGAATGCTTTTCAAACATGAGGTTGGGAATCTTATATATTAGAACCGATTGTAATTTGGGTTGATCCATGTTAATTCAAAATAGTTAATAATTATATATGTGAAGATTTTACAAGGAAATTTCTCTTACATGTGAAGCAAGATTGAAGAAAATCAAGGCAATACAGATATATAGGAGTCAACTCAATGAGAACAATGATACACACATTGAAGAAAAGCCCAACTTACATAAAGAAAGCTTGTATAGTATAGAAGGCTTACTTATTCAATATATTGCGATGGAGGCAATACCTTTCTGACATGCCAATAGTGATGCATGTAATTGAACGATGCCATAAGTTGCGCACTAGGCTATATAATAAATAAATTTACAGTGCTAACGTTAGACTAAAATAAAATCTTTAGCTAAGTGAGCACATTTGGCAACAGTGTAGCTAATTCACAACGTATACACATCGAGTAGCGACCTAGCTATTCAAAATTAGTCATTGATGCCCAAAATACTAAGAATCCATCCAAGAATTTTGGTTAGGGGGCAAAATATAAAGGGCTGAAAATTACTATATTAATTATTGGGCTAAGCTCATTATTTATTTAAGCTTAACTCCTTAGATTAGATAATAGGGTTTAAGGAGTCTAGTCTATATTAGGATGATTTAAGGAGATTTGGCTTGGAATAGGGATTGTTGGATTGGTTCGTCTACCTCCAACCTTTTTCAGATAGGCTCATGCACTTATAAGGAAGGCTGTTGGCCTTAGACTCATTAGTTAGCTCATTTTGGATAACTATGAATTGAGTAGACTCCATCTCATCCATTGATCACCGAAATGATCTAACGGATGCTATCTTGCTCTAGAACCTATAAATACCCAGTACTTTCTCTTCATTTAGAACTCTTAGAGAAATCAAAGAAATGATGTTCCACTGTGAAGACTCTACCATCTAAGATCAAATAGTATTCAGGCAAAGAATTGATCTCATTCGTTCAAGCTATAAAGTGAACACCTGAGGTCCCTTAAAGGTACCTTGTCTCGCATTTATGCATTTAAGACACCAAAATTGCATGTTCTTCCTTCCTGTCTTATTCTCACCTAATCATCCCTTCAGGTGATAATCTCGCTTTACTTATTTGAAGTTACATATAGTACACTATTCACACAGTACACACCTGACTACTCCAATCAGACCCATACATCTACAATTATCATTAGTTTATGGTCTTTTTATATTTAGTAATTTAGGTCTAAGTCTCTTAGAATTACTTCTCTTGTTTAGCCCGGTTTCGAATTTGCTTCTTTTGTTGATTCTGATTTAGCTTTTGAATCAGATTTTAGTTTACTTTTTGATTACTCTTTTGTTTGTAATTCCTTTAAATGCCTTTTAACCTTTTTGTTATGGTTTATTTAAGGGGTATAATCTTTGGTTTGGGTTTTTTACTTACTCTCTAATTTACTTCTATTAGCCCTAATTCTGTTTTTTCTTCTAAATTAGATTCTAATTCGAAATTGTCCACATTTTATCGTAATCATTCATACGTATGTATATGTATATATTTATATATAAGTTTTAAATCATTAGTTTTAGTTTAGAATTATAATTTTTCTTAGCTATTCAAGTTCTATACTTCCTATAACTAAAATGGTTCTAAACTAGTTTTTTTTATTCAATTTTTGAATCTATTTCAAAATTAGGTGCTATTTTAGCTTTCGGTTACTATTTTATTTGTAAACTCTAAGAATTCCTTCTAAACTAATATGTGAAATCTATCTAACTTTATTGGTTATCCTAAATCTTTTATTAACATATAATTAATATTTTGATCAATAAGATACCCTATGCTCCTAATTTAACTATCGAATTTGTTCTCGATGTAAGGATAAAAAACATTTTTCTTATAAATTCCTAGATTTATATTCTAATTTAGATTTACATTATATTATTAATGCCATAATTTCCTTAATTAAACCTAACACACTTTACCCCTTCCATTTTCATATATTAGTTATTATCACATAATATGCATATCTAACATTTCCAACACCCCAAATATCATCACTCATTACTAAATAATATATCAAGATGTTTAATTATAACCTAAGTTAGAATTTGCACCTTATTAACCTTAAATCAAAATTTTAACTTGAATATACTCCTTTACCTACATATTTATTACATATTATGTATAAACGCTAGGTAAATATATAATAATTAGTATCTAAGCTCCATTAAAGCTATAGAAAATATATTATACTCAGTAAATTATAGTTGTTATATTATGATTATGAAAAGTACTAAGATGATTTAATATAGATTATTTTTTGGAAAATCAATTTTTGGTCCAATTTTGCTAAAAAATTAGCTTAAATTAAGTAAATGCCTAGATGAAATTATAAGATTCAAATTAATTATTCTCAAAATCATAACTAAGCTTTAGAAGTCATTACAAATCAGATTCATTAGGGAATTTAAATAAAAACCTATGATTTTTTTATATGAAAAACATGGAAAATTCAAAAAAATAATTTTAATAAATACTAAATGCATATTTTATCAAAAATTATTTTTATGTAAATTAAATATATCATATGAGGAATTTGTACACCAAAAATTAGCTCAAAATAACATTATTTACTATTTTTAATAATTCATATAAAATTCGTTAGAATCAGGCCTATTCTTAAGGAATCTATATAAGCACTTTTAATTTCAAAATTCTAGTTTGATATTCTAATTCTAAATGGAAAAATACTTGGGGAAACCAAGCTTCATAATTTTTTTACATCTTTGGATATTTTTAATAAGAATAGTAACTAACAAGCAAAAATTGCACATTTTCGCTTCTTTGGCCACTAAAGCTCCATTGGTGGTAAGGGTAGGTCAGCTAAAATCAACACCATGTCAAACCTTGGACCCCCAATAGCCACCATGTTAAGTCTTCATTTGGTGCTAGTTTCCTTATATAACCCTAATTACACTATAATTTGTTAATTTTTGATAAAATTGGTTTCTCTCTTCTTCTCATCTCACTATAATTTTTTCGGAGCTCCCAATTGATCAAAATGAATTATGGATGAGGTTTTCTAAATTTATAGATAATTTTATGGTTTTTCTTTTAATTTCTAATTGCCATATGCCCCTTATCTCTTCATTTTTCACTTTCTATTTGGCTTATTTTTATTGGTTGTTATTTTTTTTCTTAAATCCCAGCATGATACGCCCTTATTTTGGACAATTCTACATTTTTCACAATTTTTCTTTAATTATTTGTGAATTTTCTTTAATTATTTAGTATTATTTTAACATATCTCGAGTATTTTAAGAAATTTCGCATATTTTTACTGATATGTAAATACATCTATAGTACAAATAAATACTCCTAAATATTATTTCAGTTATTTTATGATTTTTAGTATATATATAATTTATCTCTATCGATTCATTAGTTATTGAAACTTGTTTTACGTTTTTCCACTAAATAACGAGTAATATACATATAATATAATACTTTTACTAATATTCCTAGCTTTTTCATAAAATTTAGACTTGATTGGATAACTTATTAGATCGCCCTAAATTTTACAGACCGAACCCCAAATACTTGATTACAAGACTTACAATGGCCATGTCTACAACATGTTCGACTGTCTCACATAGACAGTAGGGTATAGAACATTTGGAGGGTAGTTGACTTTACTAAGCTTCATTATTCCATATTTCATGTTATGTTTTTGGATATTTTTACCTTAAATACAAAATCCTTTATATTTAGGTTTTACTATCAGTTGTAATTAGTTATTATCAAACCTTAAATACCCTTGTGATGGAGTTTTCCTTCACTGCTTGTTCTTATCAATTACAAGATTATGGCAAACATTAGATTAGCTAATTCGTACATAATGTTAATGTAGTTAATCCCAGACTTACTTTTATAAGTTACATAACATTCAAATATGGAGATGTCATATCAATTGATTTCACTTAATTTAAAAACCTAATAACAATAACCATTGGATATTGACTGCGATTTGGACATTGGATTGCATCATCCAATACATTGGAATGACGTCAATAAAAGATAGATTTGGGTCTAGAGTTGGTATAAAGGACAATTAATAAAGTCCAAGTAATCAAATAGAGAATTGGCAGTATAAAGCCACTAAAACAATTATGTTGATGAGAGAAAAAAGGCTTTTAGAGTTTTAGGTACAAGATCATGTTTTTTTTTTTTTTTTAAGATATCTCGTGCCATAAGAGTGGTATGTTTCAAGATCAAGGATAAGCTAAGCTCAAGGAATGCCAAGAGCATTTGAAATCCTAGAGAGAATCAATAAAGTAACCTACATATTGGCATGAACTCCTTGCTTAGCAAAAGTACATAATATGTTCCATATATCTCAAATAAGGAAGTAAATGCTAGATCTGAATCAAGTGGTTAAGTTGGAGCATCTCAATATTCAAGAGAATTTAACATATATTGAGTATCTCGATAAGAGTTGTGGATACAAAAGACCACACCTTCAATGGACTAATAATTAAGTATGTAAAAGTCCAATATAGCAACTTTAGGAACCCAAGCAAGAAAGGCATAGATTGTGTGTTAAATTATTCTTGCCTTTAGGTTAATCTTGAGTATGAAATTTTTTTGTGAGGGTAAGTGGGTGATATGCTCCTAGACAAAATGAATACAATTAAAACCAATGGGAAAAACACTTTTAGCCATGGGTTTTATTCTTATATATATGAGAGACTAACCTCTTTCCTTTCTTTTTCATAGAAACATAGAGAGACAAACCCTAATATCTTTACTCTCTTTTCTTTCACTATATATTGTAATCCTAACCCATTCTCTCTTCTATGTGTGACTCTTTTCCCTTTACCAATACATGTGTGACTCTTCACCTAAGGTAATTTTTCATCCTTTCTTTTTTTTTTTTTTTTATAGATTCAATTTATTTTACTAATTAACTAGGGAAATTAATGAGTCTAATTCTAGTTCCTTCTCTTTCCATACAAAGGATTAGGATCTCATTAGATACATGAGATAATGAGACTACCGCACTAAAGTGTAGACATTTCAAGATTCCTAAGTGATTTTGAATATTGATTAAAGAGCTTTCTAACAATTTTAATTTTGGATTGAAGAGAAGGAGTTAAAGTTAAGATCTTGGTAAGAGATTTCTAATGAATCTAAAGATTCTATTTTCCTTCTATTTTGCATCAAGAGTGGTTACCATAAGTCCCCTATTAAGATAACATTAGTAATAGTGATCGCCTCTAACTAGAGCTACTGAGTCTTACAATTTAACTCCTAAATTTTGTCGTTTACTTGGTTAAATAGGCAAGTATACTTATTGTTTATTACTAAGGATAAGTATAAAGTTATCTCCACTAGAAACAAATTCAAGCACTAGTACTTGTTATTCTTCCTATTAACTAATGAATCAAATGATCAACAAAGTAATTTAATTAATTTCTACAACTAAACTATACTAATTCTACTATTACACTAAGAAAACACAACAAAATTATAACACAAAAACAACAAATCACAAAAAAAGTTTACTTCACCAAATTAACATGAATTATAAATTATATATCCTAACAATTACTCATTTGCAAGAATTCTCTAGTCATGAGTATTCTTCTTAGAATTACTCAATTCTAATCTTGATTGTATTTCTTAGAATCTCTTTTGAAAGAATAGACAAGTCAAGATTGCATGAAAAGTTTGCTAAATCCTTGAATTCCCTAAACATGCAGTGAACTTTTTAAAAATATCTCTATTAGTTGGAGTAGTTTATTTTAGTGACTAAGATCTACTCAATGTAATTGTTTCTTAATGTATTCCATTGAGATCTACTGCAAGATTGTGTCTGTACTACACTATCTCAACTTGTTTGAAGTTCTAATCACCAAAAATTCATAATTATTAGGAATAATAACAAATCAAAGTGCAGTCATGTTAAAATGACTTCGTAAACCCTAAATCATTACTCACACATGATAGACAAAGAATGAACATAGATAAATAGGAAAAACAAAGTAAAACATAACATAGATAGAAGAAGAGATAAGAAGGAAATCCCTTTTTATTAACTTGAAAAATCTTGATACAACAATGCACGAATATTGGGTTCTTCACAAATCTCTCGAATTTAGTGAAGAATAATACACAAACTCATGTTACGTTTCCATTACACTAAGAACACGAAAAAGACACTTAATGGATTCTGATGATCTATTGTGTTTCTTGATGATGTTGGTTTTGATGTAAATTCTCCCTCTCTTTTGTCTAAAAGTTATGGTCTATTTATACTTAACTCGTCAAAGGACTCGAAAATATATCACTATAAGACACCGCTTGATGTTAAGATATGTTCCATATATTGGTTTGTAAGAAAAAGTTAAAGAGGAATGATCATATCCACTCCTATCATGCCTGTGACTCGAGGAGTGATAGTCTTGAAAAATAAGTTTCTACACTAATTATGGTCGTGACTATGGACATAAACTCCTTGTTACTTCATCATCCTTAATCACGCCCGTGATTAAGGAGGTGATAATCCTCTTGCTATACAATCATAGGTGTGACTAATAGGGGGGTCAAGAAAACTTCCTCAATCATGCCCATGATGAACAGCGTGATCGGTGCTGGTCATTCCAATCCTTCATTATCACACCTATGATGGAGAGCATCTTGGTTTTACTCGATGGTTTTCTTCTCCTCATGACCGAGATTGCCTTAAAACTCTATGTAAACTTCAATTCCTTGTTCTTGATTCATTTGAAATCAATACATTACATAATTAAGTATCAAAAACTTAAGAAATAAACACAATTATGATCAATTTGCACTTAAATATGTCTTGAAATTGTAGAGTAATTTAACCTTATCAAACAGTCTTTTAAGTTTAATTCACAAATTAGGGAATTTCACATAAGAATATAGTCAAACTTATGAAAGTTCCATAAAACGAAGATGAATCCATTCATAATTAGAACAGTGGTAATTATTATCTAATTTAGAGGTGTAATATGTAATTAGATATTTAAAAGTATTGATTTGGTAGAGAAAAGATTAGGACATGAGTTGGAAGTGAAAGAAAGATTTAGGATGTATGTATGATGAACTTAGGTTTTAAGATGATAAGTTGCACCAACAACAGAAGAAGACAGCTATATCTAGGGAATGGGTCCAAGTTCACAGAAAGCTCGAAATAAACGATGGAATGCGCAAAAACAAGCAAAACCCATGATCAACTCCAAGGATATGACACACCAAGGAACCATTAAAGACTCAAGCCAGCTAGATATGACGTATGAGTAGTTTAAAGAAGGTACTTACCACCTAGCCTTGATCAAGGGTTAGGATAAGAGTAAGTAAGTAAGGAAATGCTCATGAGAAAGGAAAACTCAATATATTTGACAATGTTGAGATGATACTACAGCTTCAAAATATAACGGTATTTATACTTGTAAATCTAGGGAAACCTACTAAATATGAAAAAGACAAAAAGGGTAATGTTCAAAATGAGTAAAGTACAAGGAATGTAAAAGGGTATAAAAGAGAAATTAGGAAAACATATGATTCGTGCAATAGATTCTAGGAAAGGCTTAAACACGTAACCAACAGCTATGGGTGGGCTTCTATAAGAAACAGATAAAGCAATATGGTCAGGCTAGTTGATGCCGAACTGAGTTGTAGATTATTCTAAAGTGAATTCAACTCGAACATGTTTTGGGCAGCTCAAAATGAGTTTGGTTGAGTAGGTGGGTAAGTGAACCAAGCTGTCAACTAAGCACTCCTCAAGTTAATATTCGAATACAATAGATAAGCATAGGAGACTTTGGCTCATAAGTGGCAACAGATTGGCAGATAGAAGCAACTCAGATTCTTTAAGTGTGCTTTGGGATAAGAGAATGTGCCTCATTAAGCTCTCAAGTCCTTACGTTTGAGCTTAAGTCAGGGGTCATGTAGCTTGATTCCTATCATTCCTTCCCAATTGATTTGGATTTGTGATCAAATCTAGTTGGTTTTTATGTCATTCTTCATTTGATGGTATGGGTTGAGGTTAGAAATATTGAATACGTTAGATACTCCAAAGTCTTCAAGCAATGCTACTCGATAGGCATTATTGTAGATCTTTTGGACTATGTTGAAGTGTCCTTCGGCCAAGGTAGATAGTTTGTTCCTTCTTCTACTTAGGAACATTTCTTTACTCAAGTGTATCAACACTAAATCATTGGGCTAAAATTGCTTCGATTTCCTTCTGTCCCCCTTTTCTTCCTTCTTCTTCGTAGCTTAATTGATCTGCTAAGCAACTTTCTAGTAAATCTATTGGAAGTACTGAGCTTTGGCTCCTGCTTCCTGTCTCCTTAGTTAGACAATGGCATTAGGGTATAATTAAAAGGAAGCTTGAGATTGAAACCATAGATGACCTTAAATGGTGCATGCCTAGTGGTGGCATATATTGTTCTATTATAAGTAAATTCTACCATGGGCAAGCATACATCCCAATAGATTAAGTTCTTCCTCACTGCAACTTAGAGCAATGAACCCAAAGTGCAATTGACGACCTCTGTTTGACCATCGATCTAAGGGTAACAAGAAGTTTTGGTACAACACAAGGGCTAAGACTCTCTCTCATGAAACCTTTCTCTAATATCTCATTGACTTGCCTCTAGAGCTTGGTAGCTTACTTAGGATTTATCTTATAAGCAAGCTTATTTGGCAAGGCGACACTAGATATTAAGTTAATGCAATGCTCAATTCCTCGAAAAGGGGGTAATCCTTCAAGTAATTGTTTAGGAAATAGATCCGCATATTCATCTAACAAATCTCTAACCTCCTTAGGTAGCACAGATTGGTCCTTCAGTTTCAACAACCTTCTGATCTGCAAGAAGGTCAGGACATTATATTTAATGGCTTCTCAAAGCTCAAATAAGCTCAGAACCAATGTCTTCTTTGATCCTTAGGCTAACTTGGCTTGTAATTTACTCACTTGGCTCAGGGTCATAGGGTTGAAGGTGATCTTCTCCCTATCCTTCTCAAATGTATATGTATTCCTAAATGCATCATGAATGAGACTTCGATCAACTAGCCATATGGGCAGTACATCATAGAGAATTTCATCAGAGTAGTTCCTAATTGAGATCGACGACAGTAGCACTTGCTGAGTGACATGTAACGTTCCCTTCTCATATAGCTAATATAGCTTATATGGCCTTAGATGTGATAAAGTTGGTAACTTAAGCTTCCAAACCAGGTCGACAAATGTTACATTAGTATAACTTCCACTATCAACTATGAGCGTACACACTTGTTTGTTCACTTTACAGGTGATGTGAAACAAGTTTTCTCATTGTTCCTCTTATTAGAGGGTTCAATGCTCAAGGTTCATAAGACAACTAAAGTTAGCTTGTCCAGGTCATCAGCATACACGTTTTCTTCTATAAGCTCTTTGCCATACATTTCGGCTTCTTCTTCTAGTTTTGGCTTCTCTTTAAGTTTCTCATTAGTACTATTTACTTCAATAGTAAGGACTTCGCCTTTGATAACCATAGTATGTTGGTTGGGGCACTAGGTGGCCATGTGACCAAAACCTTGAGACTTAAAGCACTTGACTTGGCTCATCTTCCATCCTGATCCTTGACCATTCTCACAAGTCCTCTTTGGTACTTCCTAGTCAATAAGGCAGTTCTTCTTCTCATACATGACTTCAATCCTCTTATTAAGCCTAGCACTATATTAAGCTTGGTTGCCAACATAGGCAGGTCAGTTACTTTGAATAGGTTGCTCAATTGAGGTCGAGTCGGCCTATTTCTCTTTTGTCACTTCAAACACTGAACAATCCTAATAGCCTCATCTAAAGTAACAAACTATTTCAACTCCACTACATCCTTGTTATCTGCCTTCAATCTAGTTAAGAATTTGGATACTACTTGAGTTGAAAGCTCATTGACCCCACATTTGATCATAAGTACCTAAAACTCTTACACATACTCATCAATAGTATGGTTTCCTTACCTCAGTTCTTGGAGCCAAGCAAAAGTATCTTACAAGTTAGTGTTTGACACAAATCTTACTCTAAGGACTCGCTTCATTTCAAGCCAAGTAATAACCTCTCTATACTTTTCTCATCTTCTCAAGGCTTAAAAGTTTCTCCACCACATCGTAGCACAACTTAAGAATTCTAAAGCAGTAGTTTAAACCTTATCATAGTCGTCGTACTTATAGTATTCAAAAACTCGCTTTGCTTTGTCTTCCCAATCCAGATAATCATCAGCATTTTTAAAATTGTTGGAGCTTGGAACCTTGAGTTTTATATGGTCAGCAGCTCATAGTACATGAGCCCTATCCTCTACTTCATGATACTCATCTCCTTCCTCTTTGTCTACTTCATCCAAATATATTCTTCTTCGTACATGTCCTCCAACTCCTTCACATCAGTCTTACCGAGTTAAGTATTGCCTACGTATAGGTTAGGTATCTTATAGAACACCTCCAACTTTAACAGTAGCTTGGGGAATACTTTAAATGACTACAATAGGTTAAGAAGCCAATGCATGTCAACTCGAGTTAAATTTGCTATCAAGTTAGTCATTTCGTCGAATCACTTGTCGAAGCTTGTAGGGTTGTTTTGTAGACCACGGTGAATAATATCGTTATTGTCATCTCCAATACCAACATGAACCCTTGAGTCAGTCATTCTTCACTCAATCTTATGTTCTCAATAATAAGTAATACTTGTATCATCCAAAAACAGTACACAATCACTTCTAATCTATCAACCCATTAACCACACAGAAACTAAACCCACAATTCAACTAAGTCTTACTACAAAAATCTAATACCATTACTAACCTCATCGAACCTAACACAAAAGTATTCAACTATTACTTGTTTTATTTTCCACAGCTCGAAATAGAGTATAATAGAGTATTGTGCAATAACTACCACAACAAAGCAAAACCACTACTTCTACTACTCACTTAAACACTAATAGTTAACCCACATACAACCTCAATAGCTACTTTATTTCCTAACACACTTGGATGCAAATGGCAACCACCACAATAGAAAAATAGCACAATACAACAGCGACTTACCTAATAAGAACCTCTGCTTTGACACTAAGATGATACGCCGTACCAAGGACAGACGAGGATGACTGTATCTGGTGAATAGGTCTAAGATCATAGAAAGCTTAAAATGAAGGATGGAATGCATGAAAACAAGTGAAACCTACGATCAACTCTAAGGATATGATGCATCAAGGAACTATCAAAGACTCTTAAACTAGCTTAATATGACGCACGAGTAGTTCAAAGAGAATACTCGCTACCTAGCATTGTTTAAGGGTTAGGATAAGAGTAAGCAAGTAAGGAAATTCTCATGAAGATGAAAACTTAGTTTATTTGATAATGTTTAGATGATAATGCGGTTATAAAATATAAGGGTATTTATACCCATAAATCTAAGGCAACCTACTAAATATGAAAAAGACAAAAAGGGTAATGTCCAAAATAAGTAAAGTATAAGGAATGAAAAAGCGTATAAAAGAGAAATCCGGAAAACATATCATTCATGCGGTAGATTCCCCTTCACGAAAAGCTTTGACACGTGGTTAGCAGCTATGGGTGGACTTCTTTAAGAAACGAACAAAGGAGTATGGTCAAGCTAGTTGATGCTGAGCTGAGTTACAGATTCTTCCTAAGTGAATTAAGCTCGAACATGTTCTAGGCAACTTGGAACAAGGTCGACCAAGCATGTGGATGAGTGAGTTAAGCTGTCAATTGAGTACTCCTTAGGTTAACATTCAAACACAATTGACAGGCATAGGAGAACTCGACTCGTAAATAGCAACAAATCGGCATATAGAAGCAACTCATATTCTTTAAAGGTGTGTTGGGATAGGAGAATGCACCTCATTAAGCTCTCGAGTCCTTGCACTTGGGCTCAAGTCAGGGGTTATGTATCTCGATTACTATCATTTAAGATAACAAAATTTGGTGAAATAGTATAAAGAACACAACTAAGGATGCATTATAGTGGATTATCAGCATATGCCAATCGACTAAGATGCTAGGGTTGCACATAATCGAGTGCCTTAGACCAATTGATAACTTACATCCTTCGGTTAATCAAGAAAGTATCATATATGGAATGGATGAGTCTAATCAAGTAATTAAGTGGAAAAATCAAGTAATGAACTAAGAAATTGTGAATTTTAGTATATATGATATTAATATATGATGTGTTAGGAACTGGATCACTATCAAGATTTTAAGTAGATTTAAGTACATAAATTGCTAATGTATCTAGATTTATAAGTTAAGTTAGCAAATAGCTTGACTAATTATGGTTGGCTACAAATTCAATTGATTGTTGAATGTGCTTGCTAAAAATCATTTTTTGTAAAATTTTGGATTCACTAACGGAACTGGCACAATCAAAATAACATAAAGATTTTTTGGTGCGCATAAACTATGCTTTCAAAATAACTCATGGATTTTTAAGATTGCATAAACCCACACTTTCAAAATTAACATAAGTGATCCAATGGATCCATACTCTCAAGATAAACTCTAATGGTTTAATCCACACTTTTAAAATAATTCTAAGACTCTTGAGTTTGTCCATACTTAAAAGATGACTTATGGCCTCTTGGAAGCATATAAAATTGATACTTTTAAAACTAACTCCAGAATTCTTATTCTACATGTATGTTTTCTAAATGGATTTTAGTTAAATTAATGAAAAAAGATTGTGTTGACTAATATGATATTTGTTTGCACTTGCATGTACCAGTCATGTACTAAGCGTTTACTACTCACCAATTAGGTTTTCATTTTAGATGGTAATTATGAAGATTAATTATATAACTACTTGGGATTCAATCTTTACTCTAGTAATGGGAGCGGTAATGGTACATTTGGAGAAGATTAGATGAGACTTAGGTAAGAAAGACAAATGTAACTTTAATAGTTCAATTGCTTTTATTATGGAGACTTTAGATGGTAGAACCAACGATTTTGTATTTCATTTATGAAGACTATCGCTATCATTTTAATGAACTTAAATTTTCCTTCTGTAGAAGTATTTCATAGAGCATTAAATGGTTTAGTCTTTATTTTGTGAAACTTTTGGTTTCTAAGCCTTGTATACTCATGTTGCGATATGAATATGCAACAAAATTATAGCACACTCTATCTCAAAGTGCGACAAATTATATTAATGTTGTTTCTCTTAGGCATACATTATAATTATAATATTAGTTTTGTTAATGGATGTTGTAATAATGACATAGGTTAATAACATTATCAAACAAGTTTACATGCATATTATACAATTACTAGCAGAATTATACACATGCAACATGCATTTACTTGAATAACACGATATAGATTGATGCGAAATGAGGTTTATCATAATATTAGCATATTGAAGATATTTGGTAAATAATAGAAATGGTGTGGATTGCTATTTTCATTATTGGTAACCAAGTAAAGTACCTCTTAGTCAAATGGTGTAAAACCATAAGAATATAACTATTTATAAATAGATATTATTAGATGGATATAAGATACCTCCTTTGACTTTAATATTATGGAATGTTAAAATTTGATAATGAGATTACCTATGGTAAATTCATGAATCGTTGATGCACGTATATTATATTACTACTTGTACATATATTTACAATCAAGACCTACATCTTATACTAATAAAATTCCAAAAACTTGTTGCGTTAAGTAAATCTTACATAAGGACATATGTGTAAATAACAATTGAGATAGGGATATTATGGTCTTTTAATCTAGAGTCCTCAATGGAAGCTTAATCTTTTCAATTTTTTTTGCCCAATAAAGAAGTTGATATTAGAATGAAAAGGAGTTTAATACATCAACTAGCTCCACATCTACATTTACATCACATGGAAATCTAGTATCATAAAATCAAATATCCTTTAAAGAAGAAGGGAGTTTTGTAACCTAATTCTATAGAAGCCTCTTTAAGGAAGTTTGTTTTGCCACCCAATCAGCAGTTGCATTTGTCAATTGCTTAAACAAATTGAATTTAATAGACTTGAAGCTAGATAACAGATACTCAACATCTTTAATGATTAAGTAAAACAGCCAAGAAGCTTTATCAAGATAATATAATGATTTATACATGATTATCGAGTCCATTTCAAGAATGATTTCTTCCTACCCTCTTAAAGTTCTGTAAGTGACACTTTCACAAACAACAAGTGCCATAATGACATTAAGAGAATCAATTTGATGAATTTTCAAGTTAGTACTACCAACCAGACCTTTAGAGTTCTTTACAATGTATCTTACAACTGTATTGCTATTAAAAGCTCCATCTTAATTAAGTGTAATAACTATACCTTATGGTGCCTCCTAAGCCAAAATAAGCTTATCCAAAGATTGCAAGACATTCCCTTATAGACCCATATTAAAGCTCAAAGTCGACCCACTTACAAGGTTAGTACACTTTATTTGTAGATTGCTCGTTCAAGGCATTTGTTGTATTTGGTATGTTGTTAGCTTCATACAATACACTAGGTTAGTGGTATACATTCTATTATTTACCTACTGCACGTGAGATTTTGAAGTTAGAATTTCTAGCTCTACTAAAGCACTTCTATTCATCACAATAACCACATTAGCATTAAGCATCTTGTTATTAAAACAAGCATCACATTTGGCCTTCCAAATGCTCCACATGATCATGGCTATTTGAGCAAACAATAAGGTAACTTCTTTATTGCTTCTACAAAGAATATTCACATAAGTTTTTAGCCATTACTTGTAGTGAAGGAGTGCCAATGGCATCTACTTGGAGGTCAGATGGATAACCATACTTGTTTAGTCTAAGGATAGCTAAGAAAAACATGTTCTATTGTTTCATCTTCCCTGCATAGCTTACAACTTTTAGAGTTCACAATGCCTCTCCTTACTAGATTACATAAAGTTAGGATTACATTGTTTAAATCCCTCCATATAAAATGTTTCACCTTAGGCAAACAAGGGCAAAACAAAACCTGGTTCCATGTAACCCTCTCAATCTAGTGATGATTTGAGACATTTGATCTTTTACTAGCTAAGTTGCCGAGTTGTCTCTTATAAAGTTGTATACACTTTCTGTAGTCATATAAGTCTATTAGCTAAGTTTACATGTGATAGGTGTATCTCTTGTATGGCTATGATGGTCCTCTCTCCAAACCACCTTGAAGCTCTTAGACATTCCAACTCCTTGATTCTGTGTCTATAAAATTTGAAATTCTTAAGATTGATGGATCTATGTTTGATTTAGAAGTTAATATCTAGCCCTCCAGGCTTAAAACCCATATATCTAAACTTGCCTTTATAGATGAACCATTCCCCACCTACCATAAAGCCCTTCTTAAAAGGGGCTCTTTGCCATGGAGGATGTTGGCTCATCTCCATGAATCTCAAGAACCTTTAGTAACCTGCATAAAGGAAGAGTTAGGCTAATATATTTCTTTAAGCACACATACCTACAAGGCATCAAAATTTGAGATTTTTCTCCACGCAAGCTTTGTAAGGAGTGCTAAGTTGAAGTCAATTAAGTCTTTACAAGCCAACTCCCCTTTGGTCTTTAGTAATGTAATCTTATCTCAACTTTGGCAATGAATCCTTCTCCCTTCGTTTGCTTATCTCTACTAGTATTAGGTAATCATTGATTTTTACTTCATTACACTACTTTGTTAGGAATTTTAAATAACTCATGGAATAAGTAGGGATGGCCCCAGCTATAGCTTTTATGAGGACTTCCTTTCTAGTGTTAGACAACAAACACTTCTTCTAACTTTTGAGCATTGCTTGTATTTTATCCTTCACAAACCGTAGTGCTTTTGTCTTGTTCCTACACCGTAGTAGGTAAACCTAAGTCTTACGAGGATTTGTTAGCGTTGGAATCCCTCGAATCTTACAAATGTCTTGAATCCTATCTGATGGCGTATTCTTGGTGAAGAGCAAACCAGATATCTGCAAATTAATTAGTTGCCCTAAGGCCGATCAATAAACCTATAGTATTTCCTTCAACACTTATACGTTTTCAATTTTGGCTTTGATAAAAAACAATGAGTTATCAATAAACAATAAATGTGACAAAGTAGGATAAGAACGCTTGACTTTCATTCCAATTAGTCAATTTGGAGAGAAGTTTAGAAGAAATTTACAAAAGCTTTAGTAATTCTTCTTTATCTCCAATTCTTGATTACCTACATAGTAATTACGTTAACTTTGGATTGCTTTTAAAAAATAACATTATAAAGTTAGCAACACAATCATTGTATAGAAAAGATTAAAGTTTTAAATGCAATGCAAATCTTATATTTATTATATCTGCTTCCCTTTGCTTGTAGGTTAAAATTTTGATTAAGGTCATCAAGTGTATAATTTAATTAGATAAAGGATAAATAAGGATAGGCATAAGGGCCCATAGCAATATATATATATATATATTTTCTCATAAAGCTTGTATTAAGTGGGGAGAAAATAATAAACAAAAAAGCCACGTTATAAGAGCAAAGACCTATGCCTCTTAATTATTATCAACAGCTTATGTTCACATTGTATTAAAGGTCCATTACCATTAATCGAATAAAACAAATTCAATTATCATCCAGTTGCATTAAAAGTCCATTAAATTAAAATTGGTTAGAGACATACTTGTCGTGCCTCCAGGGCCCACCTAAAACAAAGCTTCTATGTCATATATATATATATATATATATATATTATAAGTGGAAATATTTTACATAAATATCATATAGATATCAATAATATTTTATATGATTTAAGCTATAAAGTAAATTATGTTATAAACTATAGATAAAATTCTATATGTACCAAATATGGTATATTATACATAATTTGCAATATATGACACCTAAACCATA
This sequence comes from Lumnitzera littorea, assembly GCA_024138015.1. Classification (NCBI taxonomy): domain Eukaryota; kingdom Viridiplantae; phylum Streptophyta; class Magnoliopsida; order Myrtales; family Combretaceae; genus Lumnitzera; species Lumnitzera littorea. Next base: position 26,515,909 of record JAMXBB010000011.1, read on the forward strand.
CAATTAACTATATGTCTTAATAAATAAATATATATTGTGATTAGATATATTATTTTTACTTATAATTTTTATTTGTTTATCATAGAAAATTAATTACCAAAATTGAGTAGTGGGGAAAATGTTCGGAGATGATTCATTCTTGAAGCTAAAAAGTACAAAGTCTTATATGAATTAACACGAAAATGATTTTGACAACGTTGACGATAGCCCCTCATATTTTGATTTTGGATCTGTCCTTAGGATAAATGATGAATAAGGGTCTTGAGCTCTAAACCTTTTGCTGTAATAACTCGACAACCATTTCATCTAAAACCTTTTTAAAGATATGGCATGGACATTTTATTTATCATTTAACAAGATGAGGAATCCATTGATCATGGTTTCGAGATTATACGAACAAGGAACATTCAAATTGGAACTAGATTTAGACATAGAGATAGAATTGGACTAGGAAGTTCTGTTTGAATAGCGCAAGAAATGGAATTAGCCTTAGAAGTTCTCTCTTTACGCTTGAAAGTTGAAGAAATGTGATATGTGAACATGAATGATCAAAGAGGACTTTAATGACATATTGAAGTGGAAAAATCGGTTTACGTTGATCAAAATTCTAAGTTACAAAAGCAGCATTAACTAAACTATAAGGAGTTTGAAAATAAAGTGAATAATGAATGTTTTGAATTATAAGTTTAAAACTTAAAATTGAAACCTAAGATAGTTGATCGAACCATGACCAACTTGGGAAGAAGACATGATTAAACTTTTAATGAAAAAACAGTCGATTTAACTATAATTTCTTAAACCATTATATAGCTACTAAAAAATTATGACTTTGTGTAGTTTTGATTGACAGAACCTAATAATAGTCAATTGAAACTCCTTATTTTGAGACTAAAATGTCATTCCTTATCTAAATAACCTTTTGCAATTCAGTTAAAGCAAATACATGATGTAGGTAAGTGATGGAAGTCTTTTGAATATGTTACCCGTTGTGCTTGTAGTCTAATTGTTTTGTAATATTATTGATTTTGCATGTTAGACAAATATCTAGTTAATTATGGACTAGACTAGATAATGTGGTGCTACAGTGTTAACTGATGGTTGAATTGCATGAAAATGGGGGTCCATTGTCCAATGTAGGATAGGGATGCGAACTATGGACCGATGAGCGATGGTTATTGAAGTTGGCTCCGATTAAGTTGAAATGAAGTCGTTGATCTATGTTGGATTAGGAAAGAGCATGGGATGCATGTTGCTTAATGTGAAGTAAAGTGCAGGTAATGAGAATTGGCCAGTGTTAGCCACTGAAATGGGTCCAGAATTTGGAATCAAGTAACTGGAACAGGTTACCCTAAAGACCCTTGATAAGCAAGTTGTGGGTCATCTATCGTGACTTCATTTAGTGAGTGATTATCGCGAAAACTTCTATATTCCTATCTTTTATTTTGATCAAATTTATTCAATTTTTAATCTTATCCTTTATTTATATTTTTAAAAATTTGGATCATCAAATTCATAATTATTTTAATCATTTAAATTTAAAAAATATAACTTAAAAATAAGATGATAGAGTGAACCGATCTCCACGTATGAAAACCGAGCTATTAAAAAAATCCGTCAATCGCGGGGCATGGATGATGCCATGTTTGACTAACGATGGATGGATTGGGACGAGAAATTGTCCGCTTGTGAACTAATGTGTCATGCCTCAAACAGGGAGCATGCACCAAAGCTGCCGAAGGACCCAAAACGCAACCCTACGATTGGGAGTTAAATCTTAAACCCTGTAATATGTTAATCGGAAATAAAACGCCAAAACGGAACCCCACGAAGCGGGAGGGATCAAGGTCATTGACGCGGGTTTCGTGGTGCAAGTACGAATGATCAAAAGCTTGCATGCTAGCTGGCAGTTCATGTCCCTTGGCTGTAATTAATGATCATGGACCACGAGTTTAACTGTACCTTTTCCTATCTTCTCCTTGTGTCCACTGAATTGCCATGTGTTCCTTGAAGCATTTAAACGTGATAAATTTTTTTTTTTTTGATATAAATACCGATAAAATCTTTTAATATAAAACTCTAAATGAAATTTTTGAGGTTGCCACCCCTTAGTTTCGGTATGAACACAAACATGTAAATGTGCATCATAGTTTTATTTTTTTTCTTTCTTTTTCCTTGGAAAAAAATATGCACCATACTCAAACCATATATATTCGATGGACGAGGAACGCCAATTGCATTCCTTATGCAACCACCCCTGATGATGTTCTTCCTTGGTAAGGGATGTCTTTTCTGAGAGGAACTCGTTTCCTCTAATTCTTCTTTTCCCCCTTATTCCTTCGAGATTTTATTGGTTAAAAATATATTAATGAACCCATGAAAACTTTAAAACAAAAATATGAAGAAACTTTTATGATAGGACCTAAAGATAAAGTAGAGTTCCTTGAAAAAATAATTTCAAGAGTATTAATATAACACTTAACGATACAAAATAAGTTCCTTAAAAATGGACATGCCTCTTCTATGTTTCAAATATCAGCTGCAGATTGTCTTTTTCAAAGCGGCACATTTTTGCATTAGATATATTACTTATATCAACGTATTATATAATATAATATATAACAGATATTCTCGGATGCGATGCATAGGACAAGAGTTTGTGTTATACTTGATTTCCTAGTAATTATTATATCGCCAAGTACATTAATAATTGGATGTTTCAATCCTACATGTGTAGTTGTACGACGGTGCTCATCTCTCATTGTCGCTTGCTTCTGTAGTCGGCACCTTTTTCGGGCCTCAACTAGTGGATCATTGTAAATTATGAAAAGCCTACAAAAAAGAATGCTTATTTGAATCAAAAAACCAAGTTCCTATACTATTATCATCTATTGTGATGATAATCATCAACAAACCTAGCTACTGGTCGTTTCCAATTTTAATTAGTGGTGGAAGATAACAACAACCACCATCTATTGATTGTATAGTTTACAACCATAAAAAATATTAATGAGAAACATATTAGTAAACGAATTGAATCGAAATGATATGATATGATACAATACTAAACTCAAATGTAAAAACTCAAAACTCAAACTCAATTCTCAGTTTGAATTCTATCGAGTTTTAATTTATAAAGTTCGAACTCAACTCAAAATGATACTTGATAAACTTAAGCTTAACTTAATTAATATTACCTTTACTTGATAATCTCAAAAGATGATATAAATTTAAATAAAATAATAATAATATTTGAACTCAACTAATATTTAAATTTGAGTCAAGTTCAATTTGACTCGCAAGCTTATATTGTGTAAAGCATTATTGAGCTCAAGCTCAACTTGATTATGGACGAATCAAATTAATACTTAAGCTAAACTCAAATACCTTGTGAATAAGCTCATCTTTTTTACACCCTTAATGGGAAATAAGGAAAACAATTTCCAAATTAAAAATATAGGGTTATCTTTCAATATATATATATATGAAAATCATTTTCCTTCCTTTTTTATTGGCACTTTTTTTTCTTTTTTCTTTTTTTCTTTTTTTTATGATTAACCACTATCACCAACTATAATTAATTGCAACCTTCATCTTTCACCATCACTATCCATTCAAAACTACTAGTAACTGTTAGTATGACTATATATTTGATAATTTTGGGATATGAAAAGATCAAAAATTGCTTTCGGCCAAACAAACACACTTTCTATTTATAATTGATAAAACACCATTCAAAAAGCGGCCAAAAGTTAGGAAGAATAAGAATTTAGACAAGAACTTTTAGGCTAAACAAACTCGTTACCTTTCCCTTTTACATGTTGCAATTAATTAATAAAGGACGTGCAACTTCTTTAGAAAGCAAAAGACAATAAGAATCTCAAGATCTTACTTTAAAACGTCACTTATGCAGTACATAACATAAATCCCATCCAATCCCACCTTTTCCTTAACTTGCAAACCCCTCAAAACAAGCACCACGCACCAAGAGGAAGAATTAATTAAGTAAAAGATCTAAATTGCCAAGTACATCAAGCAACAAGAGCTTATTTTATGTATATATTTACCGATTTCGTTTCACTTATAATCTTTCCTTGAATCCTCGAGGCGCGGGATTATTTATACGTGTATGAGTGACAATGGAAGGATGAAACAAGTGGTATTAGGGGGATTATCAAGAACAGGAGAAGGGATAACGAGGTGCCAAGATTGTGGAAACCAGGCTAAAAAGGAATGTCCGTACAAGAGATGCCGGACTTGCTGCAAGAGCAATGGATTTCCTTGCCAAACTCACGTCAAAAGCACTTGGGTTCCTGCTGCCTACAGGAGATCCAGATTCAACGACACTCCTCCTCAGCCTCAATCTCAGCCACAAAACCCCAAAAGGGTCAGATCAACAAATCTTCCTACACTTCAAGGTATTTTTTTCAATTATTATATTATATATATATTTTTATGTTTTGAAGCTCAAATCTGTTGTTTTTTCTTCTCCATTTGATTCCAATTCTATGCATGACTAGAAGCTTTAATTTCTTTATGAGCTTTAGTAAAAGATTTATATAAGAATTTGTGCAGATCTGATAAGTGTGTAGAATGAAAGACTACTAGAATAATTATATGTGCATCGAAATAATTAATGATATGTTTTAATTCCTTTTCTTTCCCACTGGTATATATTACATTAGTGGAGAAAAGAAATCAAAATTACTCCATATCTCATTCGGAGAAGATTATTGTTCGTGCTACTAGGGATTATCAAAGTGCTATAAGGATCTTGACAACGAATATTCAAACCATTACATTATATACATGTTATGTTATATTTTAAAAGCTAATTATTTTATTTTATTTTTTTTCAAATTTCCTAAATTTAATTCTGATCAAAGTCCAGATAGAAAATATTACATTTTCTTGTTTAGATGACATTATTCATTTTTTTTTTTGTTTGGAGAATATAATACCGCCATTGGTCTTCATTAAAATGACTTATTATTTATGAAGGTGGCTTCTAGATTCGAGTTTAATTTGTTTATTCTCCGTTTCACCATAATTAATGTAGAACTCATTAAATATTGCGTGTGTGTGTGTGTACTGTGCGGTGTCATGACTTTAATGTAAGTAATTATATTTTTTTAGGGGCGACTGATTTTCCTGCGGAAGTGAGTTCTCTTGCAACATTTCGCTGTGTACGAATGTGCTCCATGGAGGATCACGATGCAAACCAGGCGGAGGAGTATGCATACCGGACGTCCGTGACCATAGGAGGGCGGGCTTTCACGGGCGTCCTGTATGATCAAGGTCCATGTGACGATGAAGATGACGACAGCCGTTGCCGATACGGTGGTAGAGAGAGCTCTTTTGGTGATGAACGAGCTGATCCTGACCTCACTGCAGCAAACACTAACAATGATAATGCACTTGCTCTCATAAACCCTATAACTTCTACCACCGGTAGAACAAATAGTATTGCTTTCTATCCACCATTTTCAATTACAGGTATGCCCAATTTTCCTCATCCAAAATCTTGATCGAGACAATGAAGATGACCGTCCCAATAGTTAGAAAATATAATATTAGAAACTTTAGTGCGATTTCTAAGTAAAATTTTAGGAGTTAATAAGCCGAATGGGAAGATGTCGGTATGTACATCCAAACTATGAGAAAACCTTGTCGGATATTATTTAATTTTGTATAGTCTAACTTTTTATAATTGTCAAACATATATTACTGCAGTAGTTTTAAGAGATTTAGCTGTAATTAGTACTGCTTTTTAGCATTTGAAAGAGAAATTTTCCTCTGAAAAAAAAAAACAATAATATAACAAGAGAAAAATGCTTTCAGTTTTTCTTTTAACTTCTTGATGACTAGATTATTTTTTGCAATAGAACTAAAGTGGCTATCCAACAAGCAAAAAGATTTATTAAAAGTGATACTACACGTTTATGAGGTTTTTTTTTTTTTTTTTTAATTGCAAAAATTATATCGAAAAGCATTAAAAAAAGAGTGGTAACATTTCTTAAGGAAATTATTACATCATTAATTAATATGTACTATTCTTAAGTATTTGTTTTCACCTGGATGGTAGTGTATAAGTCGAACATAAGCACTTGACCTACAGATATCAATTATATGCACGATTGTTTATGTTTATCCAAGTACCAAAGTTTGAATTATGTGTAGCATGCCGTTGGAGTTAGTGAAAGATATCCGTAATTGTAGTTGAAAATGGCAGCCAGATTACTGTCGTCTTCCTGTTAATATATTAAGGGAACTCCTATCAATGATAATTTTTTATTCAATTGTGAAGAAATATCATTTTGTCTTCTTAAGGAATCCCTTATAGTTTGACCTTAACGTAGACATACACCCCAAATTTATATAGAATATTTGAATATCCCTAAAATCTCATAAATTTATAATATCAAAAACATTTTCTTCTTATCCCATAAAAAAAAAAAGGTTGCATGGAGATTAAAATTATATGAAATATTAAAGTATATTTTGATAAGTTTAAAATTGAAATTTATAAAAGGGTTATTTGTAGTCTTTTGAATTTATTTATTAATTTATAAAAATTTAAAAGATTTTAACATATACTCTATAAATTTGATCACGACGGATTATTTGTATTTTCCCCGTGCTCGTGAGCTGATGGGTTCAAAATGAAGCTTTGTTTCTCGATCTTATCTTTAATGAACTTCCACGCTCTCTTTTCTCCAGATTTTCCGCTTCTTTGTCGTCATGCTTGAGAACAAAGTAACTAGGTTTTATACCAGCAAATAAAACTTTATAATATGGATAAGCAAATATATATTGAGAACACAAAGGCATCTTATTTTCAGGAATATTTGCAGCTGAATAATAATCTGTCTTTCCATGCGTAGGCGTCAACTCCTAAGTAGTCAGAATCACGCACAAAAAGTACATAAAGAATACTGTTTTTTGATATGTTGCATTTTGTTATTTTCCTATCATCATTTGTTTATTATTTATTTATTGCCCAATTACACTACCATATGTTATAAGAAAAATACATATATTTATGATTTTTTATACATTGACTAGTCTCAAATATGTGATACGATTTTCACTCTACTACATTAAATTTATAAGATAATTACAAAAATATTTGCTTAATAATTAAGCAAGTCATTGTTAAAAACATTCCCTCTCTTAAATATCACTTTAGTACACAAATTCTTAGTTGCAAACGTACAGCAGAGCCAGAGATGGCAGCGCTAAAGTTTATGATGTAGCATGGAGATTATTTTACAAAGAAAGTATGATATCGCATGATCTCTTGCATATAATAAACCACGACAAGTGATCCCTACGTTACCACGTGTCACGTCCTTAGGAATTTTGAAATTATTAGTGGCAAAGTTGTAGGTTTCTTTTGGTAATTAATTACTATACCCTAAGTCTTTAGTTTTGGATCAAATTTCTCCATCCTTATCCGTGTTTTGCCAATTTCGTGTAGCTGTATGTGTAGAGAATATATGGTTTTAGTTTTCATATTTATATAAAACAATATGTTTAAAATAACGATATTTATAATACAACATTGTATATTAAAAAATTAATGTTTAAGGTTAAATTTAAATAGAGAATAAAACTTTTTAATGGTTCAAATAAAGAATTATTATTATTAAAATGGTGTAAATAGAGGTAAAGTAAATAATTCTACATAATCAGAGGATGAAAATTTCATATTAGATAACCAATATGCTACATCACTAAATTATCACACTATAAATATAATGTCATGTTCTATTTGTAATACTTTGTATAACTTTTATTCTCTATTTAAGTCACTGAAAAGTTTCGTTCTTTGTTTAAATTATTTAAATATTCATTCTCTATTTTAAACTTGATCATAAATGTAATATGGAAATTTTTCATGTTTTGATAACACAAATAGAGCAGCTACATTAGATATAATAAAGGTTGAAAATTCTAGCGAATCAATCTATAGACAATAAAAATCATAACTCAGAAGCTAGCTAAGCCCTCTATGCGATTAGTCTATGATCAAAAGAGACTATAATTATATATAGCTTAAGGTGGGTATCTTATGCCATGGATTTATTCGATGATGGTACACCTGAATCGGATTGCACTAGAAGAAGCGAGATTCTGAATTTTAAGTACATTGTAAGTAGACATTCTTGCTAGTTATGTGAAAGACAGATACCCTCATATTAATAACACACATTTGAGAATATGTGCCCTGTACTTGAAAGAAAAAGCAAGTACAAAAGTCATCGTTATAAGCGTTTTCAATTGTGATTCCATATTGTATGGAAAGGAATCAACAACAATATACTCTTAAATCCAGTATTATCAAACTCGGTTTGAATAGTCGATTCAAACGTGCAAGAGGATAAAAAATTAAATAAATAAATCAAATTAAATTGGAGGTTAGATTAGGATTGGATCAAATCGATTATGAAACCGGATTCGTTAGTATGGGGTCAATTCAGGTTTGACAAGACTACAAACCGACCTCTAACCTCCTTAGTTATCTACAAAATTCATGTCTATTATATTGCTATGGAATATTGATTAAGTTATATTTATTTTAGGTGAATTATTCAACTTATTTTACTTATGTCAACAATTTCAGTTAAATACTTTATGCATATGCTAAGCTACCTAATAAGCCCACTATATTTATGAATAGATCATGTGAAATACTTGTGGAAATATTTACTTGTTGAGAAAACATATACATAATGGGTTTAAATGGATTGTTTGTAACATGTAAGAGTAAACTTATTGGCACCAATAGAAAAGACCTAAAAATATAAAGAAGTTTTTATGCACTTATCCCATTGTTTTATTAATCTAATGATATTTTGTTAAAATAAGCAACAAATATGATCTTACGAGTGAAGATGGTTTCACTAAGAGTAGTGGTAGCTACAAGAACTACTATGTGAAAGGAAGGCATTAATTGTACTATTATGCCAGGTGTTTAATGAATTGTGAATAAATATTAATAAAATCTTAATCTATAAAAATATGGACTTATTATGACACCCCACAATCTCAACCTGTTAGCTTTCTAATAGTTTATATCTTTTACGGAAAAATATATACTTATAATTTAGATCAAAAGGTATAAAACAATTTGTATTAATCTTACTAATGATAAAAAATAATATGTAAATGTAATTTATATTTATTTACCATAATAAAACACATACTCATAAGTTAATAAAACCACATATAGGTGTGGGAATGTCTACATTACATTTAGACTCAGATACGCAATTATATAAATTAATAAGAAATTAATTGAAAAAGTTTAATGCTTAAAACACACTTTAGAAATTACGATTTATAACAACATTCTTGAAATTAAGTTGAATCCTAATGACTAGGCAATAAAAGTTAAAAAAAAAAAAAAGTAATGGTATAGCTTTAATATTTCAAATTAAACTTATTTATATGCAATTTTCTTTAAAGTATTAAGTTTATTACGTCTAATCGTTATAATATAAAGTTCTATAATTTTATATATAACTTATGATAAATCTTTTAAAATTAATAATGTGATCTTAATAATTAATATTAAAAAGTAAAATTTTATATAAGATATATATGAATAATTCCTAAATAATTAATAGAACTTATCTATAAATATTATCATGTATAAAAAAAAAAAAAAGTGTATTTAGGGCCTTATCTTGAACCGTAAGACCAATACAAAATTAGGTCCAAATAAGATTAAATGGTAATAGGAGTCTCCTAAAAGTTATAAGAAATAGTTTTGTAAAGTTAGATTTAAAAAATAAGTTAAAATATAATCAACATAGAATTAACATAAAGTTTATTGAGTTAAATTTTAATTAGTTTAGAAATAAAAATTTTAAATTAGGTGTATAATATAATATTCTATCATTTTTTAAGTATATTATGGAACTTTATAAATAAGAAATTATGATAAATTTATATTTGAATGGCCACATAAAATTGAACTAACAAAAAAATAATGATATAATACTTCAATCGCCTTAACCAAAGTCAGGCGGTGAAGTTTCCTTATAAAAAAATGGCTTTAAATCATTCGTTGGACATAAACTAATAATACCACATTGGAAATAAAGGGAAAGGAAGAGAGAAAGGGCGAGAGAGATTAAGAATACGAAGGAAAGGAAAAAAAAAAAAACAGAAAAAGGAAAAGAAGAAAAGAGAATTAGAAGATTAAAATTGTTTTATGTCCAATATTTCTAAGTAACCTTATTTCCATAGTTACAAGTGTTATCTTATAATTGATATATAATAATCATATAGGAGATATATCCATAATCCAATTATTTTTTTAAATAGAGTATTTTATTCATATAATTTCATAAATTTATTCTTTTCTAATTTTAAACTTAAAATATTAATAGCTGTAAGACTTGTATATTGTCTGCACCAATTCTCCAAAATAAATGGATCTCTTGTGATAATCACCAATCAAAACTATTAAAATTAAACTTTATAAATCTAACATCATTACCTTTGTAAAATTTGAGTATATATAAATTTTAGTAAAAAATACATGTTTCTAAAATCAAAGTTCTTTGAAAAGATAGAAATTTCTTAACTAATACTAAAAATTGATATTATATATATTTTAAATGTAAAATTAAATTATAATGATGTTATATAATAACTATCTATGACTACATTAAGCTAAATAAGATATGATAAGTCTAATGTACTAGGTAGGTTTCATCTAAGTACTATATTTTAATTTCCACTCTATTTTATATCAAATAGACCAGATCTGTAACCTTGTAGAAGACTTTTAGAACAATTAACTAAGAAGCCAGGTAAGTGGGATCAATACTTTACAGCATTTATGGGTATTATTTTAAAAATTTTGGAAACTTTGGTATGTATTTTCTCGTGATTGTAATTAGTTTCGTGTGTGTGTACATCACTTGTGTTTGAGATTCAAATTATTGTGATGAGAGTTAAGCTCTATGTTATGGTTGTTTTGTAAATATTATTATGTTTGAATTCTCTAAGCTTAGTTAATCATCCTAAAAATGAACTAACTCAAACTTAGCTTAACATCCAACCTAACATACATTACAACCCATTAGAGGTAACAGTTAGGATTCTTGGGCTAAACACGAACTCCCTTCGATGAGGATAATTGAAATGGTCCTTTCCATATCTTAATCGAATTAAATGACAAGAGAGAAAGTCACGATAAGAATGGGGTTCATGGTTCGAGGTTTGAAGGTGGTTATAGGAGAAGAGTATTCTCCAGTGCATAGGCTCTAGTTTGGTTCCGATTCTTTAGTACACAACGTCAAACTCCTTAACCCAAATTAGAGTTGGCGTAATTTCTCTAATCTCACGATGAATTAAATAATTTCGCGTGATGGCATTTACTTATACATGCATTACATTTAACTAATTTGGTTGAAAACCTTATTTGTGATGTGCCAAATCTATACTTCTATTTCTATCCCACTTACTAAGCAAGTTATCACTTATTCCCTTATAGTTCATTTTGCAGGTTAAGAATGATATAATAAGTACTGCACCTAAAACTAGAATTTTAACGAATGAGGATCAAGGAATGAGGATTAAGAAGAATTCGACTAAATTTCATTCTTATTATTGACTTTTTCTAATTGTTAAGGAAATTACCCAAGTCTTCTTAAGGCTTCACTAGTTTTTGATTTTTTGGTCTGTATATTGAATAATTTGTACCTGTAGGTTTTACGTATACTCTTTTGAAAAGTTAAACTATTAGTTTGCATATCAATTATTTTAAAAAATTATTCCATGGTTTTCTATCAAGTAAGTATCGAACTAGATACTACAAAGCGATAGAGTGAAGTATGCCTATTGTAAGCTAGGTGTAATGTCAATTTCTATTTTAGGATGGTTTATACGGCAAGGCCATTATAACTCTACCTTTTCAGAGTGTGATATCTACTATTATTAATACATATCTAAATATCATTGGTACTTTCTAGGATTCATAAAAACACGTGATATGTTATTATCATTGCATCTTTTATCATGGTTTGCCATAGTAAAAAAATTTGACATAGAAGCATTTGCAACCATCGTAATAATTATCATAATTTGATAGGTTATTATCAAATTTTTATTAAATTCTACCTACCATTAAATATATGTATGGCATCCATAAAGGGTATTCTTAGAAAGAAAGGAAAAAAAAAAAAAGAAGTTAAATTTTCTTACGCAATAAATTGAAAACACTACAACATGTGGTCATAAACTAATTCTTGTGCCGTAGGTTCTTGAGTATTATTGTATTAAGAAAAATACAAATCCAAGACCTAACTTTTTATACTTTTTCTACCCGAGTTCTAAACATTTTAAAATTTCTATTTGAGTTCTTAATATTTGCAAAAGTTTTTAAACGAATCCTCTATTAATTTGTTGTTAACATTTCCACAATTATGACATGTGGCAATTCCTAATTAGTACAAATTTAGGACTCAACATTTTGTACATTTTTATTTAAGTCTTCAATATTTCAAACTTCTTATTTGAGTCATCAATTTTTACCAAAGTTTTCAAGCAAGTCATCCTTTAGTTTGCCGTTAAATTTTTCATTAACTGTGGTACATAACACATTTTGATTGGTCCACATATTTTTATTAACAAATTATTATAATAAATAATTAAAAATTAACAAAATAATAACAAAAATAAAAAAATAGGAAAATTAGAAAAAGAAGAATAGATATAGGCTCTATTTGGTTTATCTTTTTTTTTAACCTTATTTCTGCTTGAATCTTGCATTTGGTAAGAATAAGACACCAAAAAGATGGAAATATAATTCCATAGATAACTTTTTTCTAAAATTAATTATCTAATTAAAATAATTATCTTCAATGAATAAAATATATTTTTTTCAAAGCTTTTTTCTTAAAAATACATAAAATCTCATTTCCCAATTTTAACACTCCAATCATCACTTTTATGATAATTATGAAATAAAAATAGATAATATATAGATAAAATAGTTTCTAAATATCAAATTTTAAACAGATACAGATCAGATATAAAATAAATATAGATAAGATATGGATAGAAAAAAGACAATCCAAATAGGACCATAAAGAAATGCAAAATAGAATAACAAAGATATATATATATATATATATATATATAATATAATATAATAAATGTATATACATGTTTAGCCGTCTACCTAATAGGGTTTCACATTTTTTTTTTTTCAATTACATGACTATTGGTGGGTCAATTTGACCTACTTTAGTTTGTAGATTGTGACCTTCTATTTCCTTTTACCTATTTTGACCACTACAAGGCTAGAGGGTAGTTGGAACAATTTTTTTTTTTTCCAGTTTTTCCTTCTTCTTCTTTTTTTTTTTAAATTTTAAGATTTTAAAAAAAAAAATTTTATTGAAATTATAGAAATATACATTTATATACGTTTATTACATTATATATGTATATATATCTTTATGATTTGACTTTACATTTTTTTTTCTTTTTTTTTTTTAGTTTTCTAAAATTATTATTATTGTCTTTATTATTTTATTATAGTAATTATTTAATAAAAATATTTTATTTTTTTATTATAGTAATTTTTTTAATTATTATTTTTTCATTAAGTGTCACGTACCATAAATATCCAAGAAGTTAATACAAACTAACAGATGACTTGTTTAAAGATTTTTGCAAACATTGAGGATATAAATAAATATTTTAAAATGTTTAAGATTCGAATAGAAAATGTACAAAAAGTTAAATCCTAAATTTATATTCTTCCCATGGACCAATTAGAAAACGCCACATGTCATGTTGATGGAAAAGTTAACAACAAATTGAAGGATGATTTATCTAAAAACTTTTATAAATATTGAGGATCCAAATAGAAATTTTAAAACATTTAGGATTCAAATGGAAAAGGTGCAAAAAGTTAAGTCCTAAATTTTTATTTCTCACTATTGTTTTAGAGTGATATCTATTTTGATTTTTTTATTTTAATTGGAATCCCTACCTCTTCTCATGCAATTATACTCTGTTAATTACTTAATAAAACTATAAAACTTTTCAAATGTTAACATTTCCTTATTGCAACTTTTGAATGATGAAGGAATCAAATTCAATATATTTTGTTAGGAGACCAATATTTATGCCCCTTATTATAATGGCCTTAGCCAGCTTGGTTAAATTTAGGCTTCTACGATGGAACTTATTTGTATATTTTGGGGATGGTTTCATGTTTATTCTTTACTAATTAAGAGTTCATGCAATACATAAATAATTAAAAAAAAAATCTATACAACCAGATGTAATTTAATATAAAAGATCTCAACCCTAAAAATAGAGGTTTGTATTTATACTAACAAATTACTAATATATATATATTTATATATATATTAGCTTTCTTAGTTGATTGATAGCTATCTATTACATAATATATTAACTTGTAATTATAATAAAAGTCAATATTTTACGGAGTATATTAATACATGTAAAGCTTTTTTATTGGTATCATTGTTTCTTTGGCTAAAAAGTATAATTAAATAAATAAATGAGAAAACATCTCATTATTCAACTATAAAAGCTATGTTCGCACACAAAATTTGAAATAAAATTATAGTCCAATTTGCAAGCATCAATCCTCCTCTTTATAATCACATTATTACTAAAGGTCATTCTAGTGATCATCAATTCATCTACTACTATATTCCAAGTAATTTAATTTGTAGTATACAAAAGAAAATAGGGGGATAAGAAGTGAGAAAAAGTAAAATTTTTACTTCCATAGTGGTATATACCTTCTTGAATAATGGATTTATATAACAAAAGTAATTAATTTTAAATGAAATGGATGCAAATTAGTATAAGTATAATAAAAAAAAATGTGATTAAGGATAACATTTAACATAGGTATAGTATTAGATTCCAAGGAAATCCAATAATAACAATATAAAAAAATTAATTATAATCTATAATTTTGAAAAAGTTTGTGATAAACTTCTTATTTGCTTCCATGAGAAACTATTTCCTCATCATCAAATTTATATCAAAGAACTCAAAATTCTTCCTCCCAAAGCTATGTTTGCATAGGTTCCACTTTTATTTTTCTTAGGTTGACTAAAATTTTAAGTCAACATAACCCATCAAATAAAATGAGTTTGTTGGTAGTAGGAATGGATTAGAATGGAATCATAATTCCAAGTTTCATTTTCTTTTTTGATTTTTAAAAGTTAAAATGTATATTTAAAAAGTAGAATTGCGATTCCATGGAATCAACTATTCCAACTTTGAGGGGGGCAAAATTGCAATTTTATTACTCATTCATTAATAATTAAGATTAATTAAAATTATTTATTTAATATTCAAATAAATTATGTCATGCAATAAATAACTAATGGCATTTTTAACAAATAACATTATTTAGGCATTTAATGACACTTTATTCCATTCCTTTCTGTTCAAAACCAGTCCATCCTTATAAACATGACATAAGAGTAAACTAATTATGCCTAATTTGGTTTACATATCATGTTTACTTTAGATATGATATTCTAAAACTAAATTGTTTCAATTAGAGGTTTAAAAATGTTTAATTGACACTAAAAAAGAAATGACATCAACATAAATATCCATAGTTTGTAAAATTGTTAAGATAATTTGGACTCATTTAAAATTATATAATGTAATGTGACTTTATTTTTATAATTTATGACTTAATATTGCAAATAATTTAGTGGTATTTATTAATCTTAGTTAAAACCCAATTGAACCTATGCAAAACCTTTTCGATAAGAACCTGGTTTACTATATTGTGACTTGAACTAATGAGGAAGCAAGAGTGTTGGTTGGAGAAAAGAGATGAAGAAAGGTCACATGGAGATACGTGGCCTAATATAAGGCCAAGCCGTATTGAACAACATACATGTTCTATAACCCAACACAACCGTATTGTTCAACAAAAGAAGTCCAAGAAGCATACTAATGAAGAACATAATTGTATTCTCCATAACACCAAAGCCTGAGGGGTACATGGGCATGTGAATGACTGTGTTGGGAATGTATACATCCATATAAATTGTAATTTTGTTTCTTATCCTTGTTTTAGTTAATTACAACTTTGCCACAAATGTTAGAAGAGTATTTGAGCTATTATTTACATTGTAATATATAATTTTTGACCTATTCTCTTACAATATTGAGTTATATATTCTATTTTGAGAATTAAACCTCAGCCAATTGCTAGTTATTTTAAATCCTGTGAATTGATTGTTTCAATTTAGTGATTCCTTCTAATTCATTTATCTCGTGAGTAATACTAAGGTATGCAAGTTAAAACGTTGTAATTCGAAAATTGTGACTATCATCAGTTTTGGACTCACAATGTATTAGTGTGATTATTAAATCCAATTCAATATTCGTTCATATCCCGTTGTCTTTTGTTTTCCATTATTAATAGAAAACCATAAAGCACCTAGAAATCTAATCTTTTCCCATTAACTCATCGCAGCACCAATTTTATTGTTTGTGCTTAGATCCATCCTTAGATCTAGGTCACATTACATTTTTATATTAGACTATGATTTTGACAAAGGGTAAGCATAGTGTTGGGCATATAGGATTTGATGGAGTTGTGATTGTAATCTATCTAGTGATTCAGTATGTTAAGTGAACTTAGTCAGTCTAAAGGAGGAGATATAACAAATGACCTTATTGACATTAATGCGACATTTTAATATTACATATAACTAATAAAACACCTGAGGCTAACATGGTAAAACATATTCCACAAACCTAAGTAACGAAGTGTATTAAATTCGTACTATAT